>JAANYP010006618.1:0-208346 GCA_020465985.1 Centrapalus pauciflorus | reverse complement strand
TTTTTAATTTATATGAAAATGCAGAAATGGAAAAAATGAAAAATAAAATAAAAAAAATCCTAAGTGTGGATTTCGGATGGTCCGAATTCGGATGAACAATGTCACCGAATTCGGATCAGTCCGAAATCGGATGTTGCATGAATGATGTTTGGGGGGTTCGAATTCGGATGAGTTGAAAACAGGAACCGAATTCGGATGATGGTCCGAAATGTGAGGCATGGAATGAATGAAAGTGGTCCGAATTCGGATGGGTCATGGAACATGATCCGAATTCGGATGATGACTTATGTAAATGCATGAAATGATATGGAAAGTTCCTGAGTTCGGATGGTACCCAGAATTCGGATTGGAACCGAATTCGGATATCATCCGAATTCGGATGAACAGTAGTGAACAAACTTAGACTAAATTCAAGTTTTGAAAAATTTTGCCTTTGTTTGATGGTCCGAATTCGGATCAACAGTGACCCGAATTCGGATCAACAATGGTCCGAACTAGGATTTTGTACGTTGAAAAATTTTGAAGTTTAGTCTAAGTCGGACATCCGAATTCGGGTGGTGGTCCGAATTCGGACATCCGAAACTGCATGAGTGCAGTTAATGTTCATGCAAAAATAAACGTGAACAGTTGAAATGTTAATAAAAATGCATGAAATTACAGATCCTAGTCTAAAACAAGTTACTGAACATTTTATCTAACTACAACTAAAGAAAAATAACACATTTCAGTACCTAAAATGAATAAAAACCGAAAATAAAAACTATAAAAATTTTGAAAATCAAACAAGCAACTAGGAAGTTAAAGACTGAAATAAAGACAGAAATATGTTACCTGGTAGTGCCGAAGAAGGAAAAAGCAAGAAAAACAGAGAAAGATGATGGTGCAAAAGCTTGAAGTGGTGGATATGGTGGTTCTTGGGCGGTGGTATCGACGGGAACAAGGAGAAGAAGAAAGAAATATCTTGTGGATGAAGAAAGTGAAAATTTTGACTGTTTGACCGTCTTATATAAATTCACGCCGGTCGGGTACCGGGTCAGAGGGATCCGCGTCCCACTAATGAGAGATGGGCCGGCGGGTTGGGCTCAATACACAAAAAAAACTTTTGGGCTATTTAAAAAATGAAACAAGGTTTAAAAAAATGGGCCAAAAAATATTCCATCTTTTTGTGATTTTCTTTGAAACAAAAATGAACAAAAACGAAGTAAAATATTTTGATATTTTTCTGAAATAAAAATAAAATAAAATAAAGTAAACTAAAATATTTTTGGCTTTTTGATAAATTTGAAAGTTAAAATCTTTTTGTGATTTTCTGACATATTAAATTAAACTTAAGATTAAATTAAAAATTAAGACCAACCTAAAATTTAAACTTTAACTATAAAAGAAACAAAGAGAAACACAGAATTATAAAATTTAAAATCCTAACTCTACTCCCCCTCAAATAAATACCGATCCTTTTTTCTTTTCAGATTTAAATCACGACAACCCTTCTTTTAAGCATTACTAATACCGACAAACCTGGATATTGGTTGCATCCCACTCCATGATGAACAATTCACACAGCAATTTATCAGGATCATTAATTATTAAAAATATGCGCAGATAAGGAAATAATGAGTTTTAATTTTGTGACATAAACCTTAAATTTAAATAACAGTTATTTTCTAAAATAAAGGAATTTCAATCATGATAGATTGAAATAGAATTATTTAAGACAATATCTGATATTTAATTGGAAGGTGGATTCAACATGCCGATATGAGATACTAAAAACCGAAAACGAGGTTCGTCTAAAGCTTTAGTAAATATATCCGCTAGTTGGTATTCCGTGCCAACAAAATACAACTCAATGGTTCCCTTTTCAACGTGATCTTTAATAAAATGATACCTGATATCTATGTGTTTTGTACGAGAGTGCTGCACGGGATAGCAAGAGATGGCAATTGCACTTCGAGAATCACAGTAAATAGGGATATTGGTGAGTGAGAACCCATAATCGCGTAATTGTGTTCTCATCCACAGCACTTGAGAGCAACAGCTTGCAGCTGCTACATACTCAGCCTCAGCTGTGGATGTGGATACACAATTCTGCTTTTTGGAAGACCAACTCACCGGTCTATCGCCTAAGAACTGTATTCCTCCCGATGTGCTTTTTCTGTCCACTCTACAACCTGCAAAATCAGCATCTGAAAACGCGGTAAGATCGAAATCGGTTCCTTTTGGATACCATAGACCAAGTTCGGGTGTACCCTTAAGATAACGAAAAATGCGTTTTACCGCAGTTAGGTGTGATTCTTTTGGGTCGGCCTGAAATCTAGCACAAAGACATGTTGAAAACACTATATCCGGTCTACTGGCAGTCAAGTACAGTAAGGATCCTATCATCCCTCTGTAAGTTGTATTATCGACACTTTTCCCAGAAGGATCGGTGTCTAACTTACAGTTGGAGGCCATGGGAGTTGCGATACTCGTGCAAGAGTCTAACTTATACTTCTTGAGAATGTCAAGAGTATATTTCGACTGGTTCACAAAAATCCCATCCTCAAGTTGTTTGACTTGTAATCCGAGGAAAAAGTTCATTTCCCCCATCATACTCATCTCAAACCGAGACTCCATTAGGGCTGAAAAATCCTTTCAAAAATTACTGTCAGTAGATCCAAATATAATATCGTCAACATAAATCTGTACTAGCATTATATGTGGGCCTTCCCTTTTAGTGAACAGAGTTGTGTCCACCACACCTTTATAGAAACCGGCAGAAATAAGGAAATTTGAAAGACTATCATACCATGCTCGAGGTGCTTGTTTTAAACCATAGAGGGCCTTATCTAGCACATAAACATGGTCAGGTTTATGTGCATCAACAAAGCCTTGTGGTTGTTCAACATACACTTCCTCGTTAAGTTCACCGTTCAGAAAGGCAGTCTTGACGTCCATTTGGTACACTTTGAAGTCTTTGTGTGCCGCATACGCCAAGAAGATTCTGATTGCTTCGATCCGTGCAACGGGAGCGAAGGTCTCGTCATAATCTATCCCTTCTTGTTGTCGGTAGCCTTTGGCAACAAGTCTTGCTTTGTTCCTTATCACAATGCCGTTTTCATCTCGTTTGTTCTTGAAGATCCACTTTGTTCCGATGATTGTACGGTCTTTTGGCTTGGGAACTAACCGCCATACTCTTAGCTGTTCAAACTGGTTGAGTTCCTCTTGCATTGCAACTATCCAATCCGGATCTGTCAGGGCTTCATCCACACGAGCGGGCTCTATCATACTTAAGAATGAAGTGTAGAGACATTCATTAGCAGATGCCCTACGAGTTTGGACTCCTGTCGTTACGTCACCAATGATTTGTTCTGTTGGGTGACTGCGGGTCCATTTGATCTCGTGTGGAAGGGGTGCTCGGGATGGAACCTCTGTGGTTAATATGGGAATGGATGAGGATTCATGGTCAATGGTTTCAAATGATGGTACCACAGGTTCGGGTTCAATTTCCGAGTGTTCAGGTGAAGGAAGAATCGTTGGTATTATATGTGAGGGTATTACAGGAGTAGATTCAACTGCGGATGTGTCGGTGGATGATGTGGATGGATGAGGATATGTTGATGAAGATGGAGTGGAGAAACTTTGCGGCGCAGTTGAACTGGAAGGATTACCTACATTATAAACAACATTAGACACACTAGCGTTAGGACCGAAAAATTCAACATAAAAAGGATCAAATAAATTAACCAAATCAGAAGAAGAAAAAGAAATGGGGTTATTCGAAGAGTCTCCAGGCATTTGAGTAATGCGTGGTCCTGATTGATCAACTTCGGGTGCCAGTTCAGCCAACTCATCAAATGTGACGTGCACACTTTCGTTGACTGTTCTGGTTCGGGTATTGAATGCGCGATACGCCTTCGAGTTGGATGAGTATCCAATGAAGATCGCTTCATCCGCCTTTTCGTTAAATTTCCCGAGGTTGTCTCTGTCATTCAGCACATAGCACCTGCAACCAAATACACGTAAGTACTTGATAAATGGTACTTTATTCAAAAAGAGTTGGTAAGGAGTTTTGTTAAAGCGCTTATGAATGATGGAGCGATTCTGTGTATAGCATGCTGTTGATACGGCTTCGGCCCACAAGAACGGAGGTAGCTTTGAGTATGTGAGCATTGTACGAGCGGCTTCTACTAGCGTACGGTTACGCCTTTCCACGATCCCGTTTTGTTGAGGTGTTCTAGCAGCAGAGTATTGATGCTGAATCCCCTTGGATCGAAGGAAGCCCTCTACTACCGAGTTCTTGAACTCCGTGCCGTTATCTGATCTGATTGATTGTACTGACAGCTGCTGTTGGGTCTCGACACTTTTGATAAAATCAATGATTTCTTGAGCTGTCTCGTCCTTGGAACGCAAGAACCTGACCCAGGTATATCGAGAATAATCATCAACGATAACCAACACATATCGTTTTCCATTTATGCTTTGAGTTCTCATCGGTCCGCATAAATCCATATGAAGTAACTCCAAAACTCTTTTTGTTGATGGTTCGGGCTTTGGTTTGTGAGATGATCGTTTCATTTTTCCTTTCTCACATGCTCCGCAAAGATGGTCCTTTTCGTAGCGCAACTCAGGAAGTCCTTTGACCAATTGCTTCGCAGCCAGCTTGTTTATGTTATCAAAATTCAAATGGGATAATCTTCGATGCCACAACCAAGAGTCTTTTGACGAGGCTTTTGATAGTAGGCAAATGTTATCCTTCACCACAAGCTTAGATACGTCAATGGTGTAAAGGTTAGATTTTCGGGAACCAGTCAAGATTTCTTTTCCATCTATGTTCTTAACACTGCAGTTCTTAGCCCTAAATGTTACTTCTAGTCCTTTGTCGCAGAGCTGTCCTATGCTAAAAAGATTATGAGATAACCCTTCAACATAGTCAACGTCCTTGATGACCAGATTATTTAGAACTAAGTCCCCGTATCCTTTTATTTGAGCCTGATGGTTGTTCCCGAATTTCACAGTTCCGCAGTACTGTTCAACAACGTTGGACAGCAATTCTCTTCTTCCTGTCATATGCTTGGAGCAACCCGAATCCATATACCAAATGGACATAGCCTGAAAAACACATAAATTCATATAATGAAAACTATATGTATTCAAACACATCCATTTTTAATTCACAATCAAACCGTGTTCTGAACCGAGATGTTCAGAAAACATGATGAGTTAAGACCGGGTCCTGGGCTGTGTGCACAGAAGCCAAACGTGTCGGTTTAAGCACAACCGACAAGCAAAAGAACGGGTCCTAGTCTAAGGTAACTAGAAGCCATTTCTTTGAAGCACGGGTCTTGATCAGAAGTAACCAAGAACCATCTGCATTAAGATCACACAACCTTGGGTACCCACCTCAATATGGGTCCCTTTTTGTTAGGAATTCCAGATTTATATGGCACGTGTACAGATTTAGAAACCCAACTAGCATTTGTGTGTGGTCTAGATGCACAACCCTTTGGAATCCATTGAAGATTGGATTTATTGGGTTTTGGAACCTTAGGCGCTGAAATTGCCTTCGGTTTTTGTCTTGATGAGACCTTCTTGACCGTTGCTTTGGTTTTGGGCCTTGGCAACAGACATGTCTCAACTTTGTTTGTGGCCGATGATGCACTATTTTTAGTTTTCTTTTTCCGAATACGTTTAACAGGATAAGGCACAAAAGCATTCATTTCAGGAACCTGTCGTCTATATTTAGTTGGACATAGATTAAACAAATCCTTGAAAGAGTACTTTAATGAAATAGTAGAATTCGGTACATCATTACAAACATTGTCACACACTTGGTTACACAAATTGTCTTTAGAGATTACAGACATCCTATCTCTAGAAACAAATTCACATGGCATTAAAGCCTTCTTCACAAAAAAACTTGAAAAATCCTGCATGGTGGTTTTTGGGACTCTCCTTATATGATCTGTAGGAACAAAACGATTAGAGTCAGTAAGCATGGAAGATTTAGACTTGACAGACTTTTCTTTTTGGAGGTGAGTGGGTTTCTTAAAAGACTTGGATTTTATCTGAGTCTTTTTAGAAACCTCATTCTTGAAAGCATTTGTGCACTCACCTTTGACAAAGATAGAAGAAGTTTCAGCTGTAGCCTTACCTTTATCTGATGACATACATGGAATTTTTAGAGAATGAGAAAGTGTTTGTTGTTTTGAAAGATCTTTCAATCGTTGTGAAACTATTTCAAAATTTTCTCTGTAGACAGTGACTTCCACAGTTTGTTGAAAAGATTGATTTATCAATTCTTCTTCTCTCTTAAAAAGAGCATCTTGAAGATCAAGTGCTTTTTCTTGAGACGACTTCAATTCCTTTTCTAAAACAATGATTTGTTGTTGAAGAACTTTTGCAGGAATATAAAGTTGAGGATTTGATTTTTCAGTTTCAGTGTTCAATTCAGTTTCTGAATAAGTTGACGAGAGATCTTCCTCTAAAGTGGGTACTCTAGAAGAATAACTCTCGTTAAGTTCTTCATAATGAAAAGAAATTTCTTTATCTTTACGCGCAACACGTTTCTCATTTTCTTGGTTTAAAACTTCTTTTGATGACTCAAAAAAGAAAGATTTAATACCGGCTCCCATATAATTCATGTCATAAAATACAGGTAAGACATTTTGTGCTTTTTCCAAATATTTAGGATTTTTAAAACCAATTCCCTGTTTAGAATGGTAAAACCTAGTTTCTTTGGGCTGATTTAAATGGATAGTTTGTTCTGTTTGACCCCTTTTCAAAAATGCATCGTCAAGGGTCTTTATTCTTGCGTACAAACTTATCCTTTCTTCTTCAATCATTTTGTATTTTTCTAAACTGTCTATATTTTCCATATTTACCACATCTAATTGTTTTGTAAGAACAGAAATTTCTTCTTTTAAAAGAGTTTTTCTTTTGAAAGCGTTTCCATGCAAGATTCAAGGTATATATTCCTATCCTGAACATCTACTTTTTCTATCAACATCTGTTTTATAACATTATGATTAGTTAACCATTTTGCATGATATAATTCAGATGATTCTTTCAAAATATGAGCTTGATGTTCCGCCTGTACACACTTTGCAGTTTCAGCTTTTAATCTATCTTGTAGATCAAGTATTTGTGTGTGTAGTGTACATTCATTATCTACAAATAATTTATTTACATGTGCAGGAATGTAATAGGAATATACCTCACTGGACTCTGAGCCGGATGTGGAGCATTCGGGATCGTCGGTTGTAGCCATCAGACATGCTGGTGGATGTTTCATTGTCTTCCCCTCAGCAGCAGTGTCTGAATTTGCAGCAGTGACATCAGCACAAATCTCCAACCCCTGACGATCAACCATATAGCAATTTTTTCCATTGTCATCCTCGTCGTCAGAATCTTCACATATATGGCGACGAGGGCCAATGCATCCGACTTCGTCTTTGCAGCCTCGAGCTTTCTTTCGTAATATGCAACG
Source organism: Centrapalus pauciflorus (assembly GCA_020465985.1). NCBI lineage: Eukaryota > Viridiplantae > Streptophyta > Magnoliopsida > Asterales > Asteraceae > Centrapalus > Centrapalus pauciflorus. The sequence continues at coordinate 200,878 of JAANYP010006618.1, read as the reverse complement.
TCTCTCTCAAAATTGTTCTTGCATTCCCTAGCAAAGTGGCCCGGTTTGCCACATTTGTAGCAGAGACGTTCATCAGTAGCCTTTGGCTCGTCTGCTCTTGGCTTCTCCTCTCTTCTTTCCGCCGGCCTCTTGTCGGCCCGGCGGTGCTCACGGCTGTCATCACGCCTCCTTTCCCGGCGGTCATCCCGACGATCATCCCTACGATCGTCCCGCCTGTCCTCTCTCCTGTCATCTCGCCTTTCGTCACGCCTGTCATAACGGCGATCATCGCGATAGTCGCGTCTGTCATCATACCGGCGATCGTCTCTATCATTTCTGCGGTAGTCGTCCCTGCGATAGTCATCGCGTCTGTCATCCCTTCTATCATCGGAGTACCTCCGAGGACCAGTGTCATATCGGAGTTGGTTGTTGGTCTTGTTGGAGAACCGTCGTTGTTGGAGACGGTTGGTCCACAAGGCAATCTGTTCTTGAATCGTGGCTTCCTCCTCATCATAGACCTCACGCGGAGGGGAAGCATACCTGTACTGAGATGATGAAGACCCAGGAGCAAAAGATGGTGTCGGAATCTGCGTGTTTGTGATCAAGGCTAGGGAATCATTTGGTTTCAACCCTGTGTTGGCTGATAGCAGTAGAGAGGCCAATTGAGTTGCCATCAGCTTCTGTTGATCCACATCGCCTTGATATTTCTTAAGCTCCTTAAAGACGACATTTATAGATACCTCAGGGATGTTCAAGACTCTCTTCGTTGCCCTACATGCAAGTTGCCACTCGGGGGCTAAGGCGGCAAAGAATTGGATGTTTATGTCATCCCGATCCTTTTTGATGTGCAGTTTATTCAATTCATTAAGGACTGCACAAAACCTGGTAAACGTGGATTGCAGAGATTCCCCGTCTTTGGCGCGGAATTCTGAAAACTTTGCCTTTGCCTCTTCAATTTTGGCACGGTCATCAAGATCTGCCCCCAGCATTTGGATTTCCAGCTCGTCCCACATTTCTTTTGCAGACATTTTACTGTCTACACCTACCAGAATATCAGTGGGGAGGGCTTGATAGATCAGATATTCTGCCCTCTTATCAGCATGCTGGCGATCCCTTTCGGCGTCATTTGCCGGCTCTCTTTCGACTTTGGAGGCTAGGACAGGAGGATCAGCCTCGGGTCTGGCAGCAATTTCTCTGTAGTAGATGACGGGCCCTTCGGATATTGATTGAAGCATCATATTCCCGAGAGGTTGCATTCCGACGAATTTCAGGAACCGGGCTTTCCATTGTTCGTATTCATCAGGATAGAGAACAGGTGGTCTGTTCTCAGATCCAAGTACAAGAGCTTCACGAGACATTATGAGTATAGGTGCTGATTGAGAATGTGGAGATCTTAGAGGTGGAAACTGAGTACAGATGGGTTGGACTGAAAACAGAGTGTTCTGAATTCGGGTGATGAGTTCGGATGAACAGTGATTCGGATGGAGGAACCGAATTCGGATGAAGTGATTTCGGATGAATAGTGAGTCGGATGGGTAGATTTCGGATGACTGTACTTCGGATAGGCCAGTTTCGGATGAATAGTAATCCGGATGATGGTCCAAATTCGGATATGTGTCGTAATTCGGATGAGCTTTTCGGATGACCTAAGTTCGGATGGACCTATGGACCGAAATCGGATGAACCGAATTCAGATGAACAGTGAAATGGCCGAAATTTGATGGTTCCGAAATAGGGACAGAAGACCGAATTCGGATGGTCCGAAATGGTGTGGTCCGTAATTAAAAAAATTTAAGAACAAGTCCCAATAAGTAAAAAATGGAAAGCCTTTCCTGAACTTCGGATGGTCCGAAGTTCGGATTGGACCGAATTAAGGTCCGAAATTGGCTTAGTGGGTGTCCGAAATACACCTAAGTGTGGTCCGAATTAGGATGGTTGTGGGGTCCGAATTTGGTGCCTATATGGTCCGAAATGCTACAGTATATAATCCGAAATACAGCAGGTTTTTACGATTTTCTAAGGCAGAATAGACAAAAATCGATTTTTATCAGTTTTGATGCCTAAAAAACAGTTCTAAATGATTTATAAACTATTTTAAACACTTTTGGTAGTTTAAAACAACCTAGAAAACACTTAAAACTAGCATGAACACATGAAAAACCCACTTAAAAAACCCATATTTTCAAGCTTCAAAATGGTCGATTCTTGATGATTTTAACAAAGATATGGAAGTAAATGAGTTTAAAATCAGTATATAATGATAATGTGATGTTTATAGAACCATTATAACAGAAGAAACTCGAAAAACCATGGAAAATGAAGATCTAACCGGTTGAATATTGAAGAACTTCGAAGAACATGCACAACCCAGCAGATTCCGTAAGTAATCAGTTGAAATCCACCCCTCTGAGCTCTGATACCAATTGTTAATATGAAATCCCGTATATATTCAGCACCTTGACGTTTTTCTCATCAAACACATGAAGAAACAAGCTCAATAAATGTGTTTTTAATAAGAAAGAAGACAATATGAATGTTGGTGAATATGGAAGAACAGTGGCGGCTCCAAGAGAAGATTCAAATGTAGGTCAACCGTATATTGTCAAAAAGCAACCCTAGGAGCCTTTATAGGCTCATTTAATTAACTTACAAGACTTGGCAACAATGGCCCCTACACTATTACATAAGAAAGAAATTACATAGAAATAAATACAAGACACATTACAATGTTAATAAATATTACAAAATAACTCCTAGGATCGAAATAATTAATCTAACACCATCTCGGATGCCAAATCTCGGATGAGCAGATCTGAACTCGGATGAATGCTGGTCCGAACTCGGATGATCAAAATTCGTATGGCTAATTCGGATGGCTCAATTCGGATGTTTTTTTTAAATAACAAATAAAGTCTTATGAGGTATCAGAATCATGACGATTAAAGTCTAAAAAGCTAATGTTCTTGCAATGATAAAATTCTGGATAGGTTCAGATAAATTCTAAACAAAGTATTTAAGTTTAAAGTTATTGAAAGTGGGTCAAAGTCTATAAAGCCAAGCTAAAGTCCAGAAAGTCAAAGATTAGATCCTGAGATAACTTAGGTGGTGGAGAAATCTGCTTGATAAAGTCAGTAGCTCAGTCTAAATTCAGTAACCTGTGAGTTATACATATTCAGTTTTTTATGCTTGATTCTGGTTGAGACATATTGTTGTTGATAGTTTACTTTGGCATTCATATATGATCAGCTGGATTGTGACCTGTGCTCACCACGGTTCGGTGATGCCCTGTGGATCATGATGGCTCTTTGACTTATCATTCTGCATACATTGTACTTACAGTTCAAATCAGTTATTGTTATAAGTTAAGATTGCTATCATGACCTTGTTTATTTATGCTTTCATCATTGCTCGTATCTTTGATGTATTGATTCAGTTTATCATGATTAGCCTTGTCGTTCTATTGTTCTACGCCTTGCTATCACCAGTTCTATTGAACTTGGTATTGATTACTCCGATGCTCCTCCCACGATATTTACTGGTAGCTAGCCCAGTATTGAGTGGATAGCTTCCACAAAAAGCGTGAGCGTGGCCTGGACACCATCCAACTCTATGTTACTATGTCTTAATCATGCATGGCTGTAGCGGCGGTCAAGTTATATCATGCTAGTTACCCACTTTCCGCTTGTTGTTGTGCATGTAATCTTATAAATCTATATTCTCACTAAGCATTGCTTATAGTTGTTGTTAAACCTTTTTACAGGAAAAGATAAGGGGAAAGCACCTGTCGGACCTAGTTCTTAGGTCTTACAAGATCAAGTGAAATTTTTCATAGACCACTACTCAAACGACCTTTTGGTACAACTTTGAAGATGATAAATTGTGGTGGTCTGGGTAGATTTGCTTTGATTGTATGATGACATGTATTAGACTAGTCATGTACCTTTAAAAGTTTAATTTGAAAACTGTAACTCGTACTGAAATTTTATTAAACTTAATCCTAATGTGTCAGGATCAAATCACCAAAGATTAACTAGTTTGAATAAATCAGAGGTAAACTAATAATCTTATTTTGAATCAAAGTCCAATTATGAAGTTTGCAGAATAACACTTAATTGTTTTAAGAAAACTTTTCAGAATAATAAGACAAAATAAATAAGACAGAAAACATTATTAATATCAAAACCCTTTTGTATTAATAACCACTGATTACAAGAACCTCTAATCTGTTTGATTAGACGAAGAACACTGGTTGTTCTTAGGGTTTTACAACCTTATAGGCATGTACGAATTACAATTTCAATTTCAATCGCTGAGCGCCGATTACATAAGAAAGATCTAGTCTATCTCTATTTATAACCTTCTAGTTTGTTTCCTTAACAAACTGCGATTTCCCTTGAGTAGATATCTTCGGAAAATCCTCAAATCTTGATATATTTATCACTTCCTGATTTATAGCACTTTCTGTTATCATCTCCTGAAGTAGCTTGAACTTTATCTCTGGCAGCTTGAACATTTTGAACTAGCAGCTCGAGATTCTTGAACTAGCAGCTTGAACTTTGTAATTACACATAAATACTACTAATAGTTTGAGAAATCCTAACTAACAACTTGACATACTTAGTTTATTTCCCAACAATCTCCCCTTAACTTAAATTCTTAACTAAGACTTTAAGTTTTTTTACAGGTTCAAAAATAAGGAAATATTTACAAAGTAAAACTGTTATGTACAAACTAAGGCATCCAAAAACTTACATATTTACAGTTGTGCAAGTTTCCGCCTTAGAGCCTTTATGAAGTTTCTTTTCAACTCTTCATTATCACCATTCGTCTCACTGAATTCATCTGATGTAGCCATTCCTTTGGAAGGTCAAGAAATTCAATATAGTAGAACCTGCTGGATCCATTTGCCAGTTTGAGTCTATATGTCATGGATTTTTCATATAGATCAACCTGTACAATCTTCATCTCCTTGGGAGCCTCTATTTCTGATCTTGTAGTTTCTAGTTCCATGATGCTTTGAAGACCTGTCATGAAGTTCTGAACCCATACAATTGGAAATCTAGAGTGACTAGTCTTCCCAATGTTGTACATCTGAGTCAGCTCTTCCCTAGTCATCCTTTGAACAATCTGAAACAAGTTCTTATATTCTTCATCTTTACCAACCTCTCTTTTGACCACAAAATGATGTACTAAGTCAATGTTATCCATTGACTTGGCATACCATAAAGTAATTGGTGGTTTTGAAAAGTCATGCTTATCCATTGCTTTTTCTATCTCCATGGCCTTCTGCATTTGCTGTTCAGAAATGACCTCCTCTACTTTATCGAACTTTGCTTGAGAAATTTCTTTTGGATGAGGCACAACAACAGTTTGAGAAAGTTCTTTGACTTGTTCAGATGCTTTGACTTGTTTAGGGGCTTTGGCTTTGGCAGTGGCTTCATCATACAAAGCCTGAAGTTTCTCTGTAGTCCATGACTCTGCAATAGCCCTTGGAACTCCAGCGTTTGCAGAATGTACTTGCACATTTATTAGAAATCTTCTATGCTCTGCCTTTGAATGTCTTGTTGGTCTTTTCCTCTTCTTTTGCCCCTCTTTGACAACAAACCCATAAAGATAGTCACTAAGGGTTTCATCATCACCCATAGAAGCTTGAGCTTGTTGATCAAAAATTTGGTCTTGTTCTTCTGCAAGCCTTCTAGCCAGTTCAGCACCAACGGCAACTTAAGCTTCTTTAGAAATAAACTTTATCTTTGGCTCTTCAATTAAAATTCCTTTGCCTTCGCCTGAGACTGCTGCTTAGACTGTTGAGGATGCTCCTTGCTTTCCTTATTTTATTAGAACACCACCTGACCTTTTAAGTTGAACAACTTGAACTTCTGAACTAACAGTCTGAGAAACTGGTGGAACTGTTAGGCCAGAAGTTGGGACTGCCAGAGGGGAACCTGGGACTGCTAGGACTGAATGTGGGAACTCCTGATTCTCCCCCTTTTTGGATGCATTGGTTTGATCTGAAGGACCAAAAACCTTTGCTAACAGGGCTTGAATATTCTTCTCTTGTTGCACAATCTTGGTACCATAGAGCTTCAACCCTAGCTGGAATTGGGCAAGCTTTTGTTGTTGGACTGATGAGAGCCTTTGGAGAGCAGTAAATTGTGATCCCTGTGCAGCAATAACGGACTTGTAGTGTTCCAAAATGGCTACAACATGTTTCAGTTGGGGATCCGTCAAAATTATTAGTTGCAAACTGGCCTCAAGATCTTTAAATGATAAAGGTATTTGAGAACTATCACTGGCACCAATACCAGATGTACTAGTAGTACCTGGGCCCCTATGTTCTTGGTACTGGGGACTTCCAGAAGGTGCTTGCACACCCTCTGTTGCCATGGGTGTGGTCTTAGTGATGTTAGAACTGTCTTGTGCCCCTTGTGCAGAAGCATCAGTAGTTCCAGCCAAAAATCCCATATGAACATCCTGAGAATGGATGTTCACCTCCACATTGAGGTTGGGAGAGTCCTCAGTAGGTTCCCTTTGGATATTCTGTGCAGGAGTATCCTCTTGCACAGGGCTATTTGGTTCTGGCTGTTGGATTGAGGTGGGAGGAGCACCTGCAACCCTTTGTTTCTTTTTAATGTAGGTTTTGCGTGATGGGGCTGTGGAGGTATGTCTAACCGAAGGTTCAGAAGGGATACTTGTATCATAGGGAGTGGGTTGGGATCCTGGGGGTGAAGCAGTAATGGGGGGCTGAGCCTGCTCAGGATCCTCTCCCCTGTTTCTTGGATTGATGTTTAGCATTGCTTGAGGCAGTGAAACATCAAGAGCTTGAAAATTTACACTCTGATTTAAAAGTCTTTTTACAGTTTGTAAAGAGTGCTTATGAGAAACATGTATCCTCTTATGTATTTTTAAAGAATTGCAAGGTTTTGCAACTATTTCAGCTAAGAATTGAGGATACATCAAAAATTTCCCATTCTTTAAGGCATGATGCCTTAACATCCCTTGAAAGATCATATTTGAAAAATTGAACTGTTGGCCTGTTGATAAGCAAACTAAAGCAGTTGCAATATTTGAAGAAAATTCAGACCAACCAGTTCTCTTTGGACTTAGACATCGTTGAATAATATGGATAAGGTATTTCCATTTGGGGCCAAAATTTGCTTTGAAAAATGTAAAAGTATCCACCGGTCCCCTATACCCTATCTCAAATAAACCTTCACGCATAGGAGTTAAAGGAAGATCATTTATACCTTCAGCATCTTGCAGTTGCAAGTGCTGTCGAATGGAGTCCTCAGAGATGGTGACTGATTGACCATCGATGGTAGACACAAGAGAAGTGACTCCATGGTTTATGTTCAGACATGCGTTGTTCCAGAACTGCTCTATGAGGGATACATAAATTGTAGGGTTTACTGTAAGAGCGTAGTAGATAGATGAACTACGGAGAAAGTCCATCATCTCGTGAAATGATTGCAGTTCAACATGCTTTAGGGTGTAAGGAAGGCAGTTGTGTTCTTTGACAAAGTCCATTGGTGCTCAAGAACGAAAACATTTAGGGTTATGATTGAAGAGTAGGTTTTCGTGAAGAGAGGGAATTTGATAGCTCTTGTTTGATATTGTGAAACTGGTAATTATAACTGAACGAAACTGGGACTTTTAAGGGTTTTGGGTTTAAAATATCTAGTCCCGTGTTCAATTTCCTTGGAAATGACTGAAATGCCCTGCACACCTAACAGATCAAGTGAAAACAACTAACAGTTCGAGAAAATACACTGGCAGCTTGAGAATATTCTCAGGCTGTTAGCTATAAACAGATCAATATCTATTTGAACAGTGCCTCCCCCTTAACTAAACACATAAGACAAAGAATTTACACGATTTACAAGAATTTTTAATTGAGAGGGATTAATCCATGTTTACCATACCAATATTTGAAACCAGAAAAGTGAATCTTCCTACATCAAAAGATTTAATAAAAAGATCTACTAACTGATCATCAGTATGAATGTTGGTAACTTGAATTAACTTCTTTTCATTACAATCCCTTATAAAATGAAGTCTAATATCTATATGCTTAGTTTTGGGAAACTTTAATGGATTTTGTACAATACTTATTGCACTTGAATTGTCAATATAGATAGGATTAGATAGAAAGTTCATACCATAGTCTCTTAATTGGTTCTGAATCCACATAACCTGAGAGCAACAGCTAGCAGCTGCAACATATTTTGCCTCAGTGGATGATGTGGATACTGTGGTTTGCTTCTTGCACTGCCAAAAGACTAGTATTGCTCCTAGATATTGACATCCTCCAGTTGTTGACTTCCTGTCTATATTGCAGCCTCCATAGTCACTATCTAAATATGCTGTTAATTCAAGAGGAGAATCCTTAGGATACCATAGGCCCAATTAGGGTTGGCCTTTTAGATATCTAAAGATCCTCTTAACAGCAAACGAGTGTGAATCCTTTGGAGCACATTGGAACCTGGCACAAACACAAACATCAAACATTATATCAGGTCTAGAAGATGTTAGATACATAAGTGAACCTATCATAGATCTATACAAATGTATGTCCACATCTACTCCTTCTTTATCTGCATCAAGCTACTTGTGAGTGTCCATTGGGGTGCTTGCAATTTTTGTATCCTTGTACCCTAACTTTTCCAGAATATCATTCACATATTTTGACTGATTGATTAAGAAACCAGTTGGCTTTTGCTTGACTTGCAATCCCAGGAAGAAAGTTAATTCTCCCATTGAACTCATCTGAAACTTCTTGTGCATCAAAGTCTCAAATCCCTTGCAAAGCATGTCATTGGTTGATCCAAAGATGATATCATCAACATAGATCTGAACAAGTAAGATTTCTGTTTTAATAGTCTTTGTGAACAATGTCTTGTCTAAAGTACCTCTCTTAAACCCATTCTGCAGCAAGTAGGAAGACTGAGTGTCATACCATACTCTAGGGGCTTGATGTAACCCAAAGAGTGCTTTGTCTAACTTGTAGACTCTGTCAGGAAACTTGTAGTCTTCAAACTCAGGAGGTTGACACACATACACCTCCTTATCAATTGTACCATACAGGAATGTAGACTTTACATCCATTTGATACACTTTGAACCCTTTGTAGCTTGCATAGACTAAGAACAGTAATAACTTCAATCCTTGCTATTGGAGCAAAGACATCATCTTAGTCTATTCCTTTTCTTGAGTATAGTCTTGAGCTACTAGCCTTGCTTTGTTGTTGATCACTATGCCTCTTTCATCCTTTTTGTTCCTGAATACCCATCTTGTACCAATTGCCCTCTTCCCTTTAGGCAATTCAACCAGTTGCCACACATTCTGAATCTTGAACTGTAGTAGCTCTTCTTACGTGGCTTCAATCCAGGATGGATCCTTCAATGCCTCAGATGCTTTCTTTGGTTCTAGCTGTGACATGAAACTTGCATGTTCAAATGCAGCTAAACTGAATTCAGGCACTTCTTCTTCAGAAACAGTTGTTTCCTTGTGGATCATGTTCCTTGTCTGCACAGGTGTGCGTGAATCTCCCATGATCTGGTTAAGTGGATGATATTTGTGAATCCTGAGTGTAGGTTCACTTTCTACATGAATTGTGCTCTCTAGGTTGGTGTTATCACATTCTGCAAAACTTGATGATTCTGCTTCAAGAGTAACAGTTTGATCTAGAGTTGGGACTGCTTCCCTATTTTGTGGAACTGTTGCTTCAGGACTTGGGACAAGTACCTTAAACTCTGGACCTTTGTCTTGTTGGCCATCGAGGACCCCAAGTGGGTCAAAAGTAAGAAGTGGTAGAACAGTGTATACATCCCAACTTACAGAATCTTCAACAGTTTGAGTCGTTGGGCCAACAGTCTGAACTTTTGTGCTCGCAACATGAGGATTTGTACTGGCAGCATGAGAACTTGTGCTACCAGTTTGAGCATTTTTTCCAGCTGTTCCTGCAGAATACTCATCAAAACTCAGAGATTTTGTTAGTGAATCTAAATCAAACAACCAATCAGGACCAGTGCCTTTAACATTTGCAGTGTTTTCATTAAACTCAACATTGACACTTTCTTCAATGTTTTTAGATACATTGTTTTAAACTCTATAAGCTTTGCTCTGTGTGGAGTATCCTACAAAGAATCCTTCCTCAGATTTATTCTCAAACTTTCTTAAGTGAGTTTTAGTGTACAGGATAGTGCATGGACAACCAAAGGGTTTTAGGAAGTTAACTAAGGGAATCCTATGGTGAAACAACTCATATGGAGTTTTCCCTTGTGACTGGACAACTTGGACCCTATTTAGAACATAACAGGCTGTAATAACTGCCTTTGCCCAGAAGGTCATTGGCAATTTGGAATCAGCTAACATGGTCCTAGCAGCTTCTATTAATGTTCAATTCTTCCTTTCAGCTACCCCATTTTGTTGTGGTGTTCTAGGTGCGCTATACTGTTTTGCATTTCCTTTGGACTCACAGAAACCGTTTAGTTCATAATTTTTAAACTCAGTTCCATTGTCTGACCTGATCACCTTTACTTTTAAATTAGATTGGTTTTCAATTTTTAGAATAAAGGATTTAACTAACTCTGCAGTCTCATCCTTAGTCCTAAGAAAATAGACCCATGTAAACCTGCTGAAATCATCAACAATGACTAAACATTAAGCTCTTTTATCCAAACTCAAAACAGATGTTGGACAAAAAAGATCCATATGCAGGAGTTGTAATGCAGTTGAGATGGAATTTACTTCTTTGGCCTTAGGAGAAGTTTTGTGTTGCTTGCCTTTGAGGCAGGCTACACAATGATCATCACATATATACTCCTTTTGTGGTAATCCTCTTACCAAATTCTTTTTGACTAAAGCATTCATAGATCTGAAGTTCATGTGACACATCCTTCTCTGCCAAAGTGCACATTCATTAGTTGTTGCTTTGGATTAGGGGTGAGCGACGGGTACCATTTCCCGAACCCGAACCGGTACCGGTACCGACCGGTACCGAATTAATATATTCGGTTCGGTATTCGGTTTTAAATTAGCTAAAATTTGGTATTCGGTACTTTCGGTTCGGTATTCGGTTCTTAAATTAGCTAAAATTCGGTATTCGGAACCGAACCGACACCATATAAAATTATACGGTTCGGTATCCGGTTCTTCCAAAACTAATAATTCGGTTTCGGTATTTTCAGGATCGGTACCGGTTCGGTTCGGTACGGTACCGAGCTCACCCCTACTTTGGATATTAAACAGCTCAAAGTATTTGCAGAAGATAATTTTTCAGTGTCTAAACTGTATACATTGTCCTTTCTTGGTGTTCTAAGTAAAATAAGATTTTCATGTATTTTAAAATCTTTGGATGGGACAATGCACTTAGAGTCTGTGAACAGAACAACATTCTTTTTGTCACATACTTGAGACACACTTAGTAAATTATACTTCAGCTGTTTAACATACAATACATCATTAAAAGTCATCTTACCTGCTTTGACAGTACCTTACTTGTCACCTTACCTCCTTTGGAGTTTCCTCCAAATGCAACATATCCTCCTTTCAAAGCTTTTGAAATTTGACAAGCACTCAAAATTGCCTGTCATGTGCCTAGAGCAGCCACTGTCCATATGCCTATCTTGTCTTATGTTGGTTCTTGTGGTTGCCCTGCACAAATAAAAGCTCAGTTAGTAGTGGAGTAAACCCAAACCGAGATGGTTTTGGGTTGACCATGTGCATTAACATAACTAAATACGGTTTGTGTCTTCTTAAACTTAGTAAGGTCCACTGGTGGGTTATCGTGATGTGTATTTAGTTATAACATGAGGTTTCCAGTTGTTCTTTCCAACTGTTGCTTTAACAGTCTCAGATGATGCACTAACAGTTCCAGATTTTGCCTTAGCAGTTGGAACTGTACCTTGGCCTTTAACAGTTTCAGATTTTACACTACCAGTTCCAACTTTTGGCTTAACAGTTCCAGAATTTACATCAGCAGTTGGAACAATGTTTTTGCCTTTAACACACCATGCTTGTTTCACACTCTGTTTAGGTTTATTTAAGGCTTGTTTTCTTAGTACAGGCGGATTTATGTTGACCTTTACAAACCTGTGGTCAACTGTGTTCTTTGGAACTGGTGTGGCAGGTTTTGAAGTCTTCAACACTTTTGGCTTTTGTAAAACAGATTGTTTTTGAAAAACAGTTGGCCTATCAAGAGTTGGCTTGTAAAGACAGTGTTTGGCCAAATGGTTTTTCCTGCCATAGTGAAAACATCTTTTGACTGTTTTGATTGGAGAACCAGTTTTATGTGACCAGAACTGATTCTTGTTTCTTTGATTTCCCCTCACCTGCTGTTGTTTAGGGAACTTTTGTATACCATGCTTTTGGCATGTGCATACTGGAACATTTGTACCATTTTTACCTGCTTTGGAAGAAGATGCAAAATTACAATTATAAGGTACAGAGACATTTGAAGCATGCATGTGTTCACTTATCTTCTCTTTACCTTTCAATCTGTTAGGCTTATTATTCATGTTGTTAGGTTCTACCCTCATGCTGTTGGTACTAGTAACACCATTACTCTCTCTGTTGGATGTAATAACCATAATAGGGTTAGAAACTGGGGTTACTATGGGTACACTCATGGTTTTATGATTACCATCTTCTTCTTCATCATTACTGTCTACATCAGTAGATAGTCCATCTACCAACTCAGGCATATCCTCGAGGACAGGATCTACAGTCTTCATCTTCTCATCTAGGGGTTCATTCACAAGACGATCAACAACTTCACTCATAGGATGAATGTATTTGTTATTATAAGGAGGTGGGGTGGCATTGTATCCTATTACTTCCTTGGGATTTAGTTGAGACTTTACCCTATCTTTGAACTGAACTTCCATTAGGTGTTCTAACTTCTGGTTGGCTAACTTGAAGTTACCTAAATCAATGTTTATACTTTCTGTTTTCTTGTGAGCTTCCATCACCCTTTGTTCAGCCTCTTCTAGTTTCTTATTAAGGGTCTCTATCTTCTCTTCAAGTTCCTTTTTCTCCCACTTATGATATGTCCTATCATGTCCCATCTGAATCTCATTATCTTTATAGTCATTAATATGTTTTTCATGATCCTCTATTACCTGCGTATACTCATACCTTCTCTCTTCCATCTTTACTAGAGTTTTGCACATGCTTTCATTATGATCTTTGTACTTTTTAACCATATTTTTGCATGCTTGGGAGCAGAGTTTAGCATTTACCTCAGATGGTAAGTCAGTGGAAGTGGCACTTGTAGTTTCTGCCATAAGAGCTTGATTCTGATACTATTCTTCTGTCTGGTCACTCCAGTCAAAAACATTGTCCTCTTGTGAAACAAGAGCATGTGAAGGTTGTGTTTGACTGGTCTTTTGGGTTCTTGGCTGCTGCTGACTTTGTGATCTACACTCTCTGGCAAAGTGTCCAAGTTTGTGACATTTGAAGCACTCAACCCTTGATTTGTCAAAGGCTGGTTTGCCTTCTGATCTGGCTTGAAAGTTTGTTCTACCAGTCCTTTTGGGAAATCTCTTAGCCCTCATTGTCAGCATGGCATGTTGCCACTTTAAATCTATCTCCTCTAGATCATCTGGATGGATTTGTTCCAGATCCTCAGGATTGTGCACAAACAATCCATCACTTGCAACAAAGGCCTCATAGTTGACTTCAGAGGAGTTGCCATCAGAACCTGTAAAAGAATCACATCAGTTTGATTTATCATTAGATGCAGATGATAATAGAGCACTGTTTTGATTATAAGAAAAGGTTTTCTTTTCATTCTCTATCTCAGACTCAAACACTCTCAAGCTGTTATAGAGATCATCCAACTCTATTTCATCTAGAGTGTCCTTTGTTCTCCACTGTGCAGCATACACAATCCACTCTTCACCAAGAGACCTGAGGAATTTTATGTTTACCTCATCTTGATCCAGGCTAACCTTGGCACTCTCCAATTCACCTATCAACTTATTAAACCTATCAAAGATTTGAGTAAGGTTTTCATTCTTTCCACCAGTAAAATTCTCATACTGCTGCTTTAAAAGATCTTTTTGATTTCTTTTTGTGCTAGCATTGCCATCAAATCTTTTCTCTAAAGCAAGCCATATAGAGTGAGCAGTATAAAACTTTTTAAACTGATGTTGATAAGCATTAGGTGTAGCTATTTGTAAAATAGTGAGAGCTTTGACTTCATTCATTCTAGCTTTCCTTTTAATCTCAGTTTCAGGAGGTGTTCTTTTAGGTTTGCCTTCAGCATCTAGTTCAGGGTCAACTGCAGGTCGACTTTCAACAGCTTGCCATAGGTCATAATCAATAAATTGAATGTGTTGTTGAATCCTGAGTTTCCACATCTCGAACTCATTGAGTTTGAGCATAGACACTTTAAGTCCTTGCCCAGATCCACTACTGCTGCTATCGAACTCCATTGCAGAAAAAGCTGTAAAAGATTTAGATATTTAAAAAACAAAAGTTTCTGGCTTTGAAAACAAAAATAACCTTTAGTCTCTGATACCACTTGTCAGGATCAAATTACCAAAGATTAACTTGTTTGAATAAATCAGAGGTAAACTAATAATCTTGTTTTGAATCAAAGTCCAATTAAGAAGTTTGCGGAATAACACTTAATTGTTTTAAAAAAACTTTTCAGAATAATAAGAACAGAATAAATAAGATAGAAAACACTATTAATATCAAAAACCTTTGGTATTAATAACCACTGATTACAAGAACCCCTAATCTGTTTGATTAGACGAAGAATACTGATTGTTCTTAGGGTTTTACAACCTTAGAGGCTTGAGAAAACTTAAACAGAATACGAATTACAATTTCAATTTCTGAGCAACGGTTACATAAGAAAGACCTAGTCTATCTCTATTTATAACCTTCTGTTTTGTTTCCTTAACAAACTGCAATTTCCCTTGAGTAGATATCTTCAAAAGATCCTCAAATCTTGATATCTTTATCACTTCCTGATTTATAGCACTTTTTGTTATCATCTCCCGAAGCAGCTTGAACTTTATCTCTGGCAGCTCGAGATTCTTGAACTAGCAGCTCGAGATTCTTGAACTAGCAGCTTGAACTTTGTAATTACACAGAATTACTACTAACAGTTTGAGAAATCCTAACTAACAACTTGACATACTTAGTTTATTTCCCAACATAATGTTTGTACTATAATTCTAATTCCGCAACTTAATTACTCTTTCTTTGTTATGATTGGTATCGTATTGCAAATTGTGGGACCTAGACATTAAGGAATGCCCCGTAAGGGGATGTCTTCACAAGATGGTATCAGAGCCCATAGTTTGAGTGAATCAAGTATTATGTGGGTAATTCTTGATCTCAAACTGCCGCAATACATAAGTATCAATCATTTAGGTGGCTTGCTAAGATAGGACGTACTGACTATTAGGATGGGAAAAAGGGTACATAACTCTAAGTCTATAAATTGATAGTTACATGATTTTAATTTTCAGTAAAAATGTCAGGATCAGGTGATATTCCCAACAACATGACTCCCCAGCAAATGTTTGAAATGGTACAACAATTGTTAGCCTAACACCGAGAACAACAGACTAAGAATATGCAATAACAGCTTCAGGCCAGAGATGAGGCTGAAGCTAAAAGACGTGCTGATAAAAAGAATAAGCGAAAAGATAAACAAGTCCAAACGATGAGTCTAAATGTGATAACTCTATTCCTGATGCCCAAATTGAGCAGCCGAAAGGCTGTAAGTTTAAAGATTTTAAAGCAAGCGGTGCCCTGAACTTTGAGGGTACAGTAAAGCCAATCCAGGCCTTGGATTGGATAAGCCACACTGAAGAAATCTTCAGAATCTCTAACTGCTTAGAATCCAAGAAAGTAACTTACGCTTCTGCTTTGTTCGTCGGTGCTGCTCGTGCGTGGTGGAAGACAGAGAGAAGTATTTATGGTGAGGAAGTTATTCAGACATTAGAGTGGGATCAATTTCTTGACATGTTTCACGCGAAGTACTGTCCTGCTGACCAGCAAGACAAAGTGGAGGTCCAATTGATGCAGCTAACCCAAGAAACCAAATCAGTAGACGAGTATGAGCATGAATTCTCGCGACTCAGTGGCTATTCCTCGTATCAAGTAGCCACAGAGGAAAGAAAGATGAACCGATTTTGTGGAGGTCTAAATATGAGGTACAGACTCCCTATGAACGCGATGAGGTATAAAAGTTATTTAGAGATGGTGGAAGCGGCAAGGCAGATAGAGAGAGGATACCTAGAGTACGGCGATCAACTCTATGCTCCACAGACAAACCCGACATGTCCTTCTCCTCCAAAGAAACATCGGTTCAGCAAATTCAATAGTCCTGGCAAATCAAAGTCCCAACAAATCAAAGTCCCAGCACTCCCAACAATCTCAACAGTACAGTTCGCCCCAGAAAGCACAAGCCTATGCTCTTACAAATGAACCACGATTTTGCAAACGATGTAGGAAATCTCATATGGGGCAGTGCAATTCGGATGACGTTACTTGCTATGTGTGTAGCAAGATCGGCCACAGCAGTGAGGAGTGTCCCCAGCGGGGTCTTGGATGTGCAAAGTGTGGGAAGCGTGGACACTTTATGTATCAGTGTCAGAGTGGACGCCGAAGTCAATCACAATCATCCGCCGGAGGTTCAACAATGAAGAGTTCGGCTGCAAATCCAACTACTAGGACTAGAGCATTTCAAATAACATCGGAGGAAGCAAAGGAAACCCCAGATGTGGTTACCGGTATGTTCTTATTAAATTCTATGTCTGCTCGCGTGCTATTTGATACCGGTGCAAGTCGTTCATATATATCGACTGCTTTTGCTAGAAGACTGTCTAAATCTCCTTCAAAGCTTCTTGTTATAATTGATATAGAGACGACCAGTAACAATTATGTTATGGCTGATTCTTTGTATCGAAACTGCACTCTACTTGTCAACAATATTGTGTTCAACCTTGATCTCATTCCGATGCCGTTAAAAGAGTTTGACGTTATTGTCGGCATGGACTGGTGAATGAATAATGAGGCTACTATTGACTGCAACCGCCGGATCATCAGAATCAAGTCTCCAGACGGCCGTGTGTTTGAATTCAAAGGTGACAAACGAGAAGGTGCCCGTTGCTATATATCTGTTGAGAAAGCGCATAAATATCTGTCTAAGGGTCACGAGTCAAATTTGTGTTTTTTCTCGTCTGAATCCGTCTCTGAGGTCAACAAGAAAACTCTATCTAATGTTCCTATCGTCTGTGAGTTTGCAGACGTATTTCCCGATGATATCTTTGGAGTGCCACCGGAACGTCAAGTTGAATTCGGCATTGACTTAGTTCCTGGTGCGGCTCCAATTGCCAAAGCTCCTTGCAGACTTGTGCTTGCAGATATGCAGGAAATGTCAAAGCAATTGCAAGATCTGTTGGAAAAAGGTTTTACCAGACCTAGTTCATCTCCGTGGGGTGCACTTGTCTTATTCGTTAAGAAGAAAGACGGAACTCTCCATATGTACATTGACCATCGTGAGTTGAACAAAGTCACCATCAAGAACAAGTATCCTCTGCCCAGAATTGATGATTTATTTGATCAGTTACAGGGAGCAAGCTACTTCCCCAAAGCTGATCTTCATTCTGGGTATCATCAGTTAAAAGTCAAAGAAGAGGATATCCCAAAGACAGCTTTTCAAACGACATATGGCCATTACAAATTTCTCGTAATGCCATTTGGTTTAACAAATGCACCAGCGGCGTTCATAGATCTCATGAATCGCGTGTGCAGACCTATGTTGGATAAGTCAGTTATCGTGTTGATTGACGATATTCTAATATACTCCAAAACGGAGGCTGATCATGTTATTCATGTGCGTCAACTGCTAGAGTTATTGAGAAAAGAAAGGCTCTATGCAAAATTTTCAAAATGCGAATTCTGGCTCAGACAGGTATAATCTTATATTGTCTCAAGCTATTTCCTAAGCGTTCCTTGTACCAATAAAAACTTGAAATTCTACTTTGTTATCTTTATAGATCCAATTCCTTGGCCACGTTGTATCTGGCGAAGGTATTTCAGTCAATCCTTCCAAAGTTGAGGCTGTTCAGAAGTGGCAAACACCTCGCAATGCCTCAGAAATCAGAAGTTTCCTTGTGATATCTCCAAATTTACATATATTTTCTAGCGATATTTTCCCTCATTTTTACCTATGATAGTCATTTTTGGTCATTTACGAAGATTGTGTTGATTTCAGCCTTTATTGTTGAAAAGATGAAGATTTGGGCTCCAGCAGCAATCGACTCGCCGAGTCATAGGCCCAACTCGCCGAGTCGACCTTAATTTCAATAATTCCGGATTTCAGAATGTTTTGACCCGCCGAGTCATATGAATTGACTCGCCGAGTCGGCTGTTGATTGTACGTGCGGGTAGTTACTCGCGGTCCAATGGGCATTCGACACGCAATCGACTCGCAGAGTCGATCATGGCAACTCGCCGAGTCGACAGCAGATATATAAACTCTTCACTCTCATTTCAGTAGGGGACGAACTTTTCAAACTTTTTTCATACATTTGATCTGCTCGTTTTTGAGAAGAAAAGGAAGATCTTGGCTGATTTCAAAAGCTTCTTCAAGAGGGAACAACATTACTACATCAGGAATCATCATTTGGGGAGTTTACTCATTTCTCAATCTTTTGATTATATGTAAACTTGTGATTTTCATTGTGTTCTTGATGGTTTTGCTCCAAAATATGGAGTAGTGTTTTGTTGTAAACATTTGGGGTTAAAAACCTTAAACATTGGATGATGTTATTTTTGTGGTTAGAATGAATATATTTACCGTTGATCTTTTCATGAAATAGATTTTGATATAATGTTTGAAATGAATGATGAATGTATTATCTTGGATGATATATTTATGTGATGTGTGTCAATATTTAGTCATTCATTATTAACAAAGATGATTATCATTAGTTTGTTGGTAGTTTTAATATTGTGAGATTCAAAAAGGGATTTCATTCATTATTTTGATCAAATATTATATTAAGGTTTGTGATTTGGATGTGAGTCTAACTATAAACCACTTGAGATCGTTATATTTGATTATTTTCATGATTAAATCATATTTGCAAGTGAGTTGATAATATTTGAATATTAAACTTTAATATGATTGAGTGATCTACATATTTTAGTTAACTTATCTTTTGAGGTTATAACATTATATTTGAGTGATCTTAATAATGTTATGATTAATGCTTGCTAAATGAGTTTTTGATAAATATGTGGTTGAGTGATCTTAATAATGTTATGATTAATGCTTGCTAAATGAGTTTTTGATAAATATGTGGTTGAGTGATCTTTACACATTTAAAATTAATTCTAGGTTTAATATTTATTCATTTTATTGAGTGATCTTTATATGAATAATATTTAATCTTTGTTATATTCATTTTATCCTTATGCTTATTGTCATTATCCAATGTTTAGGGGAAAAGACTCCAAATGATTACACCTTTTGATATAAGTTTTTCTCAGTGATAAATTTCATTGTGTGTTATTTAAGTTGTGGAATTTTCGGTTCAAATCATTTTTAAACACCAATTCAATTGTAACTAATCTTTAGCTATCATCTGTTTTTCTTATTTCATCTCTGTCCCTGTGTTCGATATCCGGACTTACCTAAACTATATTAGTAATGATAGGTGATACTTGCCTATTTGTCTGCTAGTTTAGCTTAGTTATTTTCCATTTTTATTAAACAAAAAGGTGTGCTAGCGGCACATCAAGGTTTTGGCGCCGTTGCCGGGGACTAGACGGTGACATTTGAAATAGTTGAAAGTTTTTGATTAGTGACCCTTTTTGGGAATTTATTCCCAAAAAGTTATTACATAGTCTTAAATTTAATTTATTCTTTAAACTTGTTCAGGTCTACGTAATCGTGTTTGTTTGTGTTGTTATGGGCGTTTATGAACAGGAATCTTTTCTCGGATCTTACTGAACCATTGTCAGATCCGGAAAGATTAATTCGCAAAAGAAACAAACAACAGAAAGATTCAGACGTGGACAACGAGCAAGGAACACCGAGCACCCCAATTGACGGTTCACCGATAATAGTGGTTCATAACGTTGAAAATTCAGAACCAAAGACTGAACCTCAAGTTGTCACAAACATGGCAGCTCCAGATAGATGTACAATCCGGGAGCGAGCTAAGCCAACAAACGCCGGCACAGGATCGACTATCATTCGGGAAAATGCCCCAGGAGCAAATTATGAGATCAAGAGTCAATATCTGCAATATCTGAGACAAATGTGTCCATTTGACGGCCTTGAGTTGGATGATCCCAATGCACATCTCACTCGATTCTTAGATATGTATGATATCATAAAGAGTCGAGAAACTCCTGTAGCATCTTTACATTTGCGTTTATTTCCTTATACATTGCGTGGTGCCGCACAAACATGGTTTAATTCACTCACTCCCTAATCAATTGGCACATGGGAGGAGCTTGTTGATAGATTTTTAATACGTTATTTTCCACCTTCTAAAACTGCCCGTTTTCTGAATGATATTCATAATTTTGTGCAGGAAAGTGGAGAATCCATATTTGAAGCTTGGGAAAGATTAAAGGATTGTTAAGGAAGTGTCCACACCATGGCATGGATACTTATGCTCAAGTGTATCAATTCTACACGGGATTAACAGATACAACTTGGGAAGTCTTAGACTTGAAAGCAGGCGGATGTGTTATGGATAATGTACCCGAGGATGCATATAGAGAAATAGAGAAAGCCGCCACCAATTCTCAAGGATGGCATTCATCACGACATAGATTACTTCGGGGTCGTGTGAAACAAAGTGATGATGTTACTTCAATGAAAGATGAAATGGCGAGAATGAGAAAACAATTAACTCTTTTGCAAGGTCCATCAAGTCAAGCAAGACAAGTGTGTCAAATTTGTGAGGGTCCTCACACTGCCCTTGATTGCCCATCACGGATGAAACTCCTCACTAGACAATCAACAAGTAATGCTATTCAAGAGGTTTGTCAATTATGTGGAGGAGGTCATTCGGCAAGGAATTGTGAAGAAGATAAGCTCGAGGAGTCATTGGAGGAGGATGTGTTGTATTCACATCGAGATAGGTATGATAATCCAAGAGGGAAGCTTGCATTTCAACCACCCCCTCAAGCATACTACAATCCCAATGCCGATAATAGAAACCATCCAAACTTCCGATGGCGTCAACCCAATGATCCACCACACATTCCACCTGGTTTTGAAGGTGCAAGTTCATCCAATCCTAGGAATGCACCCTATCAACCCTGTCACCCAAGCACAACTCAATATCAACAAGGGCACATGTTCAATCATCTCAACCCCCAATAAATCCAAATATTCCACCTCCCGAAGCAAAGCCAACTCTTGAGGATATAGTTCGCAACCAACAAGCTTCAATTCAAAATTTGGAGAAACAAGTGGGACAAATTGCGCAACTATTGGCCGAAAGAGAGAAAGGAAAGATGCCATCGAATATGGAAGGCAATCCAAAAGAACAAGCCAAGGCCATCACATTGAGAAGCGGCAAAGAAGTGGTATCAAATCCCTCTCCCTCTGTTCCTAATACTAATTCTAACTCTAATGTTGAGCAGGTAACCGAAGAACAAAATGACGAGGTGCAAAAAGATCGCCAAGGAAGTACTGCACAAGTCAAAATTCAAGTTAAACAGCACGAGCCAAAAATTCCATACCCACAACGCTTGAAGAAAGAAAAGTTAGAGGAACAGTATGGTAAATTTGTTGAACTTATCAAGCAACTTCATATTAACTTACCTTTTGTTGATGCTCTTTCACAGATGCCGAAATATGCAAAGTTTATGAAGGATATGCTCACCAATAAAAGAAAGCTTGAAGGGATTTCAAAGGTGTTGCTAAGTGAAGAATGCTCGGCAGTTTTGCAAAACAAGTTACCCGAGAAGAAGAGTGATCCAGGGAGTTTTACTATCCCTTGCTTGATTGGTAACTTATATGTGAGTAATGCATTAGCGGATCTAGGTGCTAGCATAAATTTAATGCCATATTCTATTTTTGCAAAGCTAGGCCTAGGTGAACCTAAACCAACAAGAATGATTATTCAATTTGCCGATAGGTCGGTTAAATACCCTAGAGGTATTGTTGAGAATATGTTGGTTAAGGTAGATAAATTTGTTTTTCCTGTGGATTTTGTGATTCTTGACATGGATGAGGACAAAACCATACCCTTAATTTTAGGGAGTTCTTTCTTAGCTACATCCGGTGCCCTCATTGATGTACAAAATGGCAAACTAACTCTTAATGTAGGTGATGAAAGGTAACATTTGAGATTAAAAGTTCCATGAGACATTCTCATGACCAAGATGATTACCTTTATTTTGTCGATGCCATTGACTTTGTTGTTGAGGATTTTGTACATGAATTCATTCAAGCTAATGATTTGGATGAGTTATTCGTGGATGGGAGATACATTGATTCGTATCATGAGGAGATTATAGACGAGCTCGCATGTATGCTAGCCAACGAACCATCGGACAAGCAAAAGTTGGCCGAGGAAATGGAGCAAGGTGCGAACCCAAAATCAAAGTCATCAATTGAAGAACCATTAACTTTGGAACTGAAGGAACTTCCATCGCACTTAGAGTATGCTTTCCTTGAAGGTGAATCTCAATTACCTGTGATAATTGCTTCTAACCTTACTAACAATGAAAAACAGAAATTGTTAGATGTTCTAAAGGCACATAAGCAGGCTCTAGCATGGAAGATTTCGGATATCAAGGGAATAAGTCCTTCCTTTTGTATGCACAAAATATTCATGGAAGATGAATACAAGCCGGTTGTACAACCACAAAGAAGACTCAACCCCAACAAGAAAGGATCATTTCCCTTTACCTTTTATTGATCAAATGCTTGAACGATTATCTCGGAATACGTTCTACTGCTTTCTTGATGGTTTTTCAGGATATCTTCAGATTCCAATAGCTCCGGAGGATCAAGAAAAGACCACCTTTACCTGCCCATACGGTACATTTGCGTATAGAAGGATGCCTTTTGGATTGTGCAATGCACCGGCTACTTTTCAAAGGTGCATGATGGCAATCTTTCGCGATATGATCGAGGACTCCATGGAGGTTTTTATAGATGATTTTTCTGTATTTGGTAGTTCATTTGATCATTGTTTGCTTAATCTTGAAAAGATGCTCACTAGGTGTGAAGAAACCAATCTTGTGTTTAATTGGGAAAAATGTCATTTCATGGTAAGAGAGGGCATTGTATTAGGACATAAGATTTCACAATTGGGAATGGAAGTTGATAAAGCAAAAGGTTGACACTATTTCAAAGCTTCCTCCTCCCACTTCCGTGAAATCAGTTAGGAGTTTCTTAGGCCATGCGGAATTTTGTAGAAGGTTCATAAAAGATTTTTCAAAGAATGCAAGGCCTATGACTCAACTCCTAGAAAAAGATGTTCCTCTCAATTTTTCGGATGAATGTTTGAATTCTTTTAATATTTTGAAAGAAAGATTGACTAATGCCCCTATCATGGTAGCACCTGATTGGACTTTACCTTTTGAACTAATGTGTGATGCCAGTGACTTTGCAGTTGGAGCAGTTTTAGGCCAAAGGAAATATAAGCACTTTCAACCCATTTACTACGCTAGCAAAATGCTCACCGATGCTCAAGAGAATTACACGACAACAGAAAAGGAGCTTCTAGCTGTAGTTTTTGCTTTTGATAAATTCCATGCATATTTGGTTTTATATAAAACCATAGTTTACACGGATCATTCTGCGCTTAAATATCTTTTTGCTAAACAAGATGCACAACCAAGGTTGATAAGATGGATCCTTCTTTTGCAGGAATTTGATATTGAAATCAAAGATAAGAAAGGTGCTGAAAATCTAGCTGCTGATCATTTATCACGATTGGAGAATCCCGAAATGGAAGAATTAATTGAATCAACCATTAATGATAATTTTCCGGATGAGCATCTCATGAAAGTACAGGTAGTAGATGAAATCCCTTGGTTTGCTGATGTTGCTAACTATCTCGCCGGAGGAGTCCTTTTAAAGGGTATGACATATCAGCAAAAGAAGAAATTATTTGCCGATATCAAATATTACTTTTGGGATGATCCCTATTTGTTTAGAGTTTGTGGAGATCAAGTGGTGAGGAGATGTGTATATGGGAGAGAAGCGAGAAGCATCTTGGAGCATTGCCATAATGGGCCAACGGGAGGACATTATGGAGCAAATCTCACTGCAAAGAAGGTTGCCGATACAGGCTTCTTTTGGCCTACAATCTTCAAGGATGCTCAAGAATTGGTAAGAGCTTGTGATGCTTGCCAAAGGACAGGTAACATTTCCTCTCGAAATCAAATGCCTCAACAACCTATTTAGGTATGTGAAGTTTTTGATATGTGGGGAATTGATTTTATGGGACCATTCCCATCCTCACATGGAAATAAGTATATACTTGTGGCTGTGGATTATGTTTCAAAGTGGCCGGAAGCACAAGCTTTGGCTCCTAATGATGCCTGAGTTGTTGTGAGGTTTCTCAAGAAATTGTTTTCACGGTTTGGTACCCCTAGAGCTTTGATTAGTGATACAGGTACCCATTTTTGCAATAATCAACTTGAAAAGGCTTTACAAAAGTATGTGGTAACCCATAGATTATCTACACCATATCATCCACAAACAAGTGGACAAGTTGAAAATACAAACCGTGGCCTAAAACAAATTCTTGAGAAAACGGTGAATGTGAATAGGAAGGATTGGGCCGAGAAATTAGATGACGCGTTGTGGGCCTTTAGGACGGCTTTTAAGACCCCAATTGGTACCACCCCATTTCGTTTGGTTTATGGTAATGCTTGCCATCTCCCAGTTGAGATTGAGCATAAAGCCTTTTGGGCACTCAAGATGTGTAACCTTGATCTAAATTTAGCCGGTAATCAAAGAAACATTCAATTGCAAGAGCTAGAAGAATTAAGGTTACACGCCTATGAGAATTCATGTATATATAAAGAGAAAACCAAACGGTGGCATGATGCGCGTCTTAAAAATCACGCCGACATCAAGATAAGTGAAAAAGTCCTAGTTTTAAACTCACGTTTACGGCTTTTTCCTGGAAAGTTAAAATCTCGTTGGATTGGTCCTTATGTTGTCAAGAATATATTTCCATATGACACGTTTGAGCTATCGAACCCGAGTGATGACAATACTATCAAAGTAAACGGCCATCGTGTAAAAAGGTACTTTGAGTCGGACGTTATTGGTGAGGAAGTTGAAGTCCTCAATTTGGTTCCAATCCTCACGTGAAGTGAACATAGAGTCAAGCTTATGACTCGAAAATAAATAAGCATGTGATTGTTAGATAGTTTGTTTATCTTGTTTCATTGTCACACCCCGTTACCCCGATTGGCAACGAAGCGTGACGTCGCGGAAGCGTAACCATAATCATAACGAACGACCACTATATGGACGTTTTTCAAAAATGCATTGATTTAACTTCAAATATAAATATTGTTTTACATAACCAAAATACAGCGTAAGTAGTTCTTAAAATACTAAAATTCAAATACACAATTTAGTTTATCCGAAAAGATGAAAATAAATCTCCGAATTTGAAAACGATGCGACTCCAAAATGAACGGAAGCCTTGGAATACTTCCGATAAATGTGCATGTCTCAAACACCTGAAAATACATGCTAAAATACGTCAACAAATTGTTGGTGAGCTCATAGGTTTACGCGAAAAGACCAGTTGTATGGACATTATCAGATGAGTTGAATTTATAAAATCATAAATTCCGTGTATGTATTACATAAACCATCATGCAACCGAAGCTTAATTAAAATGAGTTTGCCCTGTGCAGTATCCCCGACTGTAATACCGTGTGTTGAATATATATGCACTCGCTGTTAGCCGACCCGAACTAACCTGAATGGGGACATGACTCCCAATAGATCTATCCACAATATATTCGCGTTTGCAAATAAATGCAATTAACGGTTCATGATTTGAGGGCTGATGGATCCAAACATGTAATACATATAAGAAATAAACAGTTTTGATGTCCATATGAAAACAGTGCATGTATTTCCACCCCAAAAGATAGTGAAAATAGGGGGCTATGAAGACTCACCGAGCGTGTGATGGCAAAAACGAGCGAAAAATGCTTTTTTTTCGTAAGTTGATGGATGGTGCACCGAGCGAAATTAATCGAGCCCTAAATGATAATAGGGACTTAATATCTCTAATATATGATAATATATATATTTATAGATTTTTATGTCTTAAATCACCCAACATTACAAGTTTATAATTAAAACCCGGTTAAAACGTCAAGTTTATATATATATAATTTTCCAGCTTTTTCGGAGGTTTTTCGGCCTACTTTGAGGCTGTTTTTGACCAAGCTCCAAAACGTTTTAGGCTTTGGTTTTCTAGGACATTAAACTACTATATACAAAGGATTTTTAGAATCAAGAACGGCCATTTTTCGAGATGTTTAGGTTGGTGAAAAAGCTTGTTAAAAACCCTATGTTGGCCATTTTTGAGCTGTCAAACTTTCGGTTTTCCAAATAATTTCTGGAGGTCTTAAACTCCAAAATAAATTATGAAAACTTCTAGATCTATAGTTAAGACATAGATCTAACTTCTGAGACAAGAATCAACTCATTTCGATAAGTTATGAATTAGTTATGAGTTTTCAAAGTCGATATAAACTTTCTGCCGAAAATCCGCAGTTTATAAACTTGAAATAACTTATGATTCTTGTTGTTTATTCAAAGACTACTTGTATAAAATTTATAAAAGTTATAAAACACATATATATCACATGTTTTCATAATATTAACATTTTTATAATGTGTTCATATATTCATAAACACATTTAAAGAAACAACTTAAAAAAAACTAGAAATTTATAAACTTGAGTTTTTATGAAACTTGTTGTTGTTGGTGATTATATATATTATGCAAGACTTATATAAACATAAATGTAAGATGAAATAAGTTAGTATTTACTTACTTTGAAGTGTTTAGAGCATGATTTTGAGTAGAAGTTGAAATCCTTGAAAGATATGCACCAAAACACTTGAATTTCTTGAAGAACACTTGAATGAAAAGGTTTTTGATGTGTGTGTGTATAGATCCGGTTTTTAGAGAGAAAAAAGAGGGATTTTGGTGTGAAAATAATGAAAGGGAAGCTCTCTATTTATAGGAAAAGTCTTGGTCTTTCAAATGGAGGTTGAGTGCACACTTGGTTGAATTGAAAGAGAATGGTGAATTGAAAGGGAATGGAGAAAGGAGATTTGATGTAGATGGTGCATGGTCTTCTTAATATAAAATAGAAAATCAAGTGTGTGTGTGTGTGTGTACTATGAGGGCTGGCCATGTGAAGGTATTTTCCATGTATTTTACATTTTTTTTGTATAAAAGTATTTAGAAATGTATTCTTGTATTTCCCTTTTCTTGTAATTTCATAAATACTTTTAGATGCATTGTTTTAATGAATTGTTTTAGTCTTGCATAATTAATGTTAAGTAATTGTATTAGTGTATGATTAGTGTTACTAATCATAATTTTATTATGTACTTAGTTGAATTATTCCCTCATATCGTAAATTGATCGGATTAATTGATTTCCCGATTCATCGCACCGATGAATTTGATTCTAATTGAGTTGAATTTTCTAATAAACCTTGTTAATCACTTGATTAATTTCTAATGACCACTGATTAGGTTATAATTGGCTATTAAATATAGATTAGATCATTGTTGCTAACCTGGTTTAGTGCCGGATGTTACATTCATGCATTTTTATTGTCAATTTCCGTGTTTTTATGTGCTTCAAGTTGTTTGTTGTTGTTAACAATTGTTCTCAATCTTATTTGGTTTGCATCTTGTGAAAAAATCTTATATACAGCAGGAATCGACTCGTCGAGTCACCTGACTCGACTCGGCGAGTCACTTGTGAATTTCGAAATTAATTTTGAAACAGAAAGTTTTGACTCAGCGAGTCACCTGACCCACTCGTCGAGTCGCCTAATTTTGAAATAATTAAGGACAGTCAGTTTCGACTCGTCGAGTCACTTGACCCGACTTGTCGAGTCGCTCGCAGTTTAGATAAGAAACCCTAGCCGTTTTTGTCACTTTAATGAAAAAAAGAACCCATTTTCTCTCTCGAACTCCATAGGCGATTTCACCTATTTTGACCCCAAAAACCCGTTTTTCACCATAAAAACTCCTAGATCTTCATATAATCTTGTTGCTTAGCAACTCTCTTACATTGTGGGAGCATTTTCTCACGTTTTTGGGCGATTTTCACGACGAACCACCGCCGGCCGCCGCCATTTTCGCCGGAAAACTCATCGGAGTTTCAACTTTTTGCACTAACCTTCTCTTTTCTTCACACATTTGGTAAAAACACTTCCAATCTTTGTTAAATCTTTCATTCTATGCCTAGATCTTGAATTTTCATTTTTTATTTTTATTTTTGTTTCGTGTTTTTCTGAATTGTTTATGCTAAGATAGTATAGATGTTAGTATATATGTGTTTTTCTTGTTGACTCTTGTATTTTTAGGTGCATTTTTAGAAATTCGTTGCTGTTTTGTGCATTTCTGTCAAAGTTTGTTGTTATTTCTTGCAATTTACTTAATTTCAGTTTGATTGAGATGTTATGTAGTTTTTACATCGTCTAATTATTAGGTAATTGTGGAAATTACATTGTTGTATGCTCATGTGTTGTGTGTGTTCAATTTAAGTTAGTTATTAATTATCGTTTATAGTTTTAGTTAGTTTTTAAAATGTGATTTAGTTTGTCAAAGATGAGTTAGGTTCTTGCTAGATTGTTTTATATTTAGTTTGTGTGTTTGTCTAATTGTTGAGTAGTGATTTAAAGTTGTTTTTGTTTGCTTTTCTTGTAAGCATGTTTTGTACATAGCTAGTATAGAATTTGGTAGAAGTGCATAGGTTTGAGATCAAATGTGAAGAACAAGGTTGATGTATGCGAATGCAGTTGTTCATTGTCTTTGCAAGCTTAACTTTCATTGTTGTCTATCAAGATCTTTGCTTGCACATAGTCATATTATGCTTAGTTCTCATCGAGCTTAATGAATACTACAAGCATATGTACGCAATGTTAGGTGATTTTGGAACTCATACACATACATAAGTGTGGGAAAATTGGGTTGATTGTATATTGCTAGGTTTTTCTGCTAGTGTAGGCATAATTCTTTGGGAATGCTTTTTGTTCATTTCTCTATCCGTTGTTGAAATTGGCATTTTTTTAATGTAGGCTATGGCAACTGGAGGAAAAAGAGCCCCAGGTGAAGCTCGTCTTCTCGCGCTAGGGAATCTAGCCCGCACGACCAGGGTCAAGCTTCAAGATTCTTATATGACCCAAGCCACCCATTTTTGAATTTTTCCCGGGTACCTTCTGGATAAGGGTGGAATATGAACGTAACCTCGAGGGGCTAGTTGCAAGGCACATATATCCGGGAAGGGACATCGATTGGGATTTCTTCGAACGAGTCTGAACGGGACAAGAGGATCAATCACTCTTGGATCAATTAACGGAAATCCTCCAAATCCAGTTTCGGGATTTCACCTCCCAGGCAATGATAAAGTTGATGCAAATCAGGGAGCCGGTCTATGCGGAGCTAGTGTTGGAATTTTTCTCGACCTATTCATTCAACGAGAATACTTCCGACATGAAGAAAGCCAACATGGTTCACTTTCGGTTGGGCGGCCAAGACAGGTTATTATCCGCCCTCCAGCTCTGCACTAGACTGGGGTTGTATTCACGCGAGGACACTAACCATAGGCACTTCAAACAATACTTGGAGGAAGGACTTAAGAAACCTCCCTCCAATTTCTACTATCAAGAGTTCTGGGCTACCATTGCTGACGGTGTCTACACGAGCCGCACTGGTTATGAATCGCAGATACTCCATCCCTTGCACCGCATTGTTCATCGTTTCATCACTGTGGATGCAATGCAACGGAACCAAGGGGTAGAAAAAGTGACCAAACCGGATTTGTGGATTTTGAGAAATCTGATGACCCCGGATGTTCATTTGAGTGTGCCTTATGCCATTGGCTCATACTTTTTGCATGCAGGTGGGAGATTCGGAGGTAGTACTATTTGTGGCGGGAAGTATATTACCAAGCTAGCCCGATCGTTCAATATTCTTACATCAGACAATGTTCGTAGACTGAGGGAGTCAGAGCCGGCTGATACATGTGGAGAGCCTTTCTTCATCAAATCTAATCTGGTGGAAAAATTCAGAACATCATGCTATCTTGCTGCACCTCGTCAAGCACAGCAGCAAGAGCCACAGCAGCCAGAGCCACAGCAGCCCTCGCCACAGTACGCCCCGCATCCTTATGATTGGGATGCACAGTTTCAAAGCTTGCACAGTCGCTTTGATTCTTTTGGCTTGGGAAGGGACGACGAGACGCTCAATGCTGGAATTCAACAGATGAATTCTGGTATTGAATAGATGAATTTTGGAGTGAATCGGATGCATGACGACTACACAACGAATAATAATCTACTGACGGAACAAAACACATTGCTCCAGCACAACATCGATAATTTTGATCATTACGGGCATGTGTCGAATCAACAGTGGCAAGCAGCCGGTAGATATTGGTCGGATATGCAATCCGCAATGGACACCTCTTTCAGTTACCCTCCCCAGGCTCAGCAAGCATTCCAACCACCACCACCTCAGGAACCCTTCCAATATTTCCCATATCAGACATGGGATGAGCGGTTCCAGCTGCATCAAGAGGAGCAGTTTCGGCAAAGGATGGAGGTTGAGTAGGAGAGCGAGGAAGAAGAGGACGAAGACGAAGAAGAAGAGGATTGAAGTTTAATTTGTTTGAGTGTTTGTTGAACAATTTTAATTATGTCTCTTTTAATTTGGTTTGTAAAGGCGAGATGCCTAAGACAATTTACTTTTCTGCACTTTTTTTTTCTTTCTCAGTACATTTAGATAATTCTTGTTTTTAATTTATTACATCAAAGTTTATTTTACATTCCCTGTTTAATGGCAATTTTTGTTTATCTTTAACAGAGACTGGACGAGTGGGGACTTGCTTTCCTTCTCATGGCACAGTCCTGGATTTTTGCCAGATTCGACGTTACAGGGAGAATTCCTAATCCCTTCGCTGCGCTTATTATTTTTGTCCATGTTTTGCATGTTTATATAAACATTGAGGGCAATGTTTTGCTTAAGTGTGGGAAGGTTGATTATATAATCAATTTTTGTTGCCATTGCATGCTTTTAAGTAGTTTTTTAAGCTTATATATAGTGGTTACTCTTTTTGGCTAAAAATTTTCAATTTTTTTTCCTTTATCTCTCAAATAGGTTGTAAATTCCTTGGCATTATCTAAGTGTCTATTTCTTGAAATGCAAAGTTAGACATCGTGATAGTTATGTAGAAAGATAATTGTTTCAATGCCTGTATATTTTTATGTTTAAGTTTGGCATGAATAACACATGATAACCATCTACCTGTGAGAATTTGAGCTTTATTGGAGCATTCATACATTTATATGCTCACTTTCATTTGGTTCTGTGTTTGCCGGTTATTTGAACCTATTTTAGAACTTGTTTCGGTTATACTTGTCAAGAGCACATTTTTTCTGGTTTTGCATATTTAAGTGATTGAGGCAATTTAGGTTTAGCCCATTGTTAGCCTTTGTGTTCTTGTTTCCACCTCTATGTTATCCTCTAGTTACCCATTCTTGAGCCTATTTTTCCTTTTCGTTTGTTGTTAGCCCGTTTGTGTTTTTCCCTTTTTAGCTTTCTTTTCTTTAGCCTTCCTTTCTAGCCTAAAGATTGTTACTCAAGGAGAGAAGAACTTAATGCTTTGCATAGAGTTGAGGAGATATTGTCTTTTTATGCTAGTTTATTTTTTTTCATTTCAATCCATATTATATGGATTCAGAATATGTAAAAAAAAAATTTATTATTCTAGAAATTAGAGGGCCTAAAAAAAAGTTGAATTGGCTAAAAGAATATGTTTTCCAGAAAGTTTTGAGAGAAAGATATTCCTAAAAGTAAAATTTTCCGTAAGGAATACAAAATCCAATTATAAAGTATTCCTTTCGAAGTCGGCAGTAGCAATAGGAATTTGTATGTATGATAGTTTTTCTTGTTCTCCTCATAAGTTATTTGAAAAGTTCATATCCAAAAGAATGCTGTCTTTTGGCTAGAGTTGCTACTTTTCCAAATTTCCTCACCTTTTCCCTAGCCCCATTACAACCCTTGTGAAGCCCTCACGATATATATGCATTTCTGGAATTCAAGTGTTGGAGATTTGATACCGTACCAAGCTTATATTAATAGGTGCTATAGCTTGTTGCATTTGAGTGATTTTTCTCAAAATTACGCCGAGAGCATTGAGTGATTTATTCATCTTTCGTGAGGTGTATGACTTCATGCATTTCTTGATCTAAAAATGTTCAGGTACGGACATGTTATATTTGTTGCAATCTATTGATGTGTAGCTTTGTCTTCAAGTTGTAGTTCATGTTAGTCTTTAATGCCTTGGAATTTTTGATTTCCTTTTAGAGATGTTCTTTCTTTCTCCCCTGGCCAAAGTGTTGTAATTTCACGTTTAAGTTTAGAATTGCTTGAGGGCAAGTAATGTGCAAGTGTGGGAATGTTTGATATCTCCAAATTTACATATATTTTCTGGCGATATTTTCCCTCATTTTTACCTATTTTTATTGTTCCCGATAGTCATTTTTGGTCATTTACGAAGATTGTGTTGATTTCAGCCTTTATTGTTGAAAAGATGAAGATTTGGGCTCCAGCAGAAATCGACTAGCCGAGTCATAAGCCCAACTCGCCGAGTCGACCTTAATTTCAATAATTCCGGATTTCAAAAAGTTTTGACTCGCTGAGTCATATGAATCGACTCGCCGAGTCGGCTGTTGATTGTACGTGCGGGTAGTTACTGGTGGTCCAATGGGCATTCAACACGCAATCGACTCGCAGAGTCGATCATGGCAACTCGCCGAGTCGACAGCAGATATATAAACTCTTCACTCTCATTTTAGCAGGGAGACGAACTTTTCACACTTTTTTCATACATTTGCTCTGCTCGTTTTTGAGAAGAAAAGGAAGATCTTGGCTGATTTCAAAAGCTTCTTCAAGAGGGAACAACATTACTACATCAATAATCATCATTTGGGGAGTTTACTCATTTCTCAATCTTTTGATTATGTGTAAACTTGTGATTTTCATTGTGTTCTTGATGGTTTTGCTCCAATATATGGAGTAGTGTTTTGTTGTAATCATTTGGGGTTAAAAACCCTAAACATTGGATGATGTTATTTTTTTTTTGGTTAGAATGAATATATTTACCGTTGATCTTTTCATGAAATAGATTTTGATATAATGTTTGAAATGAATGTATGATCTTGGATGATATATTTATGTGATGTGAGTCAATATTTAGTCATTCATTATTAAGAAAGATGATTATTATTACTTTATTGGTAGTTTTGATATTGTGAGATTCAAAAAGGGATTTCATTCATTATTTTGATCAAACATTATATTAAGGTTTGTGATTTGGATGTGAGTCTAATCATAAACCACTTGAGATCGTTATATTTGATTATTTTCATGATTAAATCATATTTGCAAGTGAGTTGATAATATTTGAATATTAAACTGTAATATGATTGAGTGATCTACATATTTTAGTTAACTTATCTTTTGAGGTTATAACATTATATTTGAGTGATCTTGATAATGTTATGATTATTGCTTGCTAAATGAGTTTTTGATAAATGTGTGGTTGAGTGATCTTTGCACATTTAAAATTAATTCTAGGATTAATATTTATTCATTTTATTGAATGATCTTTATATGAATAATATTTAATCCTTGTTATATTCATTTTATCCTTATGCTTATTGTCATTATCCAATGTTTAGGGGAAAAGACTCCAAATGATTACACCTTTTGATATAAGTTTTTCTCAGTGATAAATTTCATTGTGTGTTATTTAAGTTTTGGAATTTTCGGTTCAAATCATTTTTAAACACCAATTCGATTGTAACTAATCTTTAGCTATCATCTGTTTTTCTTATTTCATCTCTGTCCCTGTGTTCGATATCCGGACTTACCTAAACTATATTAGTAAACGATAGGTGATACTTGCCTATTTGTCTGCTAGTTTAGCTTAGTTATTTCCCATTTTTATTAAACAAAAAGGTGTGCTAGCGGCACATCACCTTGGATACGGAAGAAAGTGCAGAACTCCCACCTGTTGGTGCGAAACAGGTGAATCGCCATTAGCGGGTCCTGCCCTTCTACAATTGACTCATGAGAAAATTCAACTTGTTAGGAGGAATATTCTTGAAGCTCAGAGCAGGCAGAAGTCTTTTTATGACAATCGCCATAGGTCGATCAGTTTTGCAGTCGACGATTGGGTGATGCTGAAAGTATCCCCAATGAAGAATGTGGTGTGATTTATAAAGTGAAACAAGCTAGCTCCAAGATTTATCGGTGCGTTCAAGATCGTTGAAAAGATAGGGAATCAATCCTATCGTCTTGAATTGCCAACAGACTTAGCGGTAATACATCCGGTATTCCATGTCAGTCCTTTGAGAAAGAGTTTAGCCGATGAAAGAGAAGTGCAGATACCACATGTTGATCTGAAAATTGATGAGAACCTTCGCGTGGTTAAAGAGCCAGAACGTATTCTGGACTCGAAAACCAAAAAGCTTCGCAATAAAGAGGTGCAGATGGTGCTCGATCAGTGGAAACGACACAAAGGTTCGCATCAGTCTTGGGAATCTAAAGATGTGATGAAAGCTACATATCCAAGTCTGTTCGAACATAGCTAACTTCGAGGATGAAGTTTGTGCGTGGTGGAGCCCATTCTGTAACAACCTAGCTTTTAACCCGACTTTAAATTTCTGTATTTGATTCAATAATGTAATTTAATTACATTATTTGTATTGTAATTTAATTAAGTAATGAAATTATTTAATTAAGTAGAATATATGTTATAAATTATTTAGATGATAAAAGTTAAAGAGATGTAATATACAAAAGTGTAGGGGTTAAATGGTACATATAGCTAAATCAAAAATATATAAACCAAAAAGAAGAATTAATGCTCATTTATCACCATTAAAGAAATTCAAATTTCTCTCTTTCTCTCTCTTCATCTACGGCATCATATTCTTCTTCACCAAGAATTCATTAATTCTTGCAATAAATTTAGATTTAAGCCAAGGGAGTAACAAACAAACATCAAATATCAAGAATCTACAAGATTTCAAGGTGAGGTTTACTTAAATTTTCGAATTTATAAGGGTGTAAAAACCGAATTTAGATTTAAAGCATGAATGTTGTTGCATGTTACATATTCTTGTGGATTAGTATAAATCGAGTACTAGAGAAGTAATATACTACATTTCAGCCTCTGATTCAAACTAAAAGTATGATTTTTCAAAATTTACCATGTGTTTTAGTGTGTGTGTTCGATGGACTGTTGAAAACAGTCAAAAAGAGGCTGATTTGGTATGACTTATTATATGTATTACGTTAAAAGTGTTAAAAGAGTACACTTAAACTGATATCAATAATTTTCAGTCACAAAATATGTGTAAAATGACAAAAAAACAAAATATGGGAAAAAATTTCGAAGTGTTGAATCCGAATTCGGATGAGACCGAATTCGGATAAGACACAAACTCGGATGCCATATTTCGGATGGACCATATCGGATGGACCATTTTGGACGCCAAATTTCAGATGAGCAGATCCGAACTCGGATGAATGCTGATCTGAACTCGGATGATCAAAATTCGGATGGCTAATTCGGATGGCCCAATGTGACACCCTTGCCACAATAACCACCATTTACAATTCACCCAAGATTAATCACCAACATACAATTACATAATGATCTGAAAGCTTAATTAAAGTGCGGAAGCATTAAAGTACAAAAATTAAAATAATACAAATTTGTCAAACACCCTACGGTGCTACAAGGTTACATGTCTAAGTCTACATACTCAAAAGAATTACATCATCCCAAATTTATTACAACAATATTCCCATAGATCTGTTACCAAG
This sequence comes from Centrapalus pauciflorus, assembly GCA_020465985.1. Taxonomy (NCBI): domain Eukaryota; kingdom Viridiplantae; phylum Streptophyta; class Magnoliopsida; order Asterales; family Asteraceae; genus Centrapalus; species Centrapalus pauciflorus. Next base: position 164,763 of record JAANYP010006618.1, on the reverse strand, counting down.
ATAAACAGTAGATATCTTCAATCACTTGAACAAACGACCTAGCTAGAAGCACCCGCAGCAGATTTCCCTTTTCCTGTAAAAAGTCAACAAATGAGGGGTAAGCGAATGCTTAGTGAATACCAAATGATTTTACACATTCCGCAAATCCTTATGATGCCACCCAGAGTAACCACGGTAACACATACCGTATACTCCACACGTACTCAAAGTACGCAAACCCGAGCCGCAGCTCCTTCGAGTTGACACTCGGCATAAGGAAAACCAACCATCTGAGGCAGACATAACATCGGGGATGACTTACTGTCTATCCTGACCATAGAGGTGTCAAAGTCTCGGTCATATAGCACAGTAACATCAGAGTACAGATGCGACCACTTAGGTCCATCAATAGGATGCACAACAAATGAACGGACATGCAACAAGTATGAAAGTGCATCAACATATACGCAAGTTAGTAGAGTGCCAAACCATAATGAAACAACATGCCTCAGCAGGCAAAGCAAACATAAAGCAGATGCAGACATGTTAAAAATCAAAGGTACTCACAGTGGGTGCGTTAATAAACTTCAAGTTAATTTTATTTCTCCTCGGACTTTCAACCGGATCACAAAGTACCCCACTGTGGGTTAAACAACACCGCAAGGGACCTATTAAGCCAGTTGTATCAAAACATTGGGTCAATAATTGTTTAATTCCATAAAACCAAATTTTTATAAAATTTGTAACTTTTTGACCCCAATTCGGATCCATGTCTGAATTCGGACCCCACCCGAATTCAGACCCCCAATTCGGATCCCACATGAATCCTAATTCGGTCCCATTAAGTTCGAACCATAGCTAAGTTCGAACCCAGTTCAAGTTCGAATCCCCATGTCAAGTTCGAACCTAAGTCAATTTCGGACTAAATGTCAATTTCGAACCCTGATTAAGTTCGGACCATATCCGAATTCGGTCCCCAACCGAATTCGGACCTCATCCGAATTCCAACACTTAGAAATTTATTTTTCTGTTTCATATATCAGCATTTCGGACCCATCTGAATTCGGATCATCCGAGTTCATCATGATCCGAATTCGGACCATCTGCTTGTTCGAACTTGTGCAGGTTTATTATTTCCAGATTTAATCCAAGTCATTTTTATACTTATTTCTTTGCATGAAATAAATTATGCCAACAAGAATACACTTAATTCCAACTATTTTAACCCTAATATTAACACATTTATGTACCAATTCAGGTCCTATTTGACCATTTTTGTTCAACCTTCGAACATACATACATAAACACATACTAAAATCCCAAAAATCATACTTATAGGTTGAATCAGAAGCTGAAATTTGATATCTAGCATCCTAAACACTAGATTAAAACAAATCCATAACAAAATCATACATGCATTAACATCCATGACTCGAAATCTAAGATTTTGGATTTTATCAAAACCGAACAAATAACCTTCAAATTCATAAATTTGGAGAGATATTTACCTTGAATCGTTGCTTGTAGATGATATAATTCCTTCCTAGCAATCTTAATCCAAATTTTCAGCTTCAAATTCCAAGCTTTGATGATCTTGAATTTGTAGAGAGAGAGAGAGCCGAGAGATGAGAGAGAGAGAGAGAGAGAGAGAGAGAGTGAATTGGTGAAAATGAATTGAAATGATGATTTTCCCCCTTTTTATTTCACACTTTCAACTTTTGGCACATTTCACCCCTCTACTTATCCGGTTCCATTAAATACTAATTTTATAAAATAAAAGAATTCTATCTTTTATTTATTATCCTTAATAATTTAATAATTATTTTCACTTAATAATATGAAATTCTAAATTTCCAAATAATGCAACCAACTTTATAATTAATCCAAATTCAGTACCAACTTTCAAAATCCAACTTAACTTACATAAATTAACAATTTAACTGATTAAACCTCAATTACAATAATTAAAATCTGAGGATGTTACACCCAAATCGGATGGTTTTTTTTAATAACAAATAAAAGCTTATGAGTTATCAGAATCATGACGATTAAAGTCTAAAAAGATAATGTTTTTGCAATGATAAACACATATATGCTCAGCTGGATTGTTCCCTGTGCTCACCATGGTGGGTCAAAGTCTATAAAGCCAAGCTAAAGTCCAGAAAGTCAAAGATTAAATCCTGAGATAACTCAGGTGGTGGAGAAATCTGCTTGATAAAGTCAACAGCTCAGTCAAAATTCTGTAACCTGTGAGTTATAGATATTCAGTTTTACATGCTTGATTCTGGTTGAGATATATTGTTGTTGATAGTTTACTTTGGCATTCATATATGCTCAGCTGGATTGTGACCTGTGCTCACCATGGTTCAGTGATTCCCTGTGGATCATGATGGCTATTTGACTTATCATTCTGCATACATTGTACTTACAGTTCAATTCAGTTATTGTTATAAGTTGAGATTGCTATCATGACCTTGATTATTTATGCTTTCATCATTGCTCGTATCTTTGATGTATTGATTCATCTTAGCATGATTAGCCTTGTCGGTCTATTGTTCTAGACCTTGCTATGTCACCAGTTCTATTGAACTTGGTATTGATTACTCCGATGCTCCCCCCACGATGTTTACTGGTAGCTAGCCCAGTATTGAGTGGATAGCTTCCAAAAAAAGCATGAGCGTGGCCTGGACATCATCCAACTCTATGTTACTATGTCTGAATCATGCGTGGCTGTAGCGGCAGTCAAGTTATATCACGCTAGTTACCCACTTTTCGCTTGTTGTTGTGCATGTAATCTGATAAATCTATATTCTCACTAAGCATTGCTTATAGTTGTTGTTAAACCTTTTTACAGGAAAAGATAAGGGGAAAGCACCTGCCGGACCTAGTTCTTAGGTCTTACAAGATCAAGTGAAGTTTTAAATAGACGACTACTCAAACGACCTTTTGGTACAGCTTTGAAGATGATAAACAGTGGTGGTCTGGGTAGATTTGATTTTATTGTATGATGACATGTATTAGACTAGTCATATTAAACTTAATCCTAATGTTTGTACTCTAATTCTAATTCCGCAACTTAATTACTCTATCTTAGTTATGATTGGTATCGTATTGCAAATTGTGGGACCTAGGCATTGAGGACTGCCTCATAAGGGGAGGTCTTCACACAAATCAACGTGATCAACCACAATTCCAAGTAGAAACGAATATGACTTCTTTGGAATTCTTGGAATTTTTAGAATTTATGAAGCAACAGTCAGCTATTAGTACTAAAACCATGGAGCTGTTGAGTCGCCAGATGGGTCAGATAGCTGAGTCGCTTACTAAACGTGAAGAGGGAAAGCTTTCTAGCAATACTATTCCCAATCCTTCACATGCTCATCAATATAAAGATAAAAAACATGAGATAATCGAAGTAAATGAAGTATCTAAGATAACCACATTGAGAAGTGGTAAAGAGGTAGATAATAAGATTGAAATTCCTAAAGGGCAAGAGGCAGAAGAAGATACCGACACCAAAGTAGTGTATGAGGAGAAAGAGGATCCAAAGAAGGAGACTCCTAAGAAGGTTTCTTTCAAGGAACCAATTAAAGCAGATACCCCAACTCCCAAAGTTGGGGAGGCTGTTAAGAATCAGGACACTTCAGTTGCTCCTCCTTAACCTGCTGCTTTAGAAAATCCAAAATCTTCCCCTTATGGCAAAAGAGGCCCACAACCAGAGGATCTGTGGGATTTGTTCAATCAAGTTAAGATCAATATTCCTTTGATCAATGCTATTCAGCAAGTTCCCTCTTATGCCAAATTTTTAAAAGATCTCTGCACACAAAAGAGAAAGTATAAGATCTCGCTTCCCAAGCAGATCAATTTAACTGAATAGTTAAGTGCAGTAGTTTCTAGTTCTCTACCTCCTAAGCTGAGAGATCCTGGATCACCATTGATTCCAGTGACGATTGGTAATGTGCAGATTAAAAAGGCATTGCTTGCTCTTGGAGCTAGTGTTAATATTTTACCTAGAAACTTGTTTGACAAACATGATCTCGGCTAGTTACAGACAACTGATATTATCTTACAGCTGGCAGATCGGTCAACCAAATGCCCAAGAGGTATTCTATCTGATGTCAAAGTAAAAGTTGAAGAATTTTATTATCCAGTTGAATTCCTAGTATTGGACACCAAAAGTTCAATAGGAGATAATCAACCGGCTATTACCTTAGGCAGACCTTTCTTATCCACAATTAATGCTCAAATTAATTGTAGGACGGGAGCAGTGGATATTGCCTTTGGTAATCGAAAATTGAGATTGAATGTGTTTAATGCTTCAAATGTAGCTACAATCAATTCAGAGTGTTATTTGTTAGATATGGTGGATGAACTTGCAGCAGCATAGTTCGTTAATCAACACCAAGGATACTACTGAATTATTCTTTCTTATACATAAATTAGCTGAGTTGAATTCTACTGAGTGTGATAAGTTAGAGGTAGTCATGGAATCCACATTAGAATCGAAACAACCACCGTGGACCCATAGGACTGAAAAATTACCTACTGATTTACCTCAGTCAGCCAAACCTATAATAGAACAACCACCAGTTCTAGAATTGAAGGAGTTGCCAGCTCATTTAAAATATGCTTTTTTAGGTCAGAATGACACTTTGCCTGTCATAATTTCATCAGATCTGAATGAAGTGCAAGAAAAATCTCTACTGCAAGTATTAGTCAAATATAAAGAAGCAGTAGGATGGACTATAGTTGATTTAAAAGAAATCAGTCCCACTTTGTGTATGCACCGAATTATTACTGTTCCAGAAGCTAAACCAACACGGGATGCACAAAGGAGATTGAATCCTAATTTAAGAGAAGTAGTTAAAAAAGAAAGTATTGAAATGGTTGGGTGTTGGGATTATATACCCCATATCCGATAGAAAATGGGTAAGTCCAACCTAAACTGTACCCAAGAAATCAGGAATTACATTAATTAACACTGAAGAAGGAGAAAAGATAACTACTCGCCCTATAACCGGGTGGAGAGTATGTATTGATTAAAGAATACTCAACTCTGCTACTTCTAAAAATCATTTTCCATAACCATTTATAGATCAAATTGTGGAAAAATTAGCAGGACAGAAGTTTTACTTGTTCCTCGATGGATATTCTTGTTACAATCAGATTCCAATCCATCCAGAGGATCAAGAGAAAACTACATTTACTTGTCCATATGGCACCTTTGCCTACCGAAGGATGCCGTTCGGACTATGTAATGCACCCGCCACATTCCAGCACTGTATGATGGCTATCTTTTCAGATATGGTGGATGGTTCTCTTGAGATATTTATGGACGATTTCTCCATATTTGATAAAACATTCAAAGATTTTCTAGGACAATTAGAGAAAGTCCTAAAGAGATGCAATGAAACCAACTTAGTGCTAAGTTGGGAGAAAAGACACTTTATGGTAAAAGAAGGGGTAGTCTTAGGTCACATTGTGTCCGAAAGAGGCATGGAGGTAGACAAAGCAAAAGTTCAATTGATATCTTCACTTCCACCCCCCACCAACGTTAAAGGAATAAGATCATTCCTAGGCCACGCTGTTTTTTATCGGCGATTCATTAAGGACTTCATTGAAATCTCAAGGCCGTTATGTAATCTTCTATCAAAATATGTTGAGTTTAATTTTGATGAGTCGTGTATGAAAGCATTTGAAAAGCTTAAATCAAAATTAATGGAAACGCCAGTTCTGCAATCTTCAGATTGGTCTCAACCTTTTGAGATCATGTGTGATGCTAGTGATTATGCAGTTGGTGATGTATCAGGTCAGAGATTTGCGAAAAAGCCAGTGGTTATTTACTATGCAAGTAAAACCTTTAATGAGGCATAAATCAATTACACCACTACGGAAAAGGAGTTATTAGCCGTAGTGTTTGCCCTAGATAAATTCAGATCATACATTTGGGGGGAAAAAGTAACTGTGTGCTCAGACCACAGTGCTTTAAGACATTTGTTGGCAAAGAAGGATGCCAAGCCTAGATTAATTCGGTGGATCCTTCAATTGTAGGAATTTGACTTAGAAATTAAGGATAAGAAAGGCAAAAAAAAAATGTTGTTGCCGATCATTTATCAAAGCTTCATTTAATCCCAACAAACCCAACTGATCAAATCAGGGACTCCTTCCCTGATAAAAATCTATTATCTATATCTAAAATTCCATGGTTTGCGAATTTAGTTAACTATTTCATATCAGGAAGATTGCCAGAGCACTGGAACTCACAATAGAGAAAATACTTCTATTTCTCAAGCAAGGCAATACATTTGAGATGAGCATGATTTATTTAAAATAGGAGCAGATCAAATCATGAGACGTTGTGTCCCTAATTCAAAACACGGGGATATTCTTAAACACTGCCATGCATATGCATGCGGGGGCCATTTCAGTGCAAAGAAAACTGGTCAACGGATATTGCAGTGTGGGTTTTTTCTGGCCCACAATATTTAAGGATGCCTATGAATTTGTAAAAGGATGCACAAGATGCCAGCAAACCGACGACGTCGCAAAAAGGGATGAAATGACCATGTGTAACATCCGTCTTTTGGATCTGGTACGTGGAATTATTTTAGTGGATAAATATTTTAATAATATTGGGTTGGTCCAATTATATCCCGTTTCGTGGATTGATACATGTCGGGATTGAGATTGCGTGTCACCGGGTTATAATTTTAGCGGATTAATTATATTTTTGAGATCACGACATTAAATGGGTTAAATGAGTATTAATATTGAAAAACTAATATCGGGTTCGGGTTAATAAGTTCGGGACCAGCCGAAATAGAAATATATATGTGCTTTTCCATTCTTCCTTCTTCATTTAGTAAGAAGCCCTAAAAAGTGTATGTGTGTTTGTGAGAGTCTAGAAGCCAGAAACCATCTCCAAGCTCCAGAATTGAGTGTGGAATCTTGGATTCAACATCATCATCTTTCTTGATTGAGTGTTCTTGAACATCAAGGTAAGAGAGCTTTAACTTGGTGACTTGAATTTGGATTGTATGTGTGTAAAGTGTCAAAATAGTTGCTAGACTGTTATATTGAGGTTATGTGTTAATTTTAGGGATTTATTGGAGCTGGAAACGAGTTGGGAAGGAGTTTTACTTCTGGACAGAGCTGAAACTCGAAGAACAGGGATGGCTGCAGTGGCGCATGATAGATTAATCATGATTGTTAAGTTAATTATGTAATTTAGATTAATTGATGTATGATTATTGTAATTAATGGAAATATAGGGACTAGAATAGCCAAATAGATAAACCGAAAGGGTGTGTCTCTTGATGAAAAGACACAACCATTCGAATAGTTTTCATGAAAGGTTGCGTCCTTTCAAACGCACCTTTTAGTTGATTATAAATAGGTTCCATTAATCAAACTTGTAAAGTGTGAATTCGATGATTATGTTAATATAGATCAAGTTTTGATTATTCGATCCTGTACCATTTTGTTTTATCAAATAGATCCCCTTTCCCAACATTTGGTATCAGAGCTATCGGTTCGAATCAAACCAGAATTTCATCATTTACCATTTACTGATTATTAGCAAATCCCGAATTACACCAGAAGGTGATTCATTGAAGAATCATCATTGATACACAGGCGGCAGAACATTGAATTGTTCTACAAACGACCGGCACCAATTCATCTTTTTCCCTGATTTCAATTCTAATTGAAATCAAAATTACCCAACAATAGGCAACATAACCGAAGGCAACAAAGTCAAGGCAACGATTTCAGGGCAACATCAGTTTACAAGAAAAGCATTAAGCCTATCGAAATATACACAGTAAACCCTAGAAAATTCATATTTTCATACTGAATCGAAGGCAACAAGAATCAGAAAGATAGAACCTGATTCGAGAAGACACCACCGTAGAATATCTCCACAGAAATAGTGTCACCGCCATAGGAGAAAACCACGGGCAGAAAAATCATAAAATCACCGTAGGAGAAAACCCACGGGCAGAACCACCACCGCAGAATCACCACGGGCAGAACCAACACCATAGAACCATAGTGAAACCATCATCACAGAACCACCGTTGAACCACCAATCGCCACCATCAAATAGAGGCAACGATTAGGGTTCTTAGTTTTCCCCAAATTAGAAACAGATTATAAAATCTATAGTTCGTATTTTTGCCCAAAAATCATAGCGGTTATAGAAGAAGAACAGCACCGATTCAAGATTAGGGTTGCATCGATTCAACAAGAAAAGAAGCATCGATTCAAGAAAGGGAAATACACACCGGTTGAAAATAGAAGAAACAACGTTTCTATCAGAAACGTTTCAAGGCAAGGAGAAGAGTTCGAGAGGGTCCAGTAAGAAGAGGAGCCCAAACAAAACTCACGGATTGCATTCAAAGATCCAGTAAGGATTTAATTTTAGCCCAACATTATAAAGGTTAGGTATTCTATTTTAATACCTTATTTTAATTTTATTAATAGAAAATAAAATTAAATAAAAACCTTAGTTTAATTTTATTATAACGTAACTTATAATAAAATTAGGTTTCAGAAAATAAATTATAACGTAACTTATAATTTATTATTGGTTTTAAAATTTTATAATATATTTTATAAGATTTTAAAATAGTAATACTTATAGAAATTTAAACGCGCGAAGTATTACTGCTCTTTGATATAAGTTTTATTTTTTTTAGAATTTATAGTTTTTCTTTAAAATTTAATTCTATCATTTAATTATTAATTAGTGACAAAGTTTTATTTTAGTTCATTTTTATAATACGGCCAATTATAATTGTGAATCAAATAAGAAAAACAGATAAAGAGTCAAACAAAATTTTAGACTTAAGAAATAAGCCTGAAATTAGAAACCAGAAAATTTAGACTTAAAGCCTAAATTATTGTAGAAAGAATTTTTATAATAAAATTTATAAAATTCCATTTTAGACATGGGTGACAAAACAGGACATGATAGCAATAGAAAGGAGATAGGAATAGTATCTCACTTTACCTGTCCTTTGTTAAAGACAACAAATTACACCATGTGGGCAATTAGAATGCAAGCAATATTAGAAGCCAATGAATTGTGGGAAATGATAGAACCACAAGAAACAACTGAGGAAGATATTAAGAAGGATAAAACGGCAATCGCCTATATTTATCAAGCACTTCCAGAAGACCAGTTGTTATTTATCTCAAAATTTAAGACTGCAAAAGAAGTTTGGGATACATTAAAGACGAGACACATAGGAGTAGATTGTGTTCAGCAAACTAGGTTACAAACACTCAAGACAGAATTTGAGATGTTAAATATGAAAGAAAATGAGACAGTAGACTCTTTCATCATAAAGATGACTAGTCTTACTAATAAGGCAGCTAGCCTAGGGTTAACATATGAAGACCCTGTACTCGTTAGAAAATTATTGAATGCAGTACCAGATAAGTTTCTACAGATAGTTGCATCTATAGAACAATACTCAGACCTAGACACAATGAAATTAGATGAAGCTGTTGGCAGACTAAAAACTTTTGAAGAAAGACTAAAACTCAAAAGAGATAAGCATGTTGATAGTCAAGAGAGCTTAATGTTCACACAACATGTAGGTAGAGGTCAACACTTTAGAGGACGTGGTAGAAACAGATTTAACCACTCAAGAGGAAGAGGTAATAATAGATTCAGATCAGACAGAATGAATCATGAAACCTCACAAAGTAATTTCAAGAAAGAATACAATAGCAACTCAAAGAAATTTACTCCTGACTTAAGTAAAGTTCAATGCTATAAATGTAAGAAGAATGGACATTATGCATCCAAATGTCCACAGATAGGTCAAAATTCAGAACAGTCACACCTGATAGAAGAAGACCTAGAACCAACATTGCTTATGGCAACCATAGAAGAACACCAACAAATTTTATTGAATGAAGAAAATTTAGAACCAAGCAGGTTACCTAAAAACAATGAAGATACATGGTTCTTAGACAATGGAGCTAGTAACCATATGACAGGAATTAAAAGTCATTTCAATGAATTAAATGAAAAGATTACAGGAAAAGTACGATTCGGAGACGGATCATACATAGATATCAAAGGGAAAGGATCTATACTCTTAGAATGTAAGAATATGGAACAAAGAATAATATCACAAGTTTATTATATACCGAACCTTACTAGCAACATATTGAGTTTAGGACAACTCACTGAAAACGGATGCAGAGTAGTAATGGAAAGAAACCTACTACACTTATACGATTCAAGTAACAAAATACTATTGAGAGTAAAAAGATCAAAGAATCGTTTATACAAAGCAGACCTAAGATTAGGAAAGCCTGTATGCCTGTTAAGCAACATGCAAGATGAAGCATGGCTTTGGCATGCAAGATTAGGCCATTTAAACTTTAATTCTTTAAAGTCAATGGCATTAAAGAACTTAGTTCAAGGAATACCCAATATTAAGAATAAGGCAAGTATATGTGATATATGCTTAAAAGGAAAACATATTAGAACTTCATTTCCACAACAAACCCTAGCAAGATCAGAAACACCATTAGAGTTAGTCTACGGAGACTTATGTGGTCCTATATCACCACCTACACCATCAGGAAAGAGATATATATTTTTACTAGTAGATGACTACTCAAGATATATGTGGGAATACTTTCTAAGTTCAAAACATGAAGCACTTGAATTTTTCAAGGAATTTAAATCAAGGGTAGAGAATGAATACAGAACTAAGATAAAGATTTTTAGAACAGATAGAGGAGGAGAATTCACTTCAGGTGATTTCTTAAAGTACTGTAAAGATAATGGTATATTAAGACAGTTAACTGCACCATACTCACCACAACAGAATGGAGTTGTTGAACGTAGAAATAGAACTATACTTTCAACAACAAGATGTATGATGATATCAACAAACATGCCCCAGAATTTTTGGGCAGAAGCAGTTAGACATGCCATATATATCCTAAATTGTACACCTACTAAGTCTTTAGAAGATATTACTCCATATGAAGCCTTAAAGGGAAGGAAACCTGACCTAACACACCTTAGGATTTTTGGTTGCATAGCATATGCAAAAGTACCTTCTCAACACTTAACTAAGCTAGATGATAGAAGCAAACAAATGATATACCTTGGAACAGAACCTGGATCAAAAGCATATCGCTTATTTAATCCAGAAACAAAGAAGATTTGTGTAAGTAGGGATGTAAAGTTTAAAGAAGATGAAACATGGAATTGGGAGGAATACACAAAGGAAGTTGATTCAGAAGAACCTGAGTGGAGTGATTTTATTGTTGAAACCCAACAAGCCTTAGAACCAGAAATTCAACCAGAAAATACCCCTCACACTCAAGATGAAACAACCTCACCAACAAACACACCAAGATCACATTCATCAGATACAAATGATGAATCTCACACCCCTCAACAAACCAATACACCTATACATAGCCCAGATACTGCATCATCTTCAAATTCAAGAATAGTTTGTGCACCTATAAGAAGACACAGACCTTCAGATTCAAGAATCGATCATGAACCTATAAGAGGATACAGACCTTTAAGTGATATATATGAAGAATTATTATTAGTTGAAGATGAACCTAGAAACTACAAGGAAGCAGCACTAGATAACAAATGGATTGAAGCTATGAAGGCAGAGATTGATTCTATCACCAAGAACAATACATGGAGATTAACCATTTTACCTAGGAATCATAAAGCAACAGGCTTGAAGTGGATATTTAAGACAAAGAGAAATGCCAATGGAGAAATAGTTAAACACAAGGCAAGATTAGTAGCGAAAGGATACATACAGGAACGCGGCATAGATTTTGAAGAAGTCTTTGCACCTGTAGCCACAATTGAGACAATACGACTGATATTAGCACTGGCAGCTTACAATAAATGGGAAGTACACCATTTAGATGTAAAATCAGCATTTTTACAAGGAGACTTACAAGAGGAAGTATATGTTTCTCAACCAGAAGGTTTTATACAGCCAAGACATGAAGGCAAGGTTTATAAACTCGCTAAAGCTCTATATGGTCTTAGACAAGCACCACAAGCATGGTACACAAAATTAGATAAGACCCTGAAAGAGTTAGATTTTAGCAAGTGTGCGTTAGAACAAGCTGTTTACACAAGAACAACCAAGTCATCAACACTGTTGATAGGAGTATATGTAGATGACCTGATAATCACTGGAACACCAAGACAAGAGATAGATTTATTCAAAGATTAGATGAAGGATAAGTTTGAGATGAGTGATCTCAGCTTATTAGCATATTATTTAGGAATTGAAGTTATGCAAAGTTATGGCAAGATTTCAATAAAGCAGACAGCCTATGCAAACAAGATACTTAAAGATGCAGGAATGTTAGACTGCAATGATGCGAAAATACCTATGGAACCAGGACTCAAATTGACAAACCTTACAGAAGGAACTTATGTAGATGCTACTGAATATCGAAGCATAATTGGATGTTTACGATATTTACTACATACTAGACCCGACTTAAGTTACTCAGTTGGATTACTTAGTCGTTTTATGCAAGAGCCTCAAGAGCAACATATGAAAGCTATGAAGCAAATTTTAAGATACATCAAAGGAAATAAAGATTTCAGAATATCTTATGAATACAAAGGAGGAAACAACATAGAAGGTTATAGTGACAGCAGTTATGGTATTAATACACAAGAAGGAAAAGGAACAACAGGAATAGTTTTCTACTTTGGAAACTCACCAATTAGCTGGAGTAGACAGAAACAAGGAACAGTAGCATTATCATCATGTGAGTCAGAGTTTATTGTAGCAACAGCAGCAGCAACTCAAGCAATATGGTTAAAAAGATTACTGAGCAAGATTACAAATACTGAAGAACAGAAGATCAAGATTTATGTTGATAACAAGTCAGCAATAGCCTTAATGAAGAACCCAGTATTTCATGGAAGAAGCAAGCACATTGATACGAAATACCATTTCATCAGAGAATGTGTTGAAAGAGAAGATTTGATAGTCGAGCACATCAACGGAGAAAAACAAAGAGCTGACATACTTACAAAAGCACTACCAAGAATCAAGTTCGTCACAATGAGACAACTACTTGGAGTTGAAGACTTATCAAGCAACAATCAAGATTAAGGGGGAGAATGATAGATTAATCATGATTGTTAAGTTAATTATTTAATTTAGATTAATTGATGTATGATTATTGTAATTAATGGAAATATAGGGACTAGAATAGCCAAATAGATAAACCGAAAGGGTGTGTCTCTTGATGAAAAGACACAACCATTCGAATAGTTTTCATGAAAGGTTGCGTCCTTTCAAACGCACCTTTTAGTTGATTATAAATAGGTTCCATTAATCAAACTTGTAAAGTGTGAATTCGATGATTATGTTAATATAGATCAAGTTTTGATTATTCGATCCTGTGCCATTTTGTTTTATCAAATAGATCCCCTTTCCCAACATTAACCATCAAGGGGACCGTGGCGCGACTAGGGCTGGGGGTGGTGAGGCTGGCGGCTAAGACGGGTTTTGCTTGGGGTCTTCGGGTTGGGTTTTGCAGGGGTGTTAGGCTGGGTTTTGATTCGGGTATCGGGTCAGGTCTCGGTTGGGTTTCTGGGGTTTCCGTTGAGATTGTTTTGGGTTCGGGTCGGTTACGGGTTTATTGTGATTTTGTTATATGTGTCGGTTGGGATTGAGATTAATGATTGGGCTCCGTGTGTTTACAGGGATGAGCAGACAGCGGGCCGAATTTGATCAGGGAGTTCAGAGTTCGGGGAATCAATCAGGAGAGTTCTTGAGTCTTTTCCAAAACACGCGCTTTCTTCGAGTATTTAGCGGCGTCGCTATTATTTGTGTGTGTTATATATGAGACAGGGACGTGAACCTCATGTATATTTCTATCCTTTTTATATGTGTTGTGTATGAGATATGAGATCTATTCCAGGGGTCCGTGATGAGTCACACATGGACAGTGATTTGCGATATGGGATCGCACGTGTTGATTGTCCCTAACAGTCCTCGGGGCGTATATATATGGCAGGGCCTGTAGCCGGGTCGCTCCTGTGCCACAGGGTTATTGCTAGTCACTGCTGTGAGCGGTGGGTTAGCCGGGGAAGGGTCCCCACGGGAATGATCCCAGTGTTTAGATCTCATACTTGTGTAGCTATACCTGAGATGTGTGTTGGGCAACAGGGACATGGACTGTTGTGTGCTATGTGTTATGTCTTTATTGTGCAGTGTCTAACCCTCGCGTGCTCACGAGCTTTATAGCTCACGTCTTCGAGTCTAACATGTTCAGGGAATCAGAAGGGATCTCAGCAGCAGCCACCGAGATAGAGCTAGTGTTGACTTGAAGATCTAACATCTGTTTGTGAAATGTTAGAACTGCATGTGATTGTGTTTTGGGATATTGTAGTAGTATGTATATCTGATGATCAGGGATGTCATGTTAGTTAATATGGGTTTGTGAATGTAATGGATTATAATATTATGTTGTAAAACTTTTGTGTAAAGTTCTTAATTGTCAATAATCTGCATTATCTTATGACACGTGTGTTATGGATTGCCTGCATTATTGCCACTTATGATATTGTGTTAATGTGGCATTTCTGGGATCGGGAAGGGCGTTACATAATGGTATCAGAGCTTGCGATTTGCAGCTTGAGTATCGTTAGTGGATGCTTGACTTCAACCTTATTCCGATCCGTAGGGGATCATTTTGCGATTTATATTAGTGGATTAACCGACCTAGCTGATTGTATGACGCTGGGTGTTTTGGTTATGGTATTTAACTATTTCGCTTTGTGCAGATCATTATGGCAGATCAGGGATAGGGATCCGGCGCGGGTAAGCCGGTTGGTGACGAGTACATCCGCAAATCAGAGTTGCTTGAGGTTTTAACAGATCTTTGCACGACACGGTATCCCAAGGGCTATCATTAGTGATGGAGGATCACATTTTAAAAAATCAACATTTTGCTAAGCCCCATAAACAATATGGAGTTAATCATAGAATAGCAACGCCTTATCATCCGCAAACTAGCGGACAAGTTGAAATTTCTAATAGGGAGATCAAGAGAAACCTTGAAAAAACTGTAAGACCTGATCGTAAGGATTGGTCGCAAAAATTAGAGGATGCTCTATGGGCATATAGAACCGCATTTAAAACACCAATCGATATGTCCCCATATAAACTTGTTTATTGTAAGCTTTGTCATCTTCGAGTAGAATTAGAACACTGAGCTCTATGGGCAATCAAAAACACTAATTTTAATATACATGATGCAGGTGTTGATAAGTTATTTCAATTAAATGAACTGGAAGAAATTCGTAGAGAAGCCTACGAAAGTGAAAAAATTTACAAGGAGAAAACAAAAGTTTTCACGATAGGATGCTTAAAAATAAAATATTTACTAAGGGAAATAAAGTCTGGTTATTTAATGCAAAACTTAGACTATTTCCCGTTAAATTAAAAAGTAAATGGACAGGTCCGTTCATCCTAACTAATGTCTACCCACATGGTGCGGTAGAAATCCGATTGGCTCACAAATATCCAAATGACAGTGGGAGAATTAGAAGAAGTCGTCGCTACTCCAAAAGAATTTTAATTTATTATTTGAGTATGTTGGTTTGTTTGTTGCGTGAGAAACATTAAAGTTTGGTTTGGTTTGTTTCTGGTGTGGTTTGTTTTTATTTGAATTGTAATCGTACTTTAATTGGTTTTACTTTTAAAAAGTATGGTGTGCTATTTTATTTGAATTATTAAAAGTTGACTTTTATTTGAATATGTTTGACTTGTTTAAATTTATTGGTTATGAATAAGGAATGTGTACCGATCTATCTCTCAAAGTTATTAACGGATTAACTAATTCTAATGTGACGAGGACATCACAAAGGTCTAAGTTGGGTAGGGTAGGTTCTTAAGATAAGTTAAATAATTAATTTAGCCCCCACAAAATTTTTAGACCACATATTATAACAAAAATTAGAGAGATATACAGCCCCGCGTACCAAAACAGTAAAAAATTGAAATATTAACAGAGTTGGGCGGGGGGGGGGGGGGGGGGGGGAGGGGCGCAGTTCTGCGCTGGCCCTACGCCCCGTCGAGATCAAAACCCAAGTTTAGCCTCATTCTTCATTTTCACAAACCCTAGAGTCTTCAACCTACGGCTTGGTGTGCGGCTACACTTCCTACATCCCATTTTTGTGCTAAAAATTTGAAAATCTAAGCCTAAAAAGAACCACATTATCATCTACAACAAAGATTTAGGCTAGAAACATCTTCCTTGTGAGTATTTTCACTCATCTTGAAGGATTTTTGGGTGTAGAAGGGGTAAAGGAAAAAGCCAGATTTTTATCATCTTCAACCTTCCAATCACCAAGGTTAGTGTTTTTATTGAGTAAATGCAACTTATTTCATATTTTTTGAGCAAAATGAAAGCTTGAGCTTCATGGTCATCCATGGAGTTTTCATGGTGATTTTGACTTTTTAAAGTCAAAGTATGTGAAATTGCATGAATTTGATGATAGCCTTGATGTATGTTTGATGAGATATGTATTTACTTGCTATTTTAGTTAATTTTCCATGATTAAATGAATTTGGATTTATAGAGTTGGTTACCTAAATGTGTATATAATGTTTGAATTATAAAAATGGGGTGATTAGCTAGAAAATGAGTTTACGTGCTAAATGGAATTTTATTGATAAATTAAGTATGTGTTTGGCATTTAAATTGTTGGCAAATTATAGACTATATATAGAGTGATGCAAAATTAGAGCGTAAAAAGTATATGTATGCATCCATATTTAATTTAGCGTAATTGTGAAAATTTAATTCGCATAGTTTGATTTATCTAATACATATTGTGGTTGGTTGGCAATTTGTAAATGCCAAGGAAAACGTGTCAAAGAACCCAACATGTCAATGTGCCCATAGTTTGGTACCCGAACCTTTTATTGTCACAACACCATGAAATGTTAGAACACATTTGTTTTTATATAAATATACTCGAATAAGGTGTTAGTCGAGAAGAGGGTTAGGAGAAATGACTTTGAGGACTATGGAATTCCATACCTCTTTGACTTTCTAGGGTGGGAGAGTGTGCTTGATTTGGGCAGCCAGGAGATTCATCAGCCCAATGTTGTAGAGTGGATGTCTACCCTACAAAGGGAGACGGGTCGTTCGCCTAACGATTTTAGACTTATAGGCACTGTCCACGGTAGGGACGTGGTGATGGATGCACAAATCCTTCGCCAATTATTTAATGTAGATACGAGGGTAGGCAACGAAGGGTCTACCCAACGTGGGTATGAGTACAGATCCGAGGCCCAGTTGGCCTTTACCGACATGACTTGGTCGGGAGAGTGGATGGAGCAAGTACGTAAGGTTTTTATTCCATCCTTTTTGGAATCTGAGTCCTCCTCCTCTTATAGCCGAAGTGCATTGACCCCGAGGTGTAAGGTACTTCACAAGATCATTGTGAATAACATTTTGCCTCGCGATAGTGACCTGTCTAAGGTCAGACATAGAGATATTACGGTTCTGTACGCCCTTCTTAAGGCGAAGCCCAGACTGTCCTTCGCATGGACATTCATGAACGATATATGGGCAATGTATGATACTCGAGAAAGGACGATCATCTCTCACGCATGGTTGATCTCTACTTTTCTTGAGAGGATGGGTGCAATTTCACTCGATTCCCTGACCTCCCCTGTTTCGGCGACATATATTATGGCTGCCATGTTCCCTACCTTGTTCTTTAGGGAAGTTGATGAAGGGTTCGAGATATTCGACAAGAAGACAAATCAGTCGTATATCGAGGACTATACTTAGGACGAGAGGAGAGAGAGAGAGAGAGAGAGAGAGGAGAAGGACTCTAATGAAGCGGAGGTTCGGTACGAAGAGTCGAATAGAGGCGCGTCTACCTCGCATAGTCGAGGTAATGACGGTGTTGATTTTGACCGCGTCATGAGGTGGTTAGATGACTTAGTAGTGGGTCAATGTGAGTTCTGGGAGGACGTGACCTAGAGGTTAGACGAGATGAATGAGCAAATGATACATATTTATGATAGGGTCGATCACTTGTTGGGTCGGGTAGATTAGCTTCAGGATGGGCAGAGAGTTCTGGCATATCAAAATGCCTATAACCAGCACCATAATTGGGCGTACTGGGAGGGAGTTCGACATCACCAGGACTCCGTAGCTGGTATGCCATATCAGTCATATAATGATTACACGATGCCCAACTACCAGACCTACGACCCTTCCGTAGTCACTTATCAGCGCTATCCGGCGCATAGCAGGCAGAAACTACCAGACCAGATTCCCACTCACTTGGTTCCACCTACAGCACAATACCCGCAGGTCAAAACCCATATAGCGACTTCTTCAACAGCGTCTTCGGTCCTCCTCCTCCTCCTCCATTCGAATGATCGGGTACTATCTTTCCTTGTTCTTTGTTCTTTATTTTTTTTTGTCTTTTCATTTATTTCTTTTATAGTTGCATTTCTTTTCTTTAACTACTAGTACTGGTTATTTTTAGTTTTTAGCCGAGTCCTAATTAGAGTTTTAGTGTTTATATAGTCTGTCTTGTCTTCCCCAGTTTGAGTCTTGTTTGCCGATCAGGCTTTGAAACATGATGATAAATAGAGAAAAATTTACGATGGAATTGACTAGTGTTGATAGGATATTCTATAATTAAGAAAAGAGTCGTAATAATAATAATTAAAATTTTTGCTATGTAAAGTTGAATTCAAGTATGTTCAATTTTATTTGGGCTTAAATATAATTAATGTGTCAAAATTTTGGGAAACTCATGCAATAAGGGGATAACTTAACCACGTTTTTAGCCTAAAAATGATTTAATTGTAGTCTAGATGGTTCGGGAAACTAAGTCCGTAGGGGTACCATTCATGCCTAATCCCCTAAAACCATCTGGTTTGGGAGTGATTGACCGAAATCTCGCTACATGGACCATCTAGATAATTTGAGTGGGAAGAATATAGATAGAAGCATGGTATTAGAAAGAAAAAGTTGTTGTAAACATGCATAGAGGGAAAAGATGGTCAAAAGACCCACGTGTTTTAAGTTTCGTAACCTTGAGCTAAAAGGGTAATTCCAAGAGTGAGATACATTATATAAATTCTAAGGGAAATATATTTTAACTGAAAACGTCTTCGATTTACATGTTAAAATTTTAATGCATTAGTGTGAAGGCTAGCTTAACATAGAATTCCTAGAGTCACTACTAATACATGCCTGGTACATAGTTAGTTCTGATTCCAAAGGCTTGTTCGGGGATGACCAAGAGTTTAGTTGGGGAAGGTTTGATAAGACTATAATTTTATGTGTTTCTGAGTCATTTTATGCTCATTTTAAGTACCGATACTTCGTAACTTCCATATTATTACTCCAAACTTAGGTTTCAGGGTCAAGAGGTCAATTGGAAGCAGCTCGAGAAAATTCAGACCGAGCCGGAGGGGGCGCAGGCCTGCGCCACCTTACGTTGCAAAACAGAAAGATTAAGAGTTAGAGAGCACTTCCAGCGCAGCCCAGCGTAGCCTTGGCTGTACCCCAGGCGCAGGGGGGGCGTTGGCCTACGCCTACCCTACGCTGGGTCAGCGCAAAAATGCGTTTTCAACCCCAGAAACCTTAAATCCACTTCCTCTATAAATAGAGGTCGATGGTGATCATTTGAAGCGGTCTCAAAAGTGTTGAAAAGAGTGGCGAAGCCCTGCCGGAGTGGATTCACAATACAAGTACGAAGACGGTGGTTCGCAAGCTTACAACTATGTCTCTGATCAACATCATTGAAGAGCATACGATGAGCGGATAAACACCATAGTCGTTTGCGGAGGATCTACGGCTAAGTGTTTACTTACTTGAATTTCAA
The DNA here is from genome assembly GCA_020465985.1 of Centrapalus pauciflorus. Lineage (NCBI taxonomy): Eukaryota > Viridiplantae > Streptophyta > Magnoliopsida > Asterales > Asteraceae > Centrapalus > Centrapalus pauciflorus. The sequence goes on along the minus strand of JAANYP010006618.1, from coordinate 144,872 downwards.
TATATGTTTTGATGTATTTGCGTTGATTGAAATACTCTATGTGTATTCAAATGATAAGCATTCAGTTATGATTATGATTGTATGTTTTGATTGGTAAAAGAAAGATAGTTCATAGTGGTATTATTATTTGTGCCGAGTCCATTAGCTTAGGGATTAAGACAAGTAATGAATATTGCATGCGCTATGTTGAGAGTTATTGGTTAACACGATTATGATTAATTTAAACGCGCAATTAATTATGTCTATGTGATTATTTTATGAAATTCGAGTGGGTAACACTTATGCTGTAGTGATTCCGTGAATGGTTATCTCCAAACTGATTTTTACTTTACTTAGTAATTTGCCGTTAATATTAGTCCCAATTTAGTCGTAAGTCATTAACCCAAAAAAAGCATCCAATTCACTCGATTCACAATTTAAAGTGCTTTCAATAAAACTCACAAAGCTAGCCGATTAACCCTAATTACATACGTACTCCCTGTGGATTCGACCCTTACTTCTCTGAGCTAAATAGTAGATTTAAGGATTATTTCTGCGGGTCACAACGACGGCCCGTCAACATACCTGCACACCGACTCGACGAGTCACCTATAAATTATGAAATTATACTTTTGACTAACTCCAAATGATTCGAACTTTTGATGCCATCCAAAGTTTGGATGATTCGAACTTCGCACCTTATACTTTGAACCATGTGAACTTTCAATCTTAGTGTGGAAACCGGACTTCAGGCCTCGACTCGGCGAGTCTAATGATTCACTCGATGAGTCGATCTCAGGAAATTCAAACTTTGGACCAATCAGGGATCTGAACTTTGGGTATATTAGACAGATATTGGAATGTTATTAACTTCGGATGATGAGAACTTCAGACTTAGTAAAGATCCGAACTTCGAATCTAATGTGAACCTCGGATGGAATTAATGTATAAAACAATTATGTTAGAAACTTCGGGTCCATTTTATAAACGAAGGATGGTCTAAACTTTTGACCTAACTAGGATCCGAAGTTGGACACAAGAACTTGGAATTTTTAGAAGAAATTATTAAATGATCAATCACTGATATTAGTGTTATATATGATGCAACATGTCACTTGTGGTGTTGTTAAACACACAATTGGGTTGTTTTATTGACTAAAGAGTTATTATTGACTATTTGTGAATCCGGTTGAAATCCAGAGGGGAAAATAATATTGAATTGAAGTTAAAATAAAGCACCCATTGTGAGTACTTAGACTTATATGTCTACATTTGTTTTATATTAGTTGTTGTTCATTGAGGCCTGTTGTTTCATATTCATTTAGTATTCTATTAACTTACGTATATTTGACGCCCATTCTTTCTTGTATACGTGTTGTTACATGTTCCGTTTTCTTTGTTGTACATCAATGTGATGAGCTTTCGAGCTATAAATGGTATTCTGATGCTACCGAGGCTATATGACCTGGAGCTGATCCCTCTAAAGTCCCGAAGGGTAGGTGTAGCATCGCCGATGGCAAAATTTTGCTTCAATTGATTATTTGTTTTGTGCAAAGGCACGGTGGAGCTGTAAGCTCATGTAAGTGTCTGTACTTCGTGTACATAGGGGTGCACGACGTTTTTCGCCGGTGTGACTCAATGTGATGCATAAAGACTTGTAGAATATGAAATCTCTGTACTCATTAAGCATCACTAACTTGTTAGTTGTTAATTATTTTTCAGGGGAAGCAAAATCTGCTGCTAGACTATCTAGCTAGGTTAACAATTGAAGTTACTTGAGGACTCTACAACTCAATCTTGGTAACTGAATAATGGAGATTCCATTGGGATTTATTGGGCTGTTATGATAAAATACTGAGTAGAAGCTAGACTAGAATCTTATAGTACAATAGCGTGTTTGACTTTCTTTAAATTATGTAATTTCATTTCTATATATCGTATTAAGCTTGCTTTGGGATCAATATAATATCATGGTTTGGTTGTATTAATCCTGGGTGAGGTATGTGTTCTATCCCGATAAGATGTCACAAATAATAAATTTATTTGATATATCATATGTATATATTGATATAATATCTAATTTAATATATTCAAAACCAAAAATAGGCAAGTAGAATACATGGGCCAATAGTAAAACATGACAAGGGGTAACCTTATAAGATGACAAATGTAGATCAATGTATTACTTGTTCGATACTAATTATAAATATAGATGTGATCATTCCCTAATTTGATCATCATCATTATCTCCGTATGTATGATAACATCTATGTTGATCTAATCCATATCATCTAACATGTGTTTCATTAGGATCATATATTGTGTAATTTTCTTTTAAATCTAGTGGCTTTAACTTGTTTTTTCCTTTGGTTCCTTTCATTGTGTGGGTATGTAGTGTAGCTCTTAAAAAAAAAACTCCTTCGTATTCGTCAACAATGCTTTTACATGTTTGTCCTCCACGTGTTCACACCGTTGAGTGCCACCGGACGAAATGCAATTAGACCGCATAGAAGGTGATGTTAGATATCATTATCAAGATCGAGAGAGAGAGAGAGAGAGAGAGAGTGAGAGAGAGAGAGAGAGAGAGAGAGATTAATCATAGATGATTAATTGTCACAAGTAATATCTGGAGGGGCTTCTTTATACTATTAGATATTACAAGGGGGATTAATTTTTATTAGATGATAATTAATGTAACAAATATTCTTAAAAGGGATTTTAATTTTTGTTTGACCCATTTTCATTAATAGTGCATAAAACATAAATAAAAAAGGGAGAATTTCATATATCCCTACAAAACTTCATAATATCATATATACTCAGCTTAAAATCCTAATATCGTATATATCCCTCTTAAGCTTCATAGCATCATATGTACCCAACTTAAGTCATTAATATCATATATATCCCTCTTAAACATTATTAATATCATATATACCCATATTTAATAATTTAGTTATTTTCAAAACTCATAATTAATATTACTTATTAATTAATAACCAATCTACCCTTATTTATTTCCCCTTTCAACTAAACTTCAAAATATCATATTTACCCAACTTAATTTAATTCTTAATGTCATATCTCTCTTAATAATTTATATAATTCATTTTTTTAAACTTCTCATTGAGAAACTTACATGTGATTAGTAAATATATGTTTTATAAATATAGGGTTATTTTCGTTAGTAAAGAATTCAATTTTTTAGACAAACCAAAGGCTAAAGCCGTACAATAGCAGTAGGTGTATCGATATAGTACGTGCACTTTTTATATTGTTAATATGATACCTTTATTTTTTTATGGCCGGTTATTTCGTCTAGCTTTACCTAGCTGTGGTAGAATCGTCGGTGCGAACTTGTTCACCGTTGGATCTGCATGAAATTTGAGGAGAAGCTTCACAATATATAGTTCTTCGATCTGGACGGTGGAGATCGTCATTGAAGATTTCTATAGTGGTCTATAGGTGTTTAAAGTTGGATATGCTGTGTGATTTCTCCTACCAGGTTATCACAAGGACGAGAGAGTGTATTTTATGCTTCAATTATGGAAATTTGAACATTAATAAAAAGAAAAATTCCACTCCTAATAGGTATAGCCAGTAACCGGTTACCAAAGTTATCACATTGGTATGAAAAATGTAGTACGCGTATCAAATTTGGACGATTCAGAAAGTACACGTATAATATGAATAATTAAAATGGTACATGTACCATATCGATATTTTTTTAAAAAGTACACAACTATTCTACGGATTTAACCCTAATTATATTGTTATTATAAATTTGTTTTATGAGGAAGAATTTGTATAGTAAAAGTTTTAAAACAATATTAAGAATTAATTTTAGTTTGAGTAAATATGATACTATGAAATTTAGTTTCAAGGAGAAATAAAAAATGATATAATGTGTGAATTTAATATCTTGGTGAATCAATAATATTGAACACAAAACTTGCTTTGATTGAATGATTAACTCTCATATTTACACCTTACAAAACACACACTTGAAAATGAGAATTCTAAAATTGATAAGGAAATTTCCATTGGAAATTTCCTTATAAACAAGTTTTCTAACTATCATTAGTTCTTGAACTTATATAATATTGTCTTTCACCTCTATAGTTTTGTACCTAACAATCTCCCCATAGAGATGAAAAACATTTTACGATTGAAGTTCATTGCAAGGACTTTACAATACACAAACAAACTATTAAACACTAAACTTCTTCAAGTCTTCAGAGACAAATCTTTAGAACTTGATCTTTTATTCTTCTCTTCTACTATCTTTTTTTTTTAATCTTTGAGTCTTCAAATAACATCTCTTCTTTAGTGTCTCTGTGATTTTCTTATCTCTTTTCTCTGATCTTCTCTTTTCTCTTCCCCTTGAATCATGAACCGGATAGAATTCTCCCCATTGATCATACATTTTATATTTCAGCTTTAACTCTTGTGTACTTTTTACAATTGTCTTTAGTAGTTGTTGCAATTGTCTTCAAACTGTTCATCAGTTGTCTCTGAAATTGAACTTTTCTCCCCTTCATGATGATCATAAGAATTTTGAACATCATGCAATATCTTCAGAGACGCAGATGTAGTGAAATTACAATTGCAGACATGAATACATGAAGAAATACAACAACAATTACAACTCAGAATGATATCCTCTCTTTCAAGTATGTTCTCTCCCCCTATTCTAAAAAAATTTCTCACTCCCCCTTAAATGGATACTCTCTCATCACAGAAACAAACAAAGTCAAAGCTTTTCAACTTGACCTAATAAAAATGAAACATTTTCATTTGTAAATTAACAAGTCCAGGTCCACATAGGATTCCTATTTGCACAATAGACATTATCTATGCGACCTACTTTCAGCGCTGACATGGTGTTAACATTGGTAGGATTTTCAAATAGTCATCGTGAAATCCTTTATCATGAAAGAATCACTCGTATCTATTCTGGCTTAGTCACTTTGGACTAGCAGTTTATAGTCACGCAGACTGTTAGACTCGAAGTGTCTTAAAAGTGTATATAATCGGTTCTAGACACAATGTGCATACAAATGAAGTCAGAGACCAGAGCAAATGTCTTCCTTGTTTCAATATCAATAATATCCAAATGATATATCGATAGAAATGTGCTATATCTCCGTGATTATTAAAACATAAATCTTTTAAAAGATAACTGAGTAGTTGGTGGGGTTAAGTGCATGTGTCACTAAGTCCATGACGTCCTTTTCAATATCAAGGCGAGTAGGGCTTGATAGATTATGCGGTTTACCCAGCAGACACAGTGTAGGTAGGATTATCTTTTCTTCAAATAATTTTTAAATTCTCAGCTCTCAGCATTTTTCAACTAAGCTCCCTCCGGCTCACTTTTTTAGAAATATAAGTCAGTCAGCTTCATACTGAAAGCATGATCTGATGCACCACCATGTTTGTTAATATACCCCTCTCATTTACATTTGATCTCTGATCGACTATGTTAGTATCTCGTGATAACTGACACTTCTCAACTAATAGACCTGAAGAACCCTCACCCACATAAACTACAGATGGTTTGCTCCTTGGGTAGGTCTTTTGGTCTGGTTAGACCATAGAAGCGATATATATGCCTATCACACAAGTTGGTACGTTATCAGAGTCAATAGAAATAATGTTCTGCATTTCAGCTCATGTGATATCCACACAAAGAATGATTAGGACTTTCAGCTCAGATGAATTAGGAGATGAAATTCAAAAAGAATTTGGAGAATGATGAAGTAGGAGATATCAGAATGAAATGTAAAATCTGATATATGATATTAAATGAATCAGATTTTCATGAAAGAATTATCTCATGGGAGTATATGGAAGAATTCAGTGTGAATGAATTGGAAGAATTCAGAATGCATGAATTGAAAGAATTTAGAATCTATGGAAGATTAACAAAGAGAATCTTAGAAGAAATGAGATTATTAATATCAATGAGATTAGACCAATCAACCTCAATGATATGCTCAGAGAATCAGAAATTAATATCTTCAAAAAATTGTTTTTTTCAGCTAAAAAATCTCTTTATATGTGCACAAAAATATTTCAGTATAAAAATTACACAACTTTGTGAAAAGATTTTTCATCGTCAAAGTGCGTCTGAAATTTCCCCTGGAAATAAGCGCGAAATATTAGTTAACTTACATAAAACAAACCAGGAGCAAAAAATTATGAATATAAAACTCTTTCTTATCTATACAACATCGAAGTTGAATTCAGGGCAGCAATATCAGAAAGATTCATCTTTCACAATCGGGTTCTAATCTGAATTGATTAGAAGCCTTTGTTGTGGAAGCTCGGGTTTTAGTCTGAAGTAACAGAAAGTCATTTTGTACTTTACGCGGGTTCTAGTCTAAAATGATCTAGAAACCATTTCCAATGAGGTACAAATTTTGGTCTATTGTGAGTAGAAGCCATATCAATGAAGACCGGGTCCTAGTCTGAATCAACTAGAAACCATCTGAGTTTAGATCGGGTATTGTATTGATGTGTACATAAACCATTTGAGTGAAGACCGGGTCCTAGTCTGAATTAACTAGAAACCTTTTTGGTTAAGACCTGGTTTAACACTAATGTGTACAGAAACCATTTCCTACAAAATTAAGATGTCTTTGGTATCCAAACAACTTTGGATCCAGGCTTGTTAGCGCTCTTGGGTACCCATCGATACATAGGTTTTGGTATCCACTACAACTTGGGTTTAGGTACCCCTTTGCAAACACTTTCCTTAACTTCAGACTCAATTTTAGAAATCAAATTTTTTTTAGTATGTGAAAAATGAATATCTGATTTATGAAAGAAACTTGAATCTGAACGAACAGAATTATGCAAATTCTTCTTTCTAAAAACCTGTCAGTGCTAGCTTGTTTCTGATAATACTTGGTATTTTTCTTGGAAGATTTCTTCTGAGAAAACTTACTAGTATTTTCAGAAAGTTTTGAAAACTTAGATTTTGAAGATTCACCAGGGTAAATCTTGACCGGAAGATTTTCAAATCTTTAACTTTGCCTCTAGTTATCTTCAAAAGATATCTAAGTTTAAGATCTGAAGATAAATCAAATTCAGTAGATTTAACTAAATTCGTTTCACTTTCTGAAGATAAATCAGAATGATCAACTTTGTGTTCTAAACAAACTTCAAAATCCTTAACCTTTGAATTGTTTGAAGAAGAGGAAACATTAAATTGTTTAGAAAGATGGAAGATTTGATCTTCTTATCCTTTTATAATAACCAAATATGAAATTTTGTCATCATCAAATGATTGGAAATCAGTTTTAAAATATTGTTCTTTAATTAAGAACACTTTTCTCTCATCTTCAAACAATTTAGATTTCGCTTGGAAATCTTGTTGTTTAAGTAAAAATTCATTTCTTTCCTTCTCAAATAATTCTTTAGTTAATGAAAATTCCTTTCCATGAGCAAAATATTCTTCAGATTTGTTTGAAACATAACTTTGATCAGGATGATTTGTCTTTGAAAGTGTTTCTTCGAGATCTTTAACTTTCTTGTACAAATCAAATCGTTCAGACCAAAGATATTTAGTTGATTTGCATTCTGAAAATTCTCTTTTTTAGAATCTTCAAGTTCCTTTTATAATTCAAATATTTCACATTGAAATTCTTCTTTTTCAGAAATCAAAACTTTTATTTCACATTCATCAGACTTTAATTTCTTTAAAAGTTCAACATTTTCTTTAGTCAACACTTTGATTTACAGCACAAGATAAATCTTCTTTAAGTTTAAGCATCAGTTTCTGATTAAGCTTTTATCTCTCTTGATAAACATCAACTGTAGCTTTGAGTTCTCGAATTCGTATATCTTTGGCTGTCCAGTTATCTTGAAACATCTTGACGAAATCTGCACAAAAAAATATCAAATTAGATTAAAAATGAAGTCAACAAAAGTCAACAATGGTCAACACAAGTCAACAATATCAAATATAGTCCAATGAAAGATCAGAATAATGTATAATGATAAAAATTCAAAGTTGAAGCTCTGAAATATGTATTTGAGGTTGATGACTTGGTGAAAATCAGCTCGGAAGTGAGTTATGGACGTTGGTTTTTTAGCTTTTTTACAGAATACTGCATGTAACTTCTTTCTAAAGTCGAGCTAGGCCTCGAAAATTGCCTGAACCGGCTTTTCTGCTTCTTTAAATTGTTGATCTTGGTTCAAGCTTCGTTTTGACATATGGTAGGCCTTGTAACGATATTCTAGTCAAAAGTTATGGCCTCAAGAAGCAGCAAAGGTCATACAGTAAATTTTGAATGAGTCTCGTAGGCTTAAGGATGAATCTCGTAGGCTTAAGGATGAATCTCGAAGTCTTAAGGATGAAACTCGAAGTCTTAAGGATGAATCTAGGAGGATGAAGGATGAAACTCGGAGGCGTAAGGATGAAACTCAAAGTCTTAAGGATGAAGGATGAAACTCGGAGGCTTAAAGATGAAACTCGAAGTCTTAAGGATGAATCTCGGAGGATGAAGACTGAATCTCGGATTATAAAGACTGAATTTGGAATGACACGTGACAAATTCAAAATCAAAAACATGAAATTCAATCTAAAATTCGCAAACACTTGACTTCAATTTTTTTCCCTTTGACTTCCTTTTGACTTCCTTCAGTTCTTCGATCCTTCAAAAATACAAACACAAACATTTTTTGTCATTAGCAGTAATTAAAATGGATCAAATAAGTTAGTATTTCATAAAATGAAATTAACTAATTGAACATTCAATTGATGAAATTAACTAACAAGACATATCAACCTTGATTCCTAATCAAAAACCGAATCCAACATATCTAGAATCAAGCAATCAAGAACACACATTAGATACACCAAGAACACACAGTGAAAAACCATCTGAATTTTCACGAGTGCTCACTCAATTTTTCGAATTATAATATGACATTTTAGGACAACAAACATGTATATGATACGCATAACATATCCAAAAATCAGATCAATTGGATAAACATAGAATGTTTTATGAATTTTCAAAGGCGATATCTTTGTTTCGAAAAAAAAAATCTGAAACTTTAAACATCGATTTCTCCCAATGTATTTGGTGTTAGATCTTAAAATTCTCAGGAATTGTTTGTTATAATAAACCTTAAACTCATTCATAATTTCAGAACCTAATTCCAATCCAATCAAAAGTTCCAAAAATCGATCACAAGAACGTCAAAAACGAATTTCAGAAATTAAAAACTCGATTACTCCCTGATCGTGATGAATTTTGACTTGAAATTTTTACTGGATCTTCATCTTGTTTATCATCAAAAAAAATTACAGAAGATCACAACTATTCTAGGTTGACTTTTTCGGTTGAACTCTCTTGATTTCTTGCAAGATTTTTGAATTAATTCACCCCTAGGCTCTGATACCAATTGTGAATTTAAGATCTAGGAGAATCAATAACATTGAACATAAAACTTGCTTTGATTGAATGATTAGCTCTCATATTTACACCTAATAAAACACACACTTGAAAATGAGAGTTCTAAAATTGAGAATGAAATTTCCCTTAGAAATTTCCTTATGTACAAGTTTTCTAACTATCTACTAATTTACAACATTAGTTCTTGAACTTATATAATATTGTTTTTCACCTCTGTAGTTTTGTACCTAATATAATGGTCATTAATTAATAGGTAATATTAATTATGAGTTTTAAAATTAATCAAATTATTGGATTTGGGTATATACGATATTAATAATGTTTAAGAGGGATATATGTGATATTAATAACTTAAGTTGGGTATATATATCATATTATGAAGTTTAGGAGAGATATATGTGATAGTGAAATTTTAAGTTGGGTATATATGATATTATAAAGTTTTGGAAGGGTATATATGATATTCTCCGATAAAAAAATCCAGTTGCTGAGACTCACTGGTGACTTGATATTTCAAGTCATTATCGACTTTGTGAGATCGAAGTTTGTCATCAAGTCTAAGAACATTGATGAATTTTCATTTGAACTTGGCTCAATCATGAAGTCAACACTCCCTGAATACGAAGTCTAAAGTTAAGAAAAGAAGAACGTTCTGAAGTAGAAGATCAACAATTCTTTTCTACTGTCAAATTCAAAATCAAGTTAGTGTGCATCTCACAGATGTGCTCATTAAGTCTAATGACTTGGAATTTATTCCGCCCAAAAAGAAGGATCTTTTGAAAACACAAGGCAAGTCAACTAAGACATTTTTCACATTCGTACAATAAAGATCAACAAATGGAATGGTGCATATCAAAAGTATTATTATTTTAATAATGTTTTCGTACTATATCTGCTACTTTAATGAAAACTATTCTTCTTTTCATTTAATGCTTCGTGCTCAAATAATTAGAATACGACAACATGGCAAATACGATTTTGAGCATTAAATGCAAGATTGCATATATAAGCACGAGCTAGAATCAAAGGCATGCACTTTTAATGCACGAATTATCAAGGCCTTTCAAACAAAGTACTTCTTTTGCACATCAACAACTAATTTGTGTGCAACTTGTGACTGCACTAGACTTATACTTGGAATATGTTAGGTCCCATTTTATTGCAATGTTGTTTAGAAATGATAGAAAAGTTTGATTGCAATGTTGTTTAGAAATTATAGAAAAAGTCAAGTCACTGAAGGGTGTTTAAATGACTTAAGAGTTAAAGTCCTTAATCAACTCTTTGATCTGAAATTCTTAGCATATCTAACAATCACTGAGAATTCCCCTTTGATCTCATCTCAACTGCTGAAGAAACGCTCTCTGAAGAAGAAGTCTGGAGAGACTTGCTGAGTGGAAGATCAATGAGTGTTTATTAGAGATGTAGATTCAAGGATAGTTAGTGAGTCCCTGATACATTGACTCACTGACTTAAAAGACTTCTGAAATTTGTTTTCATCCAAAATATGAGCGGGAAATTTTTCAAAAGTCAAGGCATCTGACAAAAGACAATTTGCATGTTCAAAATTCAAAGAACCCATACCAAGAAATGTGTGTTTGATAAGACCTATCAAGGGTCTTATTTCCTCTTATCTCTTATTCGGTAAGATGTTAGACACACAATTGCGTTTTCTATGAATAAGAGATAAGTGACACTTACCTCTTACCGTGTCTTATTATGATAAGGGTTTGATTTGCTTCTTAGCATCACTTATCACTAAAAAAGAGAGAACGGTCCAATCCTGGACTTTTAACGACACTCATAATTATAAGACTGCACAATCAATGTGGAAAACGTCATTACCTAAATCATAATTATAAGACTTCACAATCAATGTGGAAAACTCTTTGTATTCAATTTGAGGGCACTAAAGAAGTACTAGAGAATAGAAAAGTGATATCGAACCAACAATATGATTCATTCTTTTCTAAACCTACTGAATCTTTGACTAAAACTTTTACTAGGTTCAATAGCTTGTCGGATGATCTAGAGGGATTGGGTATCAAGTAGGAGACGATTGTTATTCTCAACAAGTTACTTCTAAGTGGGAATATCTAATTCTTTGTTGTGAGAAACAATCGCACCCTAAAGGATCACATACTGAACTCCCTTTATGACTCTTTTATCTTCCATGAACAAAATCAAATCCAAAGAGGAGAAGCTGAAGAAAAATTCAAAGAAGAATGTGATCATTAACACAACAGCCTCATTTGCCTTAGTTGTTGCTGAGACATCTATGATGATCACTAAAAAGGTCATGGATGTTGCCTGACTGAGAAGTGAAGAAGGAGAGTCTAGAACAGAAAGTGAGTCTAATGACCTTGTGGCTATGGTTTCCAAAACTTTTCGTAGATTCAATTAGAGGAAAGAAAGGTCAAGAGTTATAGAAGAAGATTAGGGACGTCATCTTCCACACCATCAACATCATCAATAAAAAACACAGAAAAATCTGAAGAAGGTTGCTTCTGATGTGGTTACAAGGGACACTTCATATAAGACTGCAAAGTTAAACTACCCCTTGCTCCACAAAAAGGAGAGGAGTACTTTCATCACAAGTACAAGGAACTTAAAGCCAAACTTTCATTAGGATAGATTTCAGAGACCAAAGACCTAAGTTCAGTCGCTAAGAGAAAAGAAAGTGACTGGGTAGATTCAGACATCTCCTCAAATGAAGAAGAAGAAAAAGTGGTCAACTTCTGTTTGATGGCCAAGACAGAGCAAGATCATTTGACAAGGGATCTTGTGGTTTGATCTCAGTGGGTGGATGCAACCCTGTGGAAGGTACATACTTACTATTCTACTTCTTCTATCACTGAGAAAGAAGCACTCTTTGAGTCACTAACATGTGACCTTCACTTTTTGAAGAGAGGAAGGCTGAGTTGATAAATAACTCTTGAAAATTCTCAAACTGAATTTGCCTTAAGTTCATCCCAACTCAAAGAAGTTAAAGATGTACAACTTTCTCTTAAGGATAAAAAAATTGTAAACTCACTAATTTTGTCTTAGTCAAAATTTGACATATTTTCTTAAAAATTTTAAAGAAAATATGTATGTCTTAGTCAAAGTTTGGCAAGCTGTTGGAACAATGTATATAGGTGAAAATTTCACATATGGATCTATTTGGTCTAGCGAGAGCTCAAAGTCTGGTAGGTAAACACTATGGTTTAGTTATTGTTGATGAATATTCAAGATATACCTGGGTATTTTTTTCTCAGGACCAAGAACGAAACAATTGCTGAAATTATCAATTTCATCAAAAGAATTGAAGTGCTCAAAGATTCCAAGTCTAAGAAGTGATAATGTTACTAAATTTAAAATTTTAGTACTAAAGTCATTCGGCTTAGAAAAATGAATCTCTAACAACTTTTCAGTTGCAAGAACCTCAAACAAAAATGGTGTAGTTGAAAGACGAAACCGTACACTGATAGAGGCTGTTAGAACACTACTCAGTGAGTCAAGTCTTGCTCATCAACTTAGGACAGAGGCAATTAACACGGCCTGCCACACTCAAAACAAATCAATTTATGTCAAAATACATAAAAAGATGTCATATGAGATGTTCAATGGATGAAGACCTAACATTAATTACTTTAATATTTTTGGTTATCTTTGTTTTATCTTAAATGAAAAAGACCAGCTCAGCAAGTTTGAAGCGAAAGCTAATGATGGTTTGTGGAATCTCACTGGATTCCAAGGCTTTTAGTGTGTTCAACAAAAGAGGACAAACATTTGATGAAACCCCTCATGTCACATTTGATGAAAATCAATCTTCCTCCTTCTCACCATTCCAAAGTGATGCGCTCAACTTTAGTGAGCTTGCTCCACTTGAAAATGAAGGAATAGTGCCTTTTGCATAACTAAGTGTGGAACCCATGATACAAGCATCAAAAGATGATCATACTGCTAAAATATTACTCTATGTTCCTTGTTTCTTTGAACTTCATAGGATCCCAGTAACAGTAGAACAATCATGCAACCCTATAATGGTACCTACTGAGACAACTACTGCTAAAAATTTCATGATGTTCTTCATGATGAAGAAGTAATGCAGAAATTTTAGTAGCTATCCAGTCTCATCATGTGGAACTCGCTGTTGTAGTCAACCATGAAGGACCAAGGGTGAAATGGACATGAAGTCATCCATAATATCAGATCATAGGAAATCCAGTAGAAGGTGTACAAACAAGGAAGGAAACAACCAATAATTGTCTCTTTGTTAACTCCTTGTAAGGTCTACCACTACGAGATCTATCTAGACGCGGAACCGTCAACGAGTGCGGAATCCTCGTTAACGGGTAGACGGAAACAACTCTCACAAGAAACACGGAGACTATCAGAAGCTGCACGAACGACACACGAACGCACCTACGAACTGATTCTCTCCGAAACGACGCCTATACTGATGATAAACTCGAAATCGCTTAATGCTTAATCACTCTCGAATTTCGCAAAAAGTCCAATAATATTTCGAGTCTATCCCTAATTATAGAGGCTAATTCGAGTCTGTTATGGGCCAAACTCGAATCCGGCCCAAGGCCCATTCGAGTTTGTCCTCACTGACACTCTCGAATCTGCCTCAACACACATTCGAATCTAACTAGGATCAAATTCGAATCTGACATAGATTCGAATTCCAATCCTTATAGAATTCGAATCTGACTAACTTGTATATGAAACTTATGTTTTTAACTTATGTTTGTTTTTATCTTTGAACTTTATGTTTGAACTTCTTGTAATATGTTACATCAAGTTCAAATACACAATCAATAACTGTCAAACATATACAAACATATATATCAAACACTCGTTAATTCTCAATACTTTGAATATCACTTAAACCAAAATGTTAGATCGCTTTGACTGCTATCGTCACCCAGGGTGTACCAACAGACTCCCCCTTGACGATAGCTTCTAACTAATTACATTTAGATTAAGTACTAGATCTATAGATACTACTACCTGAGTATATACCAGCATCTATACATACTCTTACAACCTTTTGGAACTTTCTGGCTTCAGATCTCCATCCTTCATGAAAGAAGATATGTTGACCATGAAGCTTCTTCAGATCTTCCTTAGACAGATTCATCAGATGCAGAGGATCATATACTCTCAAAAGAACTTTCTCCTCTTGATCCTCCATGATGGCTTCAGCAGTTTCATTGTCCAGGTACCACCACTTCATGTTGGACAAAATATCTTGAGGCAGCTTCTTCATTGGCACCCTTCTTAGGCATTTGACAGGCTTGTAAACCATTTTCGCCCATGGTCGTCCTGTATGTGGATCTATCCTTGAAGAATCCTCAACTCTTTTTCCAGAGCTTGGGTTGAGTCTCTCAAACCTACCAGATCTCCCTTCTCGTCTGATTATCTTCGCGATCACTTCAGCATAGGGATCATTTCCGATGTTGATTAATTCTTTCCATGCCAGCTCTTTCACCTCTACCTTCGGCAATGTATTGAACACTTTCAGCTTGCGCCTTAGGTATTGGAGACCATCTCTCCTCTTTAGAATAAAGAGCTGCAGTTCTCTATCGAAGAACCAGCTAATAATGCCTCCAGAAAAGTTTTCTGCACCTGGAATTCTCATCGTCTTCTTTATCGTCGGCTCAGTCTTCTTCTCTTCCTTTCGGAACCAAAGATTTAGCAATTCAGCTCTGCTCGGCTCTCTTTCAGCCTCTTCCATTTCTGAATCGTCTACCGAGGCCACTCTGATGTCATCAATATCTATCACATGTTGTTCAGTATGCTCATATAATTCTGTGACAGGTTGGGATTGGATGATTACTTCGTTCACATTATCGTCCTCATCTATCACAACCTCCTCATCAGATCTCGAATCGGCTACATCTTCTGGCACAAACTCACCCTCTTCCAAATCCTCCACATCATCTTCAAAATCAAAATTCAAATCTAATGGCTCTTCATCAATATCCATCAATGCATAAATTATCTCACGCACTTGACTTTCTGAGACCTTTGATGAACTTGCCTCACCCATTCCAGCTCCTGCTTGACTAGGCTCCCCCTGAGACTGAGCAGCCTGAGCAGCAGAAAAATCTACTGGCTCATTCTGTCTTTGAGAGCTGGGATCATTGCCTTGGTCTTCTTCATCATTTTCATCATCCTTCCCGCGCACTTCTTGTTCTCGGCACGATGTATCCCCCTGAGCCTGTAAATTTTTCATTAATTGCTCAACTGGGGAGCACATCGACCTTAACTCAGCTGCTTGATCAGCTACAAATGTTTTTAACTCTAAGTTCTCTTCCTGAACCTTTTCCACAATCTACTTCAAATCGGCATTCTCCTTATCAAGATTTTCATTATGAGTCTGAATTTCACCGATTGCCTTTGTTAGGCCTAAGATTTGGACATTTTGGAAGTCAACTCGAGCTTTAAGCTGCAGAAACATTTGATTGTCGGCATATGTGGATGAGGTTGATGGGATGGATTGAATTGAAGTTGGAATGATCGGCGATGGGATGTATGGTTCATCATGAGGTGGTGATGGTGGAATGGTGGTTTGAGGTTCCTGAGGTTGAGAATTTTGAGGTTGTTCTGCTGAAGCTGAAGAGGATCCTTGCATAAATCGATGACGTTTGGCCCGTTGCCTTGTCACTAACGGTGCAACCTCTTCTTCTTCAAAATCGGAGTCATCAGACTCTCTTGATGCTCGCCTCCTTAAAGCTTCTTCATTAACTACTAACCGTGATCCATAAGTTCCTATTTGAACATGAGGTTCTGTAGATACTGACTCTGGAACTTCAACTTCTATTTCCTCCATGTCTTCTGACTCAGTTGCTGAAGATGACAAGTCAGTACCCGTTTGTTTTGGTTCATATTCCTCAACTTGCCTAAACACATCTTCTGCTCCTTCCAGAGGCTGTAGTAACTGATCAACTAACTCTGCAGTTATTTCCTCATTGGCATGAGGCCCAGACGCCCAGATTTCTTCCAAAGTTTGGGCTATTTGCTCGGATTCTGGAACGGCACTTGAAGGCCCTGCTTCCTGTACCTCTGGCTGTTGACTTGTCGAAGGCCTAGATGCCTGAGTCTGACTCGCAGTAGCTCTTTGTCTTCGCCTTTGTTGTTGTGCTCGCGGTGGCTGGGGTTGTTGTTGTGGCTGTCCAGGCTGAACTTCCACTACACCTGCCCAGTTGGCAGTATCTGGTGCTTCAAAGTTCCTATCTAGAACTGCTCCAAACAACGGTCGCTCGACCGGAACCGCCAACCTTCCTCTGTGCGAGGAACAATCAGCAAAAATCCTTTTATCCATTACCGCGACACTCTGAATCTCATTCAACTGCGGCAAATTAGGCAAGAAATGCCTGATGAGCATCATTATGAAACGAGGATATAACAGAAATTGTTGCTGCTCAGGAGCCGAGATTTGGTGAACGAATTCCGAGAAGAACATTTGAGAAAAACTGAATGGCCGATTATACACTAAAGTGATCATCCCTGATTGGATCTTCGAGACAATGTAATCAAAACCGGCTTTCTTGGCTGCAAAGCAAACCATAAACACATGAGCCAAGAATCTCCATTGACCAATAAGCCCGCTCTTCATATAAGATGTCTTCGTAACATCTAAACTGTAGCCCATCCTCTGAAAAGCTGCTTGCCTAATACTTAATGGAAAGTCAATAGGCCCAGACTCTTCTTCCTCAGATCCTAGCTGCAAAACATGACGCAGCATATCGGCAGAAAACACCAACGGTTGTCCTGCGATCCTTGTTCTCAGCACTGTCGGGGTGACAGAGCAATCCACCTGAAGATGATCATAGAATTGGCGAACATAGGGAATAACAATCTGAATATTGTGAGACAATGCAAAAGCAATCCTAGATTCTACAAGGAAATCCATCATTTGACGAAAGCCCTGCGCCTCAGGGATATGATGGTCGGGGGGAATGACCATATTGTGCTTCGGCACAAATATTCGAACAGCCATATCTGCACATTAGATAAACAATTAGAATTAATAAAAATCAATAAACTTGCCTAAATTCAAATTTGTTTTATTTTGAACTTGATTAAGTACAAAATCCAACACAAAAGAATTTTTACAAGTTTAATTAAATTTAAATTGAATAATTCAAATAAAGTTACAGATTCGAATAGACAGATTCGAATAAACCCTATTTCGAGTTTGATGACAGATTCGAATGTAATGGTCTTCTCGAGTTTGTCAGTAAACTCGAGAAAGTTCACGAACAGATTCGAACAGTCGTCGGCCCAATTCTTCATCAAAACCCATGATTTTAACCATTTTGAACTTAGAAAATCACATACATTAGTCCAACTAGTTTCTAATCACTGATATTTGTCTTTAATTTGACCTGTTAACGGTTCAAACTTTGTAATTTTGAAAAATCCGATTTCGACCATCAAACCTTACAAAATTGGTGATTTTGACTTAAATGGTGTATAAAACTACTCAAATCTTGTACAACCCAGTTGATTATACCTAGATGTAACAGTAGAATCGAAACACCAAGCAAGAAACTCGACAAATTGTCGTTTTTGTGAAAAATGATAGACTCGAGCAGGTAGATTCGAAATCGCCAATAGATTCGAGAGAGTAGATTCGAAAACAGTAGTGACTTAATGACTTTACTGTTAACCTATTTATACCACCTACCTTCGAGTCTATGGCCACTTTCGAATCTACTGCCAGATTCGAGCATACCCCAATTCGAGTTTAACCTAAACTCGAATTTGCCCTGAAACTTAGAAAATTTTGAAAATTTGAAATCACTTCAACTTTTTCAACTTTTTCAACGGTATTGTGTAACGGAATAAACTATGCCAAATCTTTTACCCTAAGCACAAGATTTTTCACGCAGTGTTTATTTTATCCAATTATGAATGCACCCTTAGTAATTTTTGACCTTTTACCTAAGTAAAAAAATAAAATAAAATAAAATAAAATAAACTAAGGTAAAATAACATAAAATAAAATAAAAACTAAGTAAAAATGAAATTTTAAAATTTTGACCAAAAAATTTAACTTAGACTTAAGCTATACTCATTAAAATTTACAACCTACGCTATACGGTAAACAAAATATTTTTGATGAGTATAGTCAAAGAAAGGTTCAATCAGATAGCGATGTCAGATACTCACTTTCAGTACTTAAACTTTCACACTTAGGAATTTTTGATTCCTTTGATTGTTTGTCGTGAAATACCCATTTAGCCGATTGTTGGTATTTACCCCTTTAAACATTCTACATTTCGGAATATCCCTTGGCATTTTTATTTATCATGAAATTACTTACGTGACCCAGACATAGACATACTTTTATGATCAAGACATACAGACAAAGATTCTAACTTGTTGGTATTTGCAAACTTTCTTTAGAAGACAAACATCGGACACAGGTCTGTATTTTCATACAACAAAGTGTCTTAGTTTGCCTTAAGGTTTATTCTTAAAGTTAGCAAGACAGCGGTGACAGGTCTGTACCGACGTACAACAAAGCGACGTATCTTGCCAACCCGAATCTAAACAGAGGCAACAGCTCTGTACTTACGTACAACAGAGTTACATGTTTTCGACTCTCAATTTGGTATGATTTTTCTATTCTTTCCATTTTAAGATGGATTTGATGTTGCCATACATCCCCAGAAAGTTTGCATACCTCATTTAGACTCAAAGTTTGTATGTCTTGTACATAAAAATTAAGACCGATTGGTCGTACATCTAAGTTAGTGACACGTTTGACTTTTTCTTGAATATTTTATTTTGCCTTGAGACTCCCTATATGTATTATGCCTACCAACACATCAAACGAAAATAAAGTATAACACTTAGAATTTTAGTTGCATTATGTGTGAAAGCCTAAACACTTAGAGTTTGTAACGACTGTGCTAATTTTCGTCACTTTGAACCTATGCATCTAAGACTTAACTCCTTTTTCTGATATTCTCTTTTTTGTATTTTTATGATTTTCTCTCTTTTTTCTTTTGTTTTTCATAAGAAATAGCAATAAAATAAGATAACCTACTAACTTACTAAAAAAAGAAACTTACTAAAAATAGAAACTATCCTAAATTAGCAGACTTACTATAAAAAGAAAGAAATACTACAGCTATAAAAGGAAATAAACTACTACTAAGGCCAAATTACTCTGGGTTGCGCATTCCATTTAGTTGAATTAAATATTCAAACCGTGACTTATCAAATGCTTTGGTAAATAAATCAGCATTATTATCTTCTGTTGCCACTTTTACCAATTTGATTAAGTTCTTTTCAGCACAATCACGAATAAAATGATGCCTAATGTCTATGTGCTTTGTTTTGTTGTGTTTAACTGGATATTCGTTATAGCAATTGTAGATTGATTGTCTATCCTAATTGGAGTTTGAGTGTAAGCCAAACCGTAGTCCCGCAATTGTTGTTGTATCCACAGAACCTGTGAGCAGCAGCTACCAGCAGCAACATACTCAGCCTCGCACGTTGACACGGCTACCGACGTTTGTTTCTTGCATTGCCAGGATACCAATCTCCCTCCTAGGAACTGACAACCTCCAGTTGTTGATTTGCGCGTCAAGCTGCATCCTCCGTAGTCAGAATCCGTGAATGCCTCCAACTCTAGATCTCCCTCCGCGTGATACCAAAGTCTCAGCTTCGGTTTCGACTTGAGGTATCGTAGAATCCGCTTCACAGCTTTCATATGCATCTCCTTCGGATTCGCTTGGAACCTAGCACAAATACACACAGCAAACATGATGTCAGGTCTTGAAGCAGTTAAATACATAAGTGATCCAATCATGGCCCGATATAACGTCGGATCCACATCGGTATCACTTTCAGTACCCGGTCCGATATTGTGAATCACTTGAATCGGCGTGATGAAATGGGCAGTCATTTTGTTCCTTCCATCCCGAAGCGTTCTAATATGTCATAGACATACTTCGTCTGATGGATAAACATCCCTTCGTTCTTCTGGTCAACTTGTAACCCCAAAAAGAAAGTTAACTCTCCCATTGCACTCATCTCGAATTTCGACTTCATCACCTTCTCGAAATCTTTTCACATTTGTTCGTCTGATGATCCAAAAATGATATCATCGACGTACACTTGTACCAAGATGAAATGTTCTCCCTTTCTCTTAACAAACAGAGTACCATCTATCCTACCCCTTTCAAACCCGTTCTCTAATAAATGGTTGGATAGAGTCTCATACCACGCCCTTGGTGCTTGATGCAATCCATATAGAGCCTTATCTAAGCGATATACTCTATCAGGATATTTTGGATCTGTGAATCCAGGCGGCTGTTCTACATACACCAGCTCATTCACTTTCCCATATAGGAAAGCACTCTTAACATCTAGTTGATATACCTTAAAGCCTTTGAAGGAGGCAAAAGCTAGAAACAACCTAATGGCTTCCAGCCTTGCTACTGGTGCAAACACCTCGTTGTAATCGATTCCCTCCTCTTGGTTGAAACCCTTTACAACTAGCCTAGCCTTGTTGCGAGTGACTATACCCCGATCGTCTCTTTTGCACTTAAAAACCCATTTGGTTCCTATGGCAACTTCCCCTCGAGGTAATGGAACTAACTCCCACACTTCTAGTTTCCTAAACTGCGAAAGTTCTTCCTGCATCGCTTCAACCCAGGAGTTATCCTTAAGTGCCATTTACACATTCTTAGGCTCTACTTGCGATATGAAACACGAATAGAGACATGTATGATATGCCTCGGAGTCGTTTATCATCAACAACAACACAGTGTTGTTATTCACACTATTCCTAGTCTTCACACCCTCGTTAGGATTTCCTATGATGCTCTCTATTGGATGGTTCTTGTTAATCCTAGAGGTCTCTATCTCGTCAACTCTCAGATTATCTCCTAAGTTAGATCCTATTTCACCTAATGGGGAAACAGGCTCAATTTCTACATTTCCCTCCTCATGGACATTTTCCTCAGAGTTGGAACTTGTTGCTTGAGTCTGATTCTCAGTGGTAGGTGCTTCTGGATCAGCAACTTCTGGAGATCCATCTTCAGTCGCAGTAGGCTCGGATGTGGATTGAAATGTAGTCCTCGGAAAGGTATGACCTTCGTCATTCAGATGTAACGTCGCCATGTCCTTTTCGATTGTACCTGCATTTTCATCCAAAGGAATGTTAAATGACTCAAATAATTTATCATAGTCAAATATCCATTCCGGACCTGTTTGGGGTTCTTGTGTATAACTTATGACTTCAATGTTATACACAATTTCGACTGTACCATTTGTTTTATTAAAAACCCGTTTGTTTGGTGAGTTCGGCACATAACCTAAGAAGTATCCTTCGTCAGCCTTTTCACCAAACTTAGGTTGATGTTTTGTTCGCAAAAGAGTGCATGGTACCCCAAACGGTTCGAAGCCAGTTAAATTAGGTGGCCGTTTATTCAAAATTTCATAACAGGTTTTGTTCAAAGATTTGACAGTTAGGACCCGGTTTAAAATGTGACATGCGGTATTCACTGCCTCCCCCCAAAACATGGTAGGAAGCTTTGAATCCGACAACATAGTCCTAGCTGCCTCAATCAGTGTCCTGTTTTTACGTTCAGCCACCCCATTTTGTTGAGGCTCATATGGTGCACTGAATTGATGCACTATGCCCTTTGATAGGCAATATACACCAATTACAGTGTTTTTGAACTCAGTTCCATTATCACTACGTATCCTTTTAACCCTTGTTCCGTAGGAATTCTCCACTTGGTCTAAGAACCCGATGAGCTTGGAAGCCGTCTCGTCCTTTGTACCTAAAAAGAAAACCCAAGAAAATCATGAGTAATCGTCAGTGATGACTAAACAGTACCAACTACCTCCTATACTCCTTTTGTTGATTGGTCCGAAAAGATCCATGTGCAACAAATCGAATGTTGAGGTTATGGAGTTCTGCGTCTTGGACTTGTGTGTCTTCTTATGTTGTTTGCCCTTCTTGCATGGTAGACACTTGTCCTCGAACTGAAAGCTCTTCATAGGCACACCTTGCACCAACCCATTTTTCGTTATGTAATTCATCTTTCTTAGGTGCAGGTGAGCCATGCGTCTGTGCCACAATACCGATTCCGTCTCCGAAGCTTTGGATAATAAACAAATTGGCCCCATCGAAGTCTCCGGCTTGTTCATATCAAGCATGTACAAGTCATTCTTCCTTGGTGCCCGCATCAATACCCATTCTACAGGAATCTTGAATCCCGGTTTTAGCACTAACGCTTCAGTGTCAGTGAACAACACTGAATTCTTCTTGTCACAGATTTGAGATACACTAATGAGATTGTGAACCAGTTTATCAACGTGATAAACTTGGTCCAACTTGATCGTCCCATTAGTGACCACTCCGGTACCCGTGATGTTTCCTCCTTTGTTACCCGCGAATGATACAAATCCCCGATTCCCACCCTTGAAGTCTGTAAGGAGACTTCTTTCCCCTGTCATGTGTCTGGAGCATCCACTGTCAACGAACCACTTGTTGTTTGGACCTGTGGTAATCTCCTGCACATGAAAGAAAATAGGTTAGTTATCACGGGGAACCCAAGCCATAACTGACTTGGTTATACCATTCTCGTCCACATACTTAAACTCTTTCAAATACCCATCTCGCCTTTCAGGTGACTTGGGTCGTTGAACAGGAGTTTGTTGTGGTGCCGAGTGATGTAAATTCACTCTTTGCCTTTGAGTAGGCATTTGTTGTGGAGCTCTAGAATAATTCCGATTATATTGCATTTCAGATTGTGATCCCTGAGCTCTAACCGGTGCGTAATGTCTAACAGGAGTATGAGACCTAACTGGAGTGTGTGCCCTGCTGGGTGTTGTGCTCCTATAGACTTGTTGAGGTGCTGACCTAGATTGATTAATGACACGATTCGGTGAATTTGTCCTAACCACTTCCTTTGGTCCAACCTTTACCGGTGTTTGTTTCACAACTTGTTTTGGTGCGGCCTGCACAGTTTTCTCGGTACTCTGAGAACTACTAGTGCTCGCCACATTTGTTGAGGGCTTAACAAGTGTTGGGTTCACTGTCTTAGGTGTAACTTCGGTTTTCCTAAGCGGACAGTGAGAAGCAACATGCCCCTTTTCATGACATCTGAAGCAGGACATCTTATCTATGGACTTCTTGTGTGTGCCCTTAGACTTAGGTGTCTCACTAGTGTCTTGATCCGTTTGTACATCTATTGCGACTGGCTCATCGTCCTGATCATTAAAATCAATTTTATGTTTTCCTGCAGGTGTTTCACTGGAGGAAGACACAAATTTGACTTTCTTAACCTTGACAGTTGTGTCAGCCACCTTAGGTGTATTTACTACTACAGGCTCAGACATAGGTGCAGGTATGTCCTCTAAGTCTACTGATTTGTCAGTTTTCTCCTGAGGTTGAGGCACGTAGTTTGCATTAAAAGGTGGAGGAATTTCATGAAATCCTAGACCTACGGGTTGTTTAGATTGTCTTTGAGCATCTAAAACTTTCCCTAGGTTCAGGCTTGAATTCCTAAACTTCTCTAGCTTACTATTCGCCTCTGCTACCTTTACCTTTGTTTCAGCTAGCTCTATGTCTTTGTCCTTAAGATTTTTGGTCAAGGCCTCTACATGCTCATACATAAGCTCTAACCTAACACACTGCTCACTCAGTTTGTCTTTCAGAACTATTACGTCTTGAGCATCAGCCTTAAGTTTTTCCTTAAGATCTTGCTTAATGTCGTTTAGACTAGCATTATCAGCCTTTAAGGACTCATTTTGAGCAGTTATGGTTTTATGTGATTCTAAGACTAGATTTAACCTATCATTAGAAGTAACACATAACAAGCATAATTCATGAAAAAGAGTGTAAGTCAGACTAACCTTTGTGTGGTCGG
The DNA here is from genome assembly GCA_020465985.1 of Centrapalus pauciflorus. Taxonomy (NCBI): domain Eukaryota; kingdom Viridiplantae; phylum Streptophyta; class Magnoliopsida; order Asterales; family Asteraceae; genus Centrapalus; species Centrapalus pauciflorus. The sequence goes on along the minus strand of JAANYP010006618.1, from coordinate 120,571 downwards.
ATTCCACGTTGGCCATTTGAGCGGCAAACTCCAGAAGCGTCTGATCATTCGTCTTCTCCACCCACATCGGACTGCTGTCCCTTGTGGTCTGCTCTTCCCCTTCACATTCGTTCTCCGTGACTTCAGCCATAAAAGCCCGAGCATTTGTTTCCGGATGTGAACTCCAGTCGTAGGTACCATCCAGCTGTCTGTCTGATGTGACATTTGATAGTAGACCCAGCTAGATTGGCTTGACCGGCAGATGAACTCGGAAGGTATCGTTATTGAGACTGATTCTGAAACTGTCCCTGATGCTGACTCTGCCCTTAGTACGTATCTACCTTCGGTCTCTGACATTCTCTGGCGAAGTGTCCCAGACCTTGACAGTTGTAGCACTTTACCTTGGACTTATCAAATCCAATCCCCTTGTTGTTCATCGTCAGATTCCTCCCAGTTCGTTTGATGAATCTTTTAACCCGTTGGGTTACCATGGCCAGTTGCCATTTAAGGTCCATCTCCTCAAGATCGTCAGGGTCGACCAGATCATAGTCTTCATCCCAGAGAGCAGGATCGTTAATTTTCCCTTGAACGCAGTTCCCGTAAGCGGCCACAAATGAAGCAAGCAAGTTCAAGTGTTCTTCCGCTGATTTAGCGCTCATGGGCATCTTAGAATAGATCTGAGATGTCCTCGCCTGTGCTGTTTGAGGTTGTTGTTCTTCTGATCTCCCCAACCCTAAGAATGCTCTGTTCAGTGTGTCATCAGACTCTGCTGGTGACGACGTTTCTCCGGTGAAAAACGCTGTAGCAGTCTTCAGATCGGCGGTCGCTGAAGGTTTTGTTGATTTTCCAAAATACATCGCTGGATTCTGGACTTGTTCGTAATCAATTTCGGCCTTCAGTAGCTCGAAATGATAAGCTCGCAACGTTCCCACAATATCCTCCAGAGATTGGGTATAATACTTATCCTCATTAAGCTTTATCATTGCCACATACATAGCCCATTTGGCTGGTAAGGCATCAAGAAGCTTATTGTTCTTCTCAGTGTCATTATACTCGATCCCGTGACTTTCAAGCTCTGTCAATAGATGATAGAAGCGGGTGATTGTGTCATCCAGCTGTTCATCCTTTAACGCCTTGAAAATTGCAAACTGTTGTTTCAACAGCTCCATACGCTTTCTACGAACCCTAGGATTACCCTCACACCTCTTCTCTAGTGACTCCCAAAGTTTCTTAGATGTCTTTTGAGTCCTAAATGTGTGTAGTATATCCTGAGGCAACGCCATTCGAATTATCAAAAAAGCTTTGTTCTCGGCTTCATACAGTTTCTTATCATCCTCCTTCATCATTTGGTATGACAAGACTCTCTGACGGCCTTCAACTTCAGAAATAGGTGGAATGTATCCTTCGTCAATACATACCCACATGCGCATGTCATTGAATCGCACAAAATCGGTAAACCGATCTTTCCACCAGTAATAATCCTCGAGTTTCATCAGCTTAGGCGGAGTGTTTGCCTTCCCGACCTCGTGGTCCATTTCCAGAAACTTTTGAAGGTTTGACATCGTTTCAAAAGGAATTGAATTGGAACTTAATTAATTTAATTCGAAACTGACTTAAGCTTACTCTTTCGAATCTAGGTAGATTCGAATACAATTTAGGTTAAATCTTTTTGGGATTAAATTCGATTAAGTGTTAAAATTCAATTAAATTCGAAATTATGACAGATTTGAAAAGCTTCAAACTCGAAGGTCAAGGTAAACTCGAACACACAGCAGATTCGAAGCCCTATTCGATACTAGATCAGATTCGAATCAAACTCGAATGTCAGCACACTCGAGAACGTATTCGAAACTAGCACAAACTCTAATTAAACTCGAAACAGTGTTTTATCAAACTCGAGAGGAGCGGATTTGGTTAGACTCGAAACTAAGAATAGCCCTAATTACTCCTAACAGATTCGAGCGCCGCAAACTCGAAAAACGGCTAACACTTCGATTTCTTTACGTTTTTCAGATTAAATCAATATTTTTACAACGGAAAATATTGATTTCGATAAAAAACGTGAAAAACACGAAGTATTTCCCGGATAAGAATTTGCTAAGCTTGAAAACACACGAAAAACACGAATATGAGAGAAAAACCGTCCAATAGCGTCAAGAAACGTAGAATGTATCTAGATGAACACTAAGAACACCAAGAACACCCCTTAGGCTCTGATACCACTTGTAAGGTCTACCACTATGAGATCTATCTAGACGCGGAACCGTCAACGAGTGCGGAATCCTCGTTAACGGGTAGACGGAAACAACTCTCACCAGAAACACGGAGACTATCAGAAGCTGCACGAACGACACACGAACGCACCTACGAACTGATTCTCTCCGAAACGACACCTATAATGATGATAAACTCGAAATCGCTTAATGCTTAATCACTCTCGAATTCTGCAAAAAGTCCAATAATATTTCGAGTCTATCCCTAATTATAGAGGCTAATTCGAGTCTGTTATGGGCCAAACTCGAATCCGGCCCAAGGCCCATTCGAGTTTGTCCTCACTGACACTCTCGAATCTGCCTCAACACACATTCGAATCTAACTAGGATCAAATTCGAATCTGACATAGATTCGAATTCCAATCCTTATAGAATTCGAATCTGACTAACTTGTATATGAAACTTATGTTTTTAACTTATGTTTGTTTTTATCTTTGAACTTTATGTTTGAACTTCTTGTAATATGTTACATCAAGTTCAAACACACAATCAATAACTGTCAAACATATATAAACATATATATCAAACACTCGTTAATTCTCAATACTTTGAATATCACTTAAACCAAAATGTTAGATCGCTTAGACTGCTATCGTCACCCAGGGTGTACCAACAATCCTTATTAATGTTTCAGTCGAAGACAATCGTAGAGGCCCTTGGTGATTCAAATGGGATAATCACAATGCAATAGGAACTTAATCGATTTAAAAGAAACAACGTTTGAATCTTGTTTCCGAACCTGCTGACAATACTATCATTAGACTAAGAGGAAACACGATGGATGAAGATGTAATTGTTGTGAGAAACAAGGCAAGGATAGTAGCTCAAGGATACATGCAAGAGGAAGGCATGGACTACGACGAAACTTTTGCACCAGTTGCAAGACTTGAAGTCATTAGACTGTTTTTAGCTTATGTTGCATTCAAATGGTTTAAAGTTTTATACATTAATGTCAAAAGTGCATTCCTGATTGATACTTTACAAGAAGAAGTCTACGTTCAACAACCCCCAGGATTCAATCATATGCACATCTTGATTACGTGTACAAGCTTAACGAAGCTCTCTATGGGCAAAAACATTCTCCACGTGCTTTCTATGACACACTCTCTCTATATCTTGAAAATAAAGGATTTTAGCAAGGTAAAATTGACAACCCTCTTTTTATTTGTAAACTCATAAGTGATGTTATTCTTGTGCAAATATATGTTGATGATATTATATTTGGAACAACTAACGAGTCATTGTGTGAAAATTTTTCTTAATTTATGTCTAAAGAGTATGAAATGAGCATGATGGGCGAATTGAAATACTTCCTTGGACTTCAAGTTAGACAAATGAACGATGGATTTTCATTAACCAAGAAACACGCAATAAACAATATATAATAAAGATCACGAACGAGAATAATAATAATAATAGCCGAGTATATTAAACCTCGAATGAAGAACACGAAGAACAAATGTTTCTTTCTCTCAACCGAACGGCTACACTCCAAAACACCTTCGATTATTTGCTTGTATATGTTTCTATAAACCCTAATTAACCCTTTAAATAATAAACCTAAATAGGCCTAAGCCCGTGGGTTAATCTATTAAAGCTCGTACATAAATAACCTATGAAGTATTAAATAAATACAATTAAACCCCTAGACTTGATTACAATGAATTAACCCTAACAATCTCCCCCTTTGGGATCAAGTCTGGTTTCTTCAAATAAGCTTGATCTTCTGATGAACAATCTCCCTTCTGAAAGATCTTCTCTTTCAATAACAGTTTTCAGAGATTTCTCAATAGCGAAAATCTTCAACTGATGTGGAACTCATCTTCAGCATTGATAAGATCTTCAGTCGATCTTGACAATGAAATTCGTCACTTTGAGAATTATCTTCACTTGAAATTTTGAACTTTTAAACTTTGGCTTTCTCTGATCTTTTCCACTTTACTCTGTTCTCTCCCCCTTGATAATTCAACCAAACACATATTTTCTTCAGAGTAGCTTTCTTTCTGGTTGAAACTATCTTCCTCTCCTTGAATTCTTCAGTTAACTCTCTCCTTTAGAATTCCCCCCCCCCCCCCTTAAGAAATAGACTTATTCTTTCCCTCATGATGATTAAGAGAATCTTGGTTATCATGTAACCCTCTCAGATAATCTTGGTAAGAAGCTTACTACCCCTCGAAATATGAATACGTGCTCTGCATCATCCCAAACAGTCATTAGGCTTTGCAACCTGTGACATCGAAATAAGAATTATATGGAAAATTAACAACCAGGACCACTTAGATTTCTTGTTAACGTGATAGTAATGAACTATGTGACCTACGTTCAGCGCTAGCTTGATGTTAACACCGGTAGGATTTCCAACTAATCATCGTGAAATACTTATATTAAGCACCACTATAGTTGTTATGGATTTGTCACATTAGACAAGCATTAATTGTCACACAGACATGACTCAATAAGTGTCCTAAGTAGTGTATAAAAATTAATAAGCTTTAGACACAATGTGAAATCAAATGAAGTTTGGAGACTGGAGCAGATGTCTTCCTGTTTCAATATCAATTAACTCCAAATGAGAAATCGATAGATTATGTGGTATATCTCCATGAGAAATGAAACAGTGGCTTTTTGCGAAACAACTGAGTAGCTAGTGGGCTTCTGTGCTTGCGTCACTGGGTTCATGATGTCTTTTTCAATACCAAATCTCAACGAATAAGATTTGATAGCATATTTAGGTAACCCAACTATTTGTAGGCGTGGATAAGATTTTTCTTTCCTTTTAATCCTTTCTCTCCCCTCAAGCTCTCAAATGAATTTTTCAACTATAGCTCCCTCCGACACTCTTATATCAGTAAAGAAAGATTTGATGCACCCCCATCTCCTTTTATTTAAATACTCTCTCATTTTCAGTTTATCTATGCTCAACCTGATCAACACCCACTGTGTTTGATCCTCCTCAACTAGATCTGAAAGACCCTTACCTCTCATCTATTGGAAGAATTACTCCATGGGTAGGTCATCCGGTTCTGGGTAGACCATAGGAGTGATATATATGCCTATTTCGCTCATGTGGTGCATTTGAGTCAGCAGATATCATCAAACGTGATGAACTTTGAGTTCTGAACTAGCAGTTATAACAGATAACATAGTATGCTCAAAAGAATTGCTTTAGCGATATGAGAGTGAACTCGATGAAATGAATCAGATGAGTATGGAGATCAGTGGATGGATATGGAGATGTAATATCGGGATATGGAGAGAATTATCTGAATGAATGAAGAAGAATTAAACACAATTCAGATATGACCGAATTTAATGGTGAGCGAATACACAGGGTGTGAAGAGAAACTCAGAGAATTGTGATAATGAGATCTGATCAGTCAGAATGAATCACAGTTAGTGAATCAGAATGAATGAATGTAACCTGATTGACATGAAAATTGGACTGATCTCCTCAGATGAACCAAAAATTTTCTTCCCCTTAAATGATGATCGAATAAAATCCAAAACAGTTTGCATCATCAAGGGTTAACAATAACTCATTAAAAAAACTTTAACTATGAAAGAAAAACTTTTATTAAGAAATTTAAATAAAACCACTCCTCCTACAAGTACGCACTAAAAATTATTTCTTTTTAGAAAATCTGCATACTAGAAGAGTGAAAAACACGTCCTCGTTAACGCGTAGTTGAAAACTCCCCATGCAAGTAAAAATAAATATCAGTCAACTAAAAATATAAACATAATATAAGAAATAAATTCATGCTCCCTGTTAAAGTTTTGTCGTTGATGTTGAATTGACACTCAGATATGCATGTCAGGGTGGAACTTTGAGAAACAATGAAGCTTGGGTTCTAAACACAGGTGTTTAGAAGCTATCTCTTTGAGGTACGGGTTTTGTACAAATATGCACAAAAGCCATCTCATTGAGGCTCGGGTCCTGAACTGAACTGAACAGGAGCCATTTACCTGCAAAACAATCACTTAACTTTTGGTACCCTTTGAAGTTTGGGTCCAGTCAGGTTAGCTTTGGGTACCCATCTCTGAGTAATGAGCTTCTTAGGTAACCATTTCCACTTAGGTTGCTTCATGACAGTCTTTGGTACCCAGCGGAGAGTGAATGTGGGCCCTTTGTGTTTATTTACGTGATGGATTACAGATTTATTCCTAATGTTTGATACACAACCATTCATAACATAAGCAGAATTACAAAGTTTAGTGAGACGTGAATTAAGTAACTGCTTAAAAGAATATCTCAAACAAGGTTTATGCGATACAGAAGCATCACACAAAGCAGCCTTTTTTTGGTTAATATCAAACCGAACTTTGTTGTTCTTTATTTATTGAGAATCAGATGTAAATGGTTGTGAGTCCTTAGGATTCTCGAAATGATTTTTCACTTGAGTAGAAGAGATGTCTGAGTCATTCTTAGTAGAGAACCAGTTATGCCTGTTGTTGGATTTTCCGACCTTTTGTGGCTTTTGGAAATTCCATGTACTCTTAAAGTAAGAGTGTATAGAATTCCTTACGGCTCTTTTGAAATAGGATTTGGAAGATTCACCGGTGTAAATCTTGATCGGAACTTCCAACTTTTCTTCGCCTTTCTTGATATCCAAAAGATGTTTCCTTTTAAGTTCAGAGTATGATTCCTTGGATTCAGAACGACTTTCAACCGTGGAATTGTTTATGACAGAAACTTGTGGAATTAAACAGTTTTGGTTAGGAACAAGTTGAGATGCCAACCCCTGAATGGTGGCTAGAAGCTGATCTCGTTCCTTGTCAAATGATTTAACATTATGTTTAAAATCTTGTTCTCGAATAGAAAACAGTCTACTCGCCTCATTAAACTCATTTTCTTTTTTTAAAAAGTTGGTTCTGTCTGAATCAAACAACTCTTTGGTTTCTTTTAAAGTTAACTCAAGGTCATGGAATTTATCATTATTCAGTGAAGTGTCAACCATAGAAGAATTAAGTCGAGCAATTTCGGCTTCTAGATCTGATATTACTTTGTAAAATCTATCCGTTCTTGCTCAAAATGTCGTGTTGTAGTTTCCAGTATCTGTTTTAGATCAGAAGCCCGATGTTCTAGAACAGAATATGATACATATTCACGGGATTTTGGCAAGGTCGATTCAAGTGTAATCTCCTTTGGTTCAACAAATTCATCTTCTCTAAATGTTTTATCTAATTTTCCTTGAAGAGAATCGTAATTTAACAGTCATAGACAAATTTAATTTGTTTTATATCAAGTCTTGCTCGTTTTTCTTCTTCTTCGGCTAGCACTTCTGGCAGGTTTTTGTGATAAGGCAATTTAAACCCGCAACCCAGAGTCTCATAATCATATAAAGGATCATGTTGTTTGTTAACCATTTCTTCCATGACTCTAGGACCGGTAATCCAAAACCATCTTTAAACTACAACTCTCTAGGTTTATACATATTTATGTTTTGATCAATTTGACCACGTTTGTAAAACCTATCTTCCATGTCTTTGAGTTTTTCGTTTAATTTTGTTCTGTCAGCCAGGACACACTCATATTTGTAATCACTGTTGGATTTATCAGACTTAAGCACTTGATGATCGTATTCTAATTTGCACAGTTTAGCAGTTACATCTTTGGTCACAGTACTAGTCTTAGATAGTTCTTCTTGTAACGCTAAAATGTTTGTTTTCAAATCAGAGGTTTCATTTCAAGCATCCCGAAGAGCAGTCTTAAAGGCATCTAACTTCTTAGCTTCTTTTCTTAGCATATCTAGTTCAGCTAAAATTTCTTTAGGAAGAAGACTTACCTTATTGTCGAGTGCGGAGTGTACCTTTTCTGAAATCTTCTCGTTCGGTCCAGACTTAATGATATGCTTGATTGAATAGATCTTCAGATTGGTGATTGACTTGAACTAATTCAACATTTAGAAAAAAAACTTGAAGAAGGATCCGAAGTTGCAAATTTCGAATCAGAATGATCCGAGAGTTATGACTTTCGAATGGAATGAAAAATACAAGTTTAAATTTTCTAAGTCTGTAAAACTTTGGACCGAAAGTCTGACTAAGAATGATTCGAATATTATAACTTTCAGATGCTAAGGATCCAAAAGTTTTAACTTTCGAATGTAAGAATTAGAATCACTTAGTCAAAAATTTCAAGTCTAACTTTTGAGTCACAAAGGATTAGAAAGTTACAACTTTCTAATTCCAAATGATTCAAAAATTTAACTTAGACAAAATTGATCACAACGGTTCCATAAAATTTAGATCAAATCTTTTATGAATTGATTGTGAAAACAGAATGATGTTCACCCGAAGGAATATAATATTAAGCGAATTTTCACAATCAACTGTTTGGAACCGATCTTTAAATTTCATAATTAAAAATTAATTTGATCCAAAAACTCTGGATTTCCAAGTTCTCCTTTTTGAAAATTGGATCCGAAATTTGAACTTTTAATACAAAATCTAGATACAATTTTAACTAATTGATTGTAAAAACAGTATGGCGTTCACCCGAATGAATATAGTATCAAACGAATTTTCACAACCAACCGTTAGAATTTATCTTTGATATTAAATACTAAAATTCAGTTAACCGACTTTTATAAAATAGGATCCAAAAAAATTTGAATGTGTATTCAAAATCTAGATTATATTTTTTGCGAATTGGTTGCAAAAACAGAATGATGTTCACCCGTAGGAATATAGTATCAAGCGAATTTTCACAACCAACCATTTAGAATTAATCTTTAAGTTTAATTATTAAAATTTAATGAACCCAAGAAAAAAACGAGTTATTTGCCTAACCATTGTGTTTTCAAATTTTATTTACTAAAAGATAGTAGTTTCAAATTTAATTACTAAAAGATGGTAGTTTTGAATTTAATTACTAAAATATGATGGGTTTATCATTTGTTAGTTAATTTTTTTTTTACCCAAAAATAATCTCTTCTTTCTTTCTTACTTTTTTTTTTAACTTTTATAAATAAAACCAACATTCATAAAAAAGTTTAATAATGATATCAATAAATAATAATCATTTATAAAATATTGATTTTATAAAATGAAACGATATAAAATATCATTTTTATAAATTGTTACGAAACTTTATAATTCAAACTCAAATATTATATATTAATAAATAATAAAACAATCGATGCAATAAATTCAAAACGTAAAAATTCCAAATTTCCAATATAGTCATAAACATTTAAAATAAATAATATCCACATAAGTATTTAACAAAATATCGATCACAAGTACCAAAAACATATTCGGTCAGTCAATTTAAACTAAAAAAACAAAAATACTAAATAAAAGACAAGTCTTCTCCCGGTCAAAATGAATATTCGTCTTCATAATAAGAATTACATGCAACCTATTATGAAGACGAATATTCATTTTGACCGGGAGAAGACTTGTCTTTTATTTAATATTTTGGTTTTTTTAGTTTAAACTGATTGACCGAATATGTTTTTGGTACTTGTGATCGGTATTTTGTTAAAGACTCATGTGGATATTTTTTATCTTAAATGTTCATGACTATGTCGTAAATTAATTTGGAAATTAATTTTTACTTTTTGAACTTATTGTATCGATTGTTTTATTATTTTTTAAGTTAATAAATAATATTTGAGTTTGAATTATAAAGTTTCGTAACAACATTTAGGAAAATGGTATTTTATATAGTTTCATTTTATATTGGAAATTTGGAATTTTTACTTTTTGAACATATTTTATCGATTGTTTTATTATTTATTAATATATAATATTTGAGTTTGAGTTATAAAGTTTCGTAACAATTTATAAAAATTATATTTTATATCGTTTCATTTTATAAAATCAATATTTTATAAATGATTATTATTTATTGATATCGTTATTAAACTTTTTTATGAATGTTGGTTTTATTTATAAAAGTTAAAAAAAAATTAAGAAAGAAAGAAGAGATTATTTTTGGGTAAAAAAAATTAACTAACAAATGATAAACCCATCATATTTTAGTAATTAAATTCAAAACTACCATAATTAAATATGAAACTACTATCTTTTGGTAAATAAAATTTGAAAACACAATGGTTAGGCAAATAACTCCATATTTTAGTAATTAAATTCAAAACTACCATCTTTTAGTAATTAAATTTGAAACTACTATCTTTTGGTAATAATATTTAAAAACACAATGGTTAGGCAAATAACTCAGAAAAGATATAGAGAAAAAAAACTGTAACGGAAATTCTAAAATAAAGAACTGAAAGTTTGGAAATTTAGGATCCTAAAGTAAAAGAGATGAAACCGTAAGTTAAAAAAAAAAAAGAGGATTCAAGGGTTGAAAAATATGGTATCCGAGAGTTGAGATGTGAGAGCCGTAAATTGAACAAAATTCAAAAGAAACACTGGAGAACCATTTAACTCCACCGTCCCACTTTCTCAATTCCTTTTATTGTCATTTAATGGATCTAAACTTGTAAATAATTGACAAAGATCAAATCCTTATTTAAAAAAAAAAAAGAAATTCATATATGTCCCTCTAAAAGTCCATAATATCATATATACCCGACTAAAAAAAAAAATTTCATATATGTCCTTCCAAAACTTCATAATATCATATTTACCCAATTTAAAATTTTTATATCATATATACCATTTTAAACTTTTAAATATATCAAATATACCCAAATTCTTTATTAATTCTTTTTTAATTAAGAATTCAATCAATTTTTTTTTTAAAAAATCTTTAATATTATTATTTTTTTTAATGACATTTATACCCTCCCTACTCCTAAAACCTTTTCCATCGGAATCAGAGGCACGCTCCTTACCATCTTCATCAATCAGCAACACAGTGACACCCACCGGAAGATGAAGCATCGCGATAGCCTTTAGTCATGAAGGAAGCACGCCGATCGTAAAGCAGCACAACCCAGCACAACACAACACATAAATCGTTTAAGGGGTAAACGATTTTGGGTTTTTGTTACTCTGTTACTCGATTTCTTTCTCTGTTACACGATTTTTGTTACTCTATTACTCGATTTCTAATCAAGGTAATTCTTGTTGCTTTTTCCGCTACCCTAATATGAGGGTTTAAGAGAATGTGATTTATCATTCTGATTTGTGTGTCAATTAAGAGAACTCGACGTCTAAGAAAGAACAGGACGTCGAAGAAAGAACAGGATTGTAGCACCCGACGAGCAAAAAAAAAAGGCATAAATGGTCCCGATGTAGTCAATATGGACACCATGAGAAGACATGCAAAAACCCTGCATCCCAAGATTCTCATGCATCCACCAATAAAAGGTTAAACTTTTCAACTATTCTAATTTCTTGAAAAAACAATCTCAATACTTATAAAATGTTGATAATTGTTTCCTATTTTAGGGGAAGAAGAAAGCATGCAAAGACTTGTGAAGTACCAAGGTCGGAATGATACACATTCTAAGTTTTTGGTGTCTAGATCAATCACGTTCTTGAGTTGATGATTTGGTAATTTTTTGATGTAATGTAATGGTTCATGGATTTTGGACATGTTCTTGAGTTGGTGTTTTGGAAATAGTTTTGTTGTCATGCAACTCGTTTTCATGGATATTGGATTGTCAACTTCTTTCGAAATGATAGACATATTATTGGTTTAATTGATAATATTGTTGTCATGAACCTAGTCATGTAAAGTGATATGATGTAATCATCTTTTATAAATATATTTTCAGCTTAAATATATTGGGATATATTTAAAAAATTTGATATTTGTATATGGGTAAATATGATATTATAAAGTTTAGTAGTAAGGAAAATAGATGTTGTAATCATAAGTAATGAATGTATGTTATGAGTTTTATCGTAGTAAAAGAGAATAAATAAATAATTTGGATATATTTGATATATTTAAAAGTTTAAAAGGGTATATATGATATTAAAGTTTTAAATTGGTTAAATACGATATTATGATGTTTAAGAATTAAAAAGGGTAGATTGGTCATTTCATTAATAATTAATATTTAATATGAGTTTTAAAGTAATAAAAAAGAATAAATAAAGAATTTGGGTATATTTGATATATTTAAAAGTTTAAAAGGGTATATATGATATAAAAGCTTTAAATTGGGAAAATATGATATTATGAAGTTTTGGAAGAATATATATATGAAATTCGTTTTTTGAGTCGGATATATATGATATTATGGACTTTTAGAGGGACATATACGAAATTCTCCCTAAAAAAATACAGAAACGTTGACCAAGTAATCTCTATGAAGATTTGAACTATTTCCACTAAATCACTAAAATAACGCACAAAATTGTTGACTGAATTGAATGTCAACAATAGCCAAAACCAAATTGATTTACATCAATTGAAAGCAAAAATTGTTGATGGAATTGGTTTCGATGAGAAAAAAATTAAAATCGATTACAACTTATGAGAATCAATCGAAACTAACCTGTTTGCTCTGATAACAATTGTAGGTCCCGAATAAATCAAGCAAACACGCAAGAAACAATATATAATAAAGATCATGAACGAGAATAATAATAGCCGAGTATATTAAACCTTGAACGAAGAACAAATGTTTCTTTCTCTCAACCGAACGGCTACACTCCAAATCACCTTCGATCATTTGCTTGTATATGTTTCTATAAACCCTAATTAACCCTTTAAATAATCAACCTAAATAGGCCTAAGCCCGTGGGTTAATCTATTAAAGCCCGTACATAAATAACCTATGAACTATTAAATAAATACAATTAAACCCCTAGACTTGATTAAATTAATTAACCCTAACAATATATCAAGGATTTACTTGACAAATTTGGCTAGGAGAATGCTTCTACAATGAAAACTCCTATGGCTCCATCCTATAGACTTGATGTTGATGAAAGGGGGAAGTCAGTCAATCAAACTATTTATAGAGGCATGGTTGGGTCACTAATGTACCTCACAATGAGTAGGCCAGATATAATGTTCCAACAAGTTTATGTGCAAGGTACCAAGCTAATCCAAAAAAGGGTACATGATTATTGTTAAAAGAATTCTTTGGTATTTAAAGGGTACTCCTAGTTTGGGTCTTTGGACAACCAAGAAGTATAATTCAATGTCTACATCAACCGCTGAAGCTGAATACAATTTCGGTAGCAAGATTGTGCACTGATGTTGTGGATGAAGAATCAACTCAATGAATATGGGTTATCCTTTAAGAAGATTCCAATTCATTGTCAACATAAGTCCTATTGCAATTACCAACAATCCAGTGATGCATATCAATATAAGGTATTATTTCATTAGAGATAATGTTCTTAAAGGAGATGTGGAACTTCATTTCATTCATACTGAGCACCAACTCATTGATCCTTTCACAAGCCATTAGATGAGAAAACTTTCACTTTTCTCATTGTTGGGTTCAGAATGCTGACTATGAGTTAAGTTCTCAGAAAGGTCACTTAGAAATATTTCCAAGTAAGTTATTTGAGTTCTTAACTTACTGATAAGAACCTTAAATAATCACTGAGAAATGACGAGCCGTCGTTGTGACCCGTAGAAATAACCTTAAATCTAACTACTAGCGTAGGGAAGCAAGGGTCGAATCCGCAGGTTGCGTGTAGGTTTATTAGGGTTATATTGCTAGTTTATTTCGTTTATTAACATCTATTAAATTGTGAATTGCGTGATTTGTTTGGGAGAATGATTACGACTAAATTATAACTAAAATTAACGGTAAACAACTAACGAAACATATTAACAAGCAATTTGAAAATAGCCATTCACGGAATCACTACGGCATAAGTTATTACACTCTTGAATTTCATGCAACAATCACATAGACATAATTAATTGCGTAGTTAAATTAATCATACATATTTTAATCAATAAATTTCGGCAAAGCGCATGCAACGTTCATTACTTGTCTTAATCCTTAAACTAATGGACTCGGCACAAATAATAACACCACTATGAACTATCTTGCTTTTACCAATCAAAACATATAATCATAACGATAACCGAATGTTTATCATTTGCATTACACATAAAGTATTCAAGCAATACAAAACACATCAAAACATAATTGGAATTCAATAAAGTAAAACGTAGCTGTAGATCCTCCGCAAACAGCTATGGTGTTTATCTGCTCATGGTGTGCTCTTCACCGGGAATGGTTGGAGTCATCATCATAGGCTTCGAACGGGTGCAATCCACCGTCTTCGTAATCGGATCGTGAATCAACTCCGGCAGGGCTTCGCCGCTTTTTTAAACACTTTCGGGACTTCCAAAAATGATTGCCAACGATCTATATTTATAGAGGATGTGAAAATTAGGTTTTTTGGCTCAAAAACGCGTCTGCAATATTTTTGCACCGCAGGGGCGTAGCCCTGCGCCCCCCGGCGCCCGGGGGTACGCCAGCCTGCGCTGGTACTAATCTTGAACTTGAAATTTTACTTTTTTGGGGCGTAGGGTGGACGTAGACCTGGACGTAGCCCTACTCCCCGACCTGCTCGGTTCGCGCGGAATTTTCTCGTGGTGCTTTGAAATGACTTCCGGACCCTGAAACATAAATATGAGGTAAAAGTATGATAGTTACGAAGTATATGTGCATATATGAGTCTTTAAAACTACTGAAAACACGCAATAATACAGTCTTATTAAACCTCCCCAACTTAAATCTTGATCGTCCTCGAGCAAGCCTTAGAATCAGATCTAACTATGTACCGATTGTATTAGCAGTGTGTTCAGTAAGTCTAGGTTAAGTCAGCCTTCGCAATAATATACATTAAGATTTTGAATGTAAGCTAAAGAACATTTTCGGTTAAAACACATTTTCTCTAAGTTATTATAATGTATCTCACTCTTGGAAATTACCCTTTTAGCTCAAGGTTACAAGCTTAAAACATGTGGGTCTTTTGACCATCTTTTCCCTCTATGCATGTATACAACAAATATTAATTCTGATTACCATGCTTAAATATATATTTTTTATTTTTTTTTATTTTTAACTCGAGTTATTATCATAGCTTTTCTAGTTGGTCAATGTAGCGAGATTTAGGTCAATCACTCCCAAACCAGATGATTTTAGGGAATTAGGCATGAATGGTACCCTAAAGGACTTAATTTCCCGAACCAACTAGGCTATACTTGAATCATTTTGAGGCTAAAACATGATTAAGCTCTCCCCCTTATTGCATGAGTTTTCCAAAATCTTTTGACGCATTATTTTCATTTAAGCACAAATGTACGTTAACTTACTTGAACTCAACTTACATTAAAATGTTAATAATTATCACGACTCTTAACATAATTCTAGATTCGTTACTAACTCTAACTAATTCCGAGTACATTTTTTTTCTATGTATCATCATTTTCCACGGCCTGATCGGCAAACAAGGGTCATTGGGGAAATTAGAAAGAAACTGTATTGACACTAAGCATTCACATTAAATAGGACTCGGCAAATGAAAATAAAACACACAAAAATTAAAACTCTAACCCAAACAAACAAATCTAAATATGAAAAACGTGAAGAGCAAGGGACGATGGTACCTCGATTACTAGCAAGGAGGAAGAGGACCAAAGATATTATTTAAGAAGTGACCATCCAGAAAATCCTCATGATGTCAAACCTCCTTTCCAATATGCCCAGATCTGATGTTCATGATATGTCGTAGCTCTCTGCCCAGGTGGTCAAATTTTTGTTTAATAAATTTTTTTGCCGGGCCTCGTTAGATCATATTAAACATTTCATAGAACCTACCCTCCACAACTTAGACCATTGTGACATCCTCGTCACATAAGCACACTTATAATGAGCAGACAATGAACACAATAACATTCTTAATGAAATTATTTACTTATTTGGGATAGATGAAACTAAAGTAAAACTACACTTAAGTCTAGAAACAACTGAAATTGGGTTGGAAATCCTCCCCAACTTAATTGGTGACACTAACATTTAACTAAACAAAGAAATAATTAAATAATCCGCCTTTTCGTAGGGAATCACGATTGCACTTAGCACGTGCAACAAGCCGTTAAACCCCTCGGTATCCCGAGTGGACGAGTGTTGTCTCGTGAGGGTTTTCAGAAACACACCCACAAAGTTCTCTGGGTGGCCCATAACTTTAACTTGTGTCTAATGGAAAGATCCACCAAATTAATCGAGGCTTGGCATCATTCTTTGCTAATTCCTTTAAATTAGGATCCAGCCTCCTTTGTGCATCTCTTATTGGTTTAGCTCTAGGACCAGCAATGATTCGATGCATATGCAAAGTAAGATTGATTCCTTTCAATTCTGCTATTGTCTAACCTACTACCTCTTTATACTTTACTAGTAATTATAGTAGGGATTTTTCTTGTGGCTCGGTCAGATTTGATGAAATAACGATTGGTAGAGTGTCATTCTGACCTAAGAAGGCATACTTGAAATTCACAGGCAAGGCTTTTAACTCTAGAATATGTGGCTGTTCTATAGAAGGCCTTGCAGATTGAGAGATATCAGTGCGCAACTTTTCAGTCTTATAGGTCAACGGTGGTTTTTTAGGTTCCAGCGTGGGATCCATGATTGCCTCAAGCTCATTGCATTTATCAGAGTTCATCATAGCAGTTTCGTGCTCAGCAAAGAATAATTCAGTGATATCCTTGGCATTGATTAGTGAACCGTGCTGCTTAAGATCATCCATCGCATCTATCATGTACCATTCTGAATCTATTGAAGCAGCGTTGGAAGCATTGAAAACGTTTAATCGTTGCTTGCGATTTCCAAAAGCAATATCTACATCCCCCGTTCTATAATTGATTTGAGCATTAACAGTGGCTTAGAACGGTCTGCCTAAGATAATGGCTGGCTGATTTTCTCCAGAGGAACTCTCAGTATCTAAGACTAAAAATTCAACCGGATAATAAAAGTCTTCTACTTTTACTATAACATCCGATAAGATGCCTCTTGGATATTTTGTTGACCGATCTTCCAGTTGTAAAATAATATATGTGGTCTGTAACGGGCCCAGATCATGTTTGTCAAACAAATTCTCAGGTAAAATGTTTACATTGTCTCCAAGGTCGAGTAGTGCCTTCTTAATTTGCACATTTCCAATTGTCACTGGATACAAGGGTGATCCTGGATCTTTCAGCTTTGGTGGCAATGAATTAGAGATCATTGCATTCACTTGCTCAGTTAAGTTGATCTGCTTGGGAAGCGAGACCTTAAACTTTCTTTTCTGCGTGTAAAGATCTTTTCAAAATTTGGCATACGAGGGTACTTGCTGAATAGCCTTGACCAGTGGGATATTGATCTTGACTTGATTGAATCACTCCCACAAATCCTCAGGTTGTGAACCTCTCTTGCCATATGGAGACGTTTTTGGATTTTCTAGAGCAGCAGGGTAAGGAAGAGGAGTTGTGGTGTCCTGATCCTTAACTGTCTCCCCAAGTTTGGGAGTTGGGATATTTTCCTTGATTGGTTCCTTGATAGTAAGTTTCTTAGAATCTTCCTTCTTTTTAGGATCCACTATCTCTTCGTACACGACCTCAGTGTTGGTGTCTTCTTCTACATCTTGTTCTTTTGGCATTTCGATCATATTATCTACTTTTCTGCACTTCTCAAGGTAGTTACAATGGATACTTCCTTCACTTCATGCTTCTTCTCTTTGCCATATGCGTGCGAAGGGTTTAGAACAGTGTTACTCAGAAGCTTCCTCTCCTCTCGTCTTGTGAGCGATTCGGCTATCTGACCCATTTGTCGACTCAACAACTCGTTAAAAGCCTATTGTTGCTTCATGAATTTCGTGAACTCTGAAAATTGTGAAGACCTCATATTCGTCTCCACGTGAAAGTGAGGTTGATCACGTTGGTTTGGATTGTAATATCGTTCATCCTTAGCCGCAGAAGTCGAACCATATTGATATTCTCTTTGTGGTGGTGGTTCATACATTGGTTTAGACTGATGATCGATAGGCTGATCATTTTTCCATCGAAAATTGGGATGATTTCTCCATTCCGGATTGTAGGTTTCCGAAAATGGGTTATCCCTTTCCCGATGCGCTCTGAAACCATATACTTCATTCGCATATTCTTTAGTGGGTTGCATTTGAGGACATGCTTTAGAATGATGAGACGGATCTCTGCATATTACGCAATTAACTGATGCAAAGGGGTTTTGGCTAAAACCCTTTATCAGTTGATCTATCTTCTTTCCGAGTTCTGAGATTTCACTTTTTACTTCAAGTTTTAAGGCATTATCTATACCCATCACCTGAACTCCGATATTATTCTCCGAACTGGCTTGAACTTTGAGACCTTTAATGAGTTTATTCAGTAATTCCCAAGCCTCATCATCTTCTTTAGCTAAAAATGTGCCACTAGTAGCGGCGGTGATCATATTCCGGCTTTCTTGACTCACACCATCCAAGAAAGTTTTGACGAGCATCCATTTTGGAACCTCGTGGTGTGGACAAGCTCTCAGCAACTCATTCATCTGATCAAATGCTTCATAGAAATGTTCACCAAGTTTTTGTCTAAAACCGGTGATCTCTTTTCGTTTCTTAGTGGTTTTACTTATGGGGTAATACTTAATGAGAAATCCGCGCTTCATTTGATCCCAAGTTGTGATGTTATTGGTGGGTAGCGACACAAACCAATTTTTGGCGTTTTCTTTTAGTGAAAAATGGAATAAACGAAGTTTCAAACAGTCAGTGGTTATACCTCGAACATGGTTAGCTTTACAAATAGCCGTAAACTCAACTAAATGTTCATAGGGTTCCTCACTTGGTATCCCTCGGAAGATCGGAAGAATTTGAAATAATTGAACTTCGGGTTCGTTCTCATTTTCAGGGTAACGGATCGGAGACGGGCTGGGCACATCGCCAGGGCGATAATGTGACTCAACAGTACGTCTCATTTGTACACCAATCCTAGCGGCTATACGCTCAGGTTCTTCTTGTTCACGATTTCGTGGCGAAATCGGAGGACCTTCTGAATTAGGAATTTCTAAAGTGGGAATTTCTTCCTCTTGTTCGTTTGAATTCTCCGTGATTAATTCTTGTTGTTTTTGAATCCTGACAGTCTTTCGGTTAGATTTAGCTACTTTTTCGATTTCGGGTTCGAATCGTAGCGACAATCCTTTGGTTGATTGACGTGTGAGCATGAACTATAAAAAACTATAAATTAGATTACCTAATTAAAATAATTATATTTTTTATGGTAAAGTAGAGGACTACAATTAACTTTTGGAATTTTTTAAATTTTTATATGATTTTTAATAATTATAATTAACGACTAAATAAATTAAACTAAAGTACTTAAACCTCAAAACTAAGGCCAAAACTAACGTTACCACTCCCCGACAACTGCGCCAAAATCTGACGAGCCGTCGTTGTGGCCCCTAGAAATAACCTTAAATCTAACTACTAGCATAGGGAAGTAAGGGTCGAATCCGCAGGGAGCGTGTAGGTTTATTAGGGTTATATTGCTAGTTTATTTAATTTATTAGAAGTAATTAAATTGTGAATTATGTGATTTGTTTGGAATAATGATTACGACTAATTAACTAAAATTAACGGAAAACAACTAACGAAATAGATTAACAAGCAATTTGAAGATAGCCATTCACGGAATCACTACGGCATAAGTTATTACACTCTTGAATTTCATGAAACAATCAAATAGACATAAATAATTGCGTAGTTAAATTAATGTCAAGATCAAAATCACCTAAGATTAACTAGTTTTAATAAATCAGAGTGTAAACCAATAACCTTGTTTTTGAATCAAAGTCCAATTAAGAAGCTTGCAGAATAACACTTAATTGTTTTAAGAATACTTTCAAAATAAATAACAGATAAATATAATCAAAATCAAATCCTTTATATTGCCAAAATCACTGATTACAATCACCTCTAATCTGTTTGATTAGACGAAACTAATTGCTCCTACGGTTTTACAACCTTGGAGGCTTGAGAAACTTTATCAGAAAGCAGTTACAATGAAGCACACAATTACAGAACTTGCACGTAAAGACTTACAATAGAAAGACCTAGTCTATCTATATATATAGCCTTTTGATTTGTTTCCTTGGCGAACTCTGATTTCTCTGGTAGTAGATATGCTTGAAAGGTATTCAAATCTTGAAATATATATCAGTTCCTGAATTTCAGCACATTCTTTTATTAATCTGTTGAGCAGCTTGAACTCTGAACTCTGGCAGCTTGAACTTTGAACTAGCAGCTTGAAATTGTTGAACTAGCGGCTTGAACTTCGTAATTACACAGAAATACTACTAACAGTTTGAGAAATCTAACTAACAGCTTCACATACTTAGAATATTTCCCAACAATCTCTCCCTAACTTAAATTCTTTACACAAGAATTTAAGTTTCTATACAAATAAGGAAATAAAACAAAGTAATACTGTTATATACAAACTAAGGCATCCAAAAACTTTCAACTGTGAAAGTTTCTGCCTTATAGCTTTTATGAATTCTCTCTTCAACTCCACTTTATCACAATCAATCTTCACAGAGCTCATTTGGATTAGCCATGCCTTTGGCAAATTGAGAAATTCAAAATTATAGAACCTGCTGGATCTGTCTGCAAGCTTGAGTCTATATGTCATTGATTTGGCATATAAATCAATCTGTACAATCTTCATTTCCTTGGCAGCTTCTAAATCTACTCTGGTAGACTCTGGGTCAAAAATACTTCTGAGATCTTTCAAATTTTGCTGAACCCATACAATTGGTGACCTAGAGTTACTGGCAGCTCCAATATGATACATTTGTGTCAGTTCATCTCTAGTCAGTCTCTGTACCAGGTGGATTAGGCTTTTAAATTCTTCCTCTGGACCAGCCTCTCTTTTGATTAGAAACTGATACACTAAATCAATGTCATCCATTGACTTAGCATACCAGTAAGTAATAGGAGGTTTAGAGAAGTCATGCTGATCCAGGACCTTTTCAATTTCCATCGCCTTTTGCAGTTGTTGATCAAACAGCACTCTCTTTACCTGATCAAACTTTGCTTGTTGAATGGTTTCAGATTGAGGATCATTAGCAACAGTTTGAACTGGTTCTTGTGGACCTTGGACTTGTTGGGAGGCTATGGATGCTTTTTCCTTCTCCTTTTCTTTGTCATATAAGCCTGAAGCTTTTCAGTTGACCATGATTGAGCAATTACTTTTGATATCCCAGCTGTAGCAGAGAAATTTATTAAAAATCTTCTGTGTTCTGCCTTTGAAGGCCCTGTTGGCCTTTTCCTCTTCTTTTGACTATCCTTGACCATAAACCCTCTTAGGTAATATCGTAAGGTTTCATCATCTCCCATTGGTCCATGGGTTTGCTGGTCTAGAATCTCATCTTGTTCTTCTGCTAATTTCCTTGCCAGTTCAGCATCATGGGCAACTTGGGCTTCCTTAGAAATGAATTTGATCTTTGGAGACTCAATCAGAATACCCTTACCCTTGTCTTTGGAAGCTGATACTGTGGGTTGGACTGCTGGGGCAGGAGCTTGAGAACCTTCTTTGATAACCACTCCACTTGATTTGCTGGGAACATCTTGAGCTTCTAGACTAACAACTTGAGAAAGTGTTGGGACTGTTAGCCTAGAAACTGAAGCTGTTGGTGGAGAAGTTGAAGCTGTTTGGACTGGATGAGGGATCTCCTGATTCTCCCCCTTTTTGGATGCATTGGTTTGGCCAGGGGGACCAAAAACCTTTGCAAGCAGGGATCAAACCATCTTCTCGAGCTGGATAATCTTGTTGCCACACAGAGTGAAGCCAAGATGAATCTGATCAAGGCGCTGTTGTTGAGCTGTTGTGAGTTGTTGTAGGGCTGTGATTGAGATCCCTATGCAGCAATAATGGACTTGTAATGTTCCAAAATGGCTACAACAGGTTTCAACTGTTGATCCGTCAAAGCCATTAGTTGCAGACTAGCCTCAATATCTTCAAATAATAGTGGTATTTGAGATCTATCACTGGCATGAATTCCAGAAGTAGAAACATCTGGGCCCCATTGTTCTTGGTACTGGGGACTTCCAGAAGGTGCTTGCACACCCTCTGTTGCAATGGGCGTGGTCTTAGAGATGTTGATACTGTCTTGTGCCTCTTGTGTAGAGACATTAGTAGTACCAGCCACAAAACCCATATGAACATCCTCTGATGGGATGTTCACCTCCAAGTTGAGGGTGGAAGTATCCTCATTGGGTTCCTTATCGATATTCTGTGCAGGAGTGTTCCCCTGCACAGGGCTATTTGGCTCTGGGAATTGGACTGTGGAGGAAGGAGCTCCTACAACCCTTTGTCTTTTATACACTTTCAGTGAGGGGGCTGGGGAAGTATGTATAGTAGAAGGAGCAGAGGAAGTATATGTATCATGAGGAGTGGGTTGGGGTCCTAGGGGTGAGGCAGTAATGGATGGCTGAGCCTGCTCAGGACCCTCTCCTCTGTTTCTTGGATTGATATCCTGCATTGCGGAAGGCAATGTGACATCCACATTGTGAAAATTGACACTTGGTTTCAAAAGCCTTTTAATAGTAGGTAAGAGTGCCTATGAGAAACATGTATCCTTTTATGTACTTTAAAATTATTGCAAGACTTTGCAATTATTTTTGCCAAAAACCGTGGATACATCAAAAATTTCCCATTCTTTAGGGCATGGTGCCTTAACATCCCTTGAAAAATCATCTTTGAAAAATCAACTGTTGGCCTGTTGATAAGCACACTAAGGCAGTGACAATATTTGAAGAAAATTCAGACCAACCAGTTCTTTTAGGGCTTATACACTGCTGAATAATATGCACAAGATATTTGCATTTAGGACCAAAATGTGCTCTGTAGAAGGTAAAAGAATCAGTTGGTTCTGAATCCACATTACTTGGGAACAGCAGCTGGCAGCTGCAACGTATTCTGCCTCAGTGGATGAAGTGGAAACTGTGGTCTGCTTTTTGCACTGCCAAGAAACTAGTCTTGCTCCTAGATATTGACATCCACCAGTTGTGGACTTTCTGTCTATGTTGCAACCTCCATAGTTATTGTCAGAATAAGCTGTTAGTTCAAGAGCAGAGTCCTTAGGATACCATAGGCCCAATTTTGGTTGACCCTTGAGGTATCTAAAGATTCTCTTAACAGCAAACAAATGTGAATCCTTTGGAGCACATTGAAACCTGGCACAAGCACAAACAGCAAACATTATATCAGGTCTAGAAGATGTGAGATACATTAGGGAACCTATCAAGGATCTGTATAAATGAATATCCACATCCACTCCATCTTTATCGGCATCAAGCTGCTTATGAGTGTCCATTGGTGTGCTGGCAACTTTGGTGTCCTTGTATCCAAACTTTTCCAGGATGTCATTTACATACTTTGATTGACTTATAAACAGTCCAGTAGGTTTTTGCTTGACCTGCAATCCTAGAAAGAAAGTTAATTCCCCCATTGAACTCATTTGAAACTTCTTATGCATTGAAGTTTCAAATTCCTTGCACAGAGTGTCATTTGTTAATCCAAAGATAATATCATCAACATAGATCTGCACAAGAAGAATCTCTGATTTGATGGACTTTGTGAATAATGTCTTGTCCAGAGTACCTCTCTTGAATCCATTCTGTAGAAGATATGAAGACAAAGTGTCATACCATGCTCTTGGGGCTTGGAGGAGACCATAGAGGGCTTTGTCTAGCTTGTAGACTTTGTCTAGATACTTATAGTCCTCAAATCCAGGGGGTTGACACACATAAACCTCTTCTTCGATTGTACCATACAAGAATGCAGATTTCACATCCATTTGGTACACTTTGAACCCTTTGAAGCTGGCATAAGCTAGGAACAGTCTGATGGCTTCTATCCTTGCTACTGGAGCAAAGACATCATCACAATCTATTCCTTCTTCTTGAGTTTATCCTTGAGCTACCACCTTGCTTTGTTCTTGATCACTACACCTCTCTCATCCTTCTTGTTTCTGAAAACCCATCTTGTACCAATTGCTCTCTTACCTTTAGGCAAGTCAACTAGAGTCCATACATTCTGAATCTTGAATTGCAAAAGTTCTTCTTGCATTGCCTCAATCCAAGATGGCTCTTTCAGAGCCTCAGATGCCTTCTTTGGCTCCAATTTTGACATGAAGCATGCATGTTCAAAGGCAGCTAGACTGAATTCAGGGACTGCTGATTCAGCATCAGTGGACTCCTTGTGAACCATTGTCCTTCTCTCCATAGGAGTGCGTGGATCTCCCATTATTTGGTTGAGAGGATGATACTTGTGAACCCTGAGTGTGGGTTCTCTTTCTGACTGAAATGAGCTTCCCAGATTTGTATCATCACCTTCAGCACCACTTGAGGATTCTGCTTCAGTTACAGTTTGATCAGAAGATGGGACTGTTTCCCTATTGGATGGAATTGTTACTTCAGGACTTGGGATTGGCACTTCACACTCTGTATTTGTGTCTTGTTGATCAATCAGGACCCCTGGTGGGTCACAAGAGAGAAGTGGCAGTACAGTATACTCATCCCATGTAGCAGAATCTGCAATTGTTGGAAACTTTGTGCCAACAGCTTGAATATTTGTGTTACCAGCATGAGAATTTGGGCTGGTAGTTTCAACATTGTTTCCAACAGTTCCTGCAGAATACTCAACAAAGCTTAGAGAATTTGTTAGTGAATCTAAATCAAACAACCAATCAGGACCAGTGCCTTTGATATTTGCAGTGTTTTCATTAAACTCAACATTGGCACTCTCTTCAATGGTTTTAGACACACTGTTATACACCCTATAGGCTTTGCTTTGAATAGAGTATCCTACAAAGAATCCTTCTTCAGCCTTACTTTCAAACTTTCCTAAGTGAGTTTCAGTCTGTTGGATAGTGCATGAACAACCAAAAGGTTTTAGGAAGGCTACTAAGGGAATCCTGTGATGGAATAACTCATATGGAGTTTTTCGTTGTGACTGAACAATTTGAACCCTATTTAGCACATAAAAAGGTTGTATTTACTGCCTCTGCCCAAAAGGTGATTGGCAGTTTGGAATCAGCTAGCATGGTTCTAGCAGCCTCTATTAGAGTTCTATTCTTCCTTTCAGCTACACCATTTTGTTGTGGTGTTCTAGTTGCACTATATTGCCTTGCAATGCCTTTAGACTCACAGAAAATGTTTAGAATATGATTTTTAAACTGAGTTCCATTGTCTGATCTAATCACTTTAACCTTTAAGTTTGATTGGTTTTCAATCTTAAGAATAAAGGATTTGACTAGCTCAGCAGTTTCATCCTTAATCCTAAGAATGTAAACCCATGTAAACCTGGTGAAATCATCAACAATGACTAAACAGTAAGCTCTTTTATTCAAACTCAAAACAGATGTTTGACCAAAAAGATCCATATGAATAAGAGGAAGAGCAGATGAGATTGAATTTACTTCTTTGGCCTTATGAGAAGTTTTGTGTTGCTTGCCTTTGAGACATGCTACGCAATGATCATCACAAATGAACTCCTTCTGTGGTACACCTCTTACCAAGTTATTTTTGACTAAAACATTCATAGATTTGAAGTTCATGTGACACATCCTTCTGTGCCATAGAGCAGACTCATTTGATGATGCTTTGGATATCAAACAGCTTAAAGTATTTGATTTGGATAAAAGATCTGTGTTCAAACAGTAGACATTGTCCTTTCTTGGTGTTCTGAGTAAAACAAGAATTTCAGGTATTTTAAAATCTTTTGAAAGGACAATGCACTCAGAATCTGTGAACAAAACAATATTTTGTTTGTCACAGATTTGAGACACACTTAGTAAATTGTACTTCAGCTGTTCAACATACAAAACATCATTGAATAACATGTTGCCTGCTTTGACAGTACCCTTACCTGTTACCTTACATCCCTTGGAATTGCCTCCAAATGCAACAAACCCTCCTTCAAAGCTTTTGGAATTTGACAACCATTCAGAGTTGCCTGTCATGTGCCTAGAGCATCAACTGTCCATATGCCATCTTGTCTTATGTTGGGTCCTGTGGTTGCCCTGCACAGAAAAAGCTTAGTTAGTAGTGGAGTAAACCCAAACCAAATTGGTTTTGGGTTGTCCTTGTGCATTGACATAAATAAATACTGTTTGTGTCTTTTTTAACTTAGTGAGATCCACATGTGGATTTTGTGAGGAGTATTTAGTTATGACATGAGGTATCCAGGTATTCTTTCCAATCTTTTCTTTAACAGTCTCAGAAGATCCAGTACCGGTTCCAGTTTTAAGCTTAGCAGTTTGAACTGGGTTATGAGTACTAGCAGCTTCAGAATTTGAACTACCAGTTCCAACTTTTGTCTTAATAGTCCCAACACTTGCATTAGCAGTTTGATCTAGGTTTTTGCCTTTAACACACCAGACCCTTTTTATATTTGATTTAGATCTTGCTATAACTTGTTTTTGGTGTGTAGGCTGTCTTTTGTTGACTTTTAAGTACCTGTGATCAACTGTCTTCTTTGGAACTGGTGTGACAGGTGTTTGGCCCTTTGAAACTTTTGAGTTTTGAACAATGGCCTGTTTGTGAACCATAATCTGTTTTGTAAAAGATGGTTTATATAAGCAATGCCTGGCCAAATGATTTTTCCTGCCACAGTGGAAACATCTTTTGATTGTTTTGATTGGAGAACCAGTTTTGTGAGACCATAACTGGTTCTTGTTCCTTTGATTTCCCCTCACTTGTTGCTGCGTGGGAAACTTATGAACACCATGCTTTTGGCATGTGCATATTGGAATCAATTCTTCTTTAGATTCAGGCTTGTCTTCAAGGATAGGATCTTCAGTGTTCATTGTCTCATCTAATGGTTCATTCACAAGCCTATCAGCAACTTCACTCATAGGATGAATGTATTTGTTGTTGTATGGGGTGGAGTAGCTTTATATCCTATACCTTCCTTGGGATTGAGTTGAGATTTTACCCTATCTTTAAATTGGACATCCATTAGGTGTTCTAGCTTTTGATTGGCCAGCTTGAAGCTACCTAAATCTATATTAATAGATTCTATTTTCTTGTTAGCTTCTAATACCTTCTGTTCAGCCTTATCTAGTTTTTTATTTAGGGTTTCTATTTTCTCATTCAGTTCCTTTTTCTCCCACTCATGATATGGTCTATCATGTCCCATCTGAATCTCATTATCCTTATAGTCATTGATCTGTTTTTCAAGATCTTCTATAGCCTGCAAATACTCATATCTCCTCTCTTCCATCTTAGCTAGAGTTTTGCACATGCTCTCATTATGATCTCTGTACTTTTTAACCATATTTTTGCATGTTTGAGAGCATAGTTTAGCATTTACCTCAGATGGTAGTTCAGTGGAAGTGATAGTTGATGTTTCTGCTATAAGAGCTTGATTTTGAAACTCTTCTTCTGTCTGGTCACTCCAGTCAAACACATTGTCTTCTTGAGAGACAAGAGCTTGTGAGGATGGTGTTTGATTGGTTTGCTGGGGTCTTGGTGGCTGCTGACCTTGTGATCTGCACTCTCTAGCAAAGTGACCAAGTTTGTGCCACTTAAAGCACTCAACCTTGGATTTATCAAATGCTGGCTTGCCTTCTGGTCTGGCTTGAAAGTTTGGTCTGCCAGTCCTTTTTAGAAATCTTTTGGCCCTCGTAGTCAACATAGCATGCTGCCGCTTTAAGTCCATGTCTTCTAAATATTCTGGATGGATTTGTTCCAGATCTTCAGCATTAAGAGCAAACAGTCCATCACTTGCAACAAATGCATCATAATGAACTTCAGAAGAGTTACCATCAGCACCTGAAAAAGAATCACAACAGTTTGATTTATCAGTTAATGCTGATGATAGCAGAGTAGTGTTGTGATTGTAAGAAAAGGATTTCTTTTTATTTTCAATCTCATATTCAAACACTCTCAGGCTGTTATAAAGGTCATCCAACTCTATATCATCTAGAGTGTCTTTGGTTCTCCATTGGTCAGCATAGACTGTCCATTCTTCACCAAGAGATCTGAGGAATTTTCTGTTCACTTCATCTTGATCCAGGCTGACCTTAGCACTCTCCAATTCTCCTATCAGCTTATTAAACCTATCAAAACTTTGAGTAAGGTTTTCATTATTGCCACCAGAAAAGTTTTCATACTGCTGTTTTAAAAGATCCTTTTGATTTCTTTTGTTGCTAGCATTGCCAGCAAATTTTTCTCTAAAGCAATCCAAAAAGAATGAGCAGTATAGAACTTTTTAAACTGATGTTGATAATCATTAGGAATGACTATCTGTAAAAGAGTAAGAGCTTTCACTTCATTCATTCTAGCCTTTCTTTCAATCTCAGTTTTTGGAGGTGTTCTTTTGGATTTGCCCTCAGCATCTAGTTCAGGATCAACTGCAGGAGGATTTTCAATAGCTTCCCATAGGGCATAGTCAATAAATTGAATGTGCTGTTGAATCCTGAGTTTTCACCTCTCGAACTCAGTGGGTTTGAGCATAGGCACTTTTAGTTCTTGCCCAGATCCACTACTGCTATTTTCAAACTCCATTGCAGAAAAATAAATTTTTAAAAAACAAAGAAAGTTTTTGACTTTGAAAACAAAGAATAACAAACAAAACCTGTGGCTCTGATACCACTTGTCAAGATCAAAATCACCTAAGATTAACTGGTTTTAATAAATCAGAGTGTAAACCAATAACCTTGTTTTTGAATCAAAGTCCAATTAAGAAGCTTGCGGAATAACACTTAATTGTTTTAAGAAAACTTTCAGAATAAATAACAGATAAATATAATCAAAATCAAATCCTTTATATTTCCAAAATCACTTATTACAATCACCTCTAATATGTTTGATTAGACAAAGAACACTAATTGTTCTTAGGGTTTTACAACCTTAGAGGCTTGAGAAACTTTATCAAAAAGCAGTTACAATGAAGCACACAATTACAGAACTTGCACGTACAGACTTACATTAGAAAGACCTAGTCTATCTATATATACTTAGAATATTTCCCAACAATTAATCATACATATTTAGAATATTTCTAGTCTATCTATTAGAAAGACCTAGTCTATCTATATATACTATGATGATGTCTCCAACCTAGTCTAACTAACAGCTTCACATACTTAGAATATTTTCCAACAATTAATCATACATATTTTAATTAATAAATATCGGCATAGCGCATGCAACGTTCGTTACTTATCTTAATCCCTAAACTAATGGACTCAACACAAATAATAACACCACTATGAACTATCTTGCTTTTACCAATCAAAACATATAATCATAACAATAACCGAATGTTTATCATTTGCATTACACATAAAGTATTCAAGCAATACAAAATACATCAAAACATAATTGAAATTCAATAAAGTAAAACTTAGTCGTAGATCCTCCGCAAACGACTATGGTGTTTAGCTGCTCATCGTGTGCTCTTCACCGGGAATGGTTGGAGACATCATCATAGGCTTCAAACGGGTGCAATCCACCGTCTTCGTAGCCCTGCTCGGTTCGCGGTGAATTTTTTCGTGGTGCTTTGAAATGACTCCCCGACCTGCTCGGTTCGCGCTGAATTTTCTCGTGGTGCTTTGAAATGACTTCCGGACCCTGAAACACAAATATGAGGTAAAAGTATGATAGTTACGAAGTATCTCTGCATATATGATTCTTTAAAACTACTGAAAACATGCAATAATACAGTCTTATCAAACCTCCCCAACTTAAATCTTGATCGTCCCCGAGCAAGCCTTAGAATCAGATCTAATTGTGTACCGATTGTATTAGCAGTGTGTTCAGTAAGTCTAGGTTAAGCGAGCCTTCACAATAATACATTAAGATTTTGAATGTAAGCTAAAGAAGATTTTCAGATAAAACACATTTTCTCTAAGTTATTATAATATATCTCACTCTTGAAAATTACCCTTTTAGCTCATGGTTACAAGGTTAAAACATGTGGGTCTTTTGACGATCTTTTCCCTCTATGCATGTATACGACAAATATTAATTATGATTACCATGCTTAAATATATATTTTTTTATTTTTTTATTTTTAACTCGAGTTATTATCATAGCTTTTCTAGTTGGTCCATGTAGCGAGATTTAGGCCAATCACTCCCAAACCAGATGCTTTTAGGGGATTAGACATGAATGGTACCCCAAAGGACTTAATTTCCCGAACCAACTAGGCTATACTTGAATCATTTTGAGGCTAAAACATGATTAAGCTCTCCCCCTTATTGCATGTGTCACACCCCGTTACCCCGGTTGGCAACGAAGCGTGACGTCGCGGAAGCGTAACCATAATCATAACGAACGACCACTATATGGACGTTTTTCAAAAATACATTGATTTAACTTCAAATATAAATATTGTTTTACATAACCAAAATACGGCGTAAGTAGTTCTTAAAATACCAAGATGTAGATACACAATTTAGTTTATCAGGAAAAATGCAAATGAATCTTCGAGTTTGAAAACAAAGCGACTCCAAAATGAACGGAAGCCTTGGAATACTTCCGATAAATGTGCATGTCTCAAACACCTAAAAATACATGCTAAAATACGTCACAAATTGTTGGTGAGCTCATAGGTTTACGCGAAAAGACCAGTTGTATGGACATTATCAGATGAGTTGAATTTATAAAATCATAAATTCCGTATATGTATTACATAAACCATCATGCAACCGAAGCTTAATTAAAATGAGTTTGCCCTATGCAGTATTCCCATACGTAATACCGTGTGTTGAATATATATGCATTCGCTGTTAGCCGACCCGAACTAACCCGAATGGGGGACATGACTCCCAATAGATCTATCCACAATATATTCGCGCTTGCAAATAAATGCAATTAACGGTTAATGATTTGAGGGCTGATGGATCCAAACAAGTAATACATATAAGAAATAAACAGTTTTGATGTCCATATGAAAACTGTGCATGTATTTCCACCCCAATAGATAGTGAAAATAGGGGCTATGAAGACTCACCGAGCTTGTGATGGCAAAATACGCGCAAAAATGCAAGTTTGCGTTGTTTGATGGGTGATGAAACCGGATGTGTTTAACCGAGTCCTAAATGATAATAAGGACTTAATATCTCTAATATATGATAATATGTATATTTATAGATTTTTATGTCTTAAATTACCCAACATTACAAGTTTATAAATAAAACCCACTTAAAACGTCAAGTTTATATATATATAATTTTCCAGCTTTTTCGGAGGTTTTTCGGCCTACTTTGAGGCTGTTTTTGACCAAGCTCCAAAATGTTTTAGGCTTTGGTTTTCTAGGACATTAAACTACTATATACAAAGGATTTTTAGAATCAAGAACGGCCATTTTTCGAGATGTTTATGTTGGTGAAAAAGCTCGTTAAAAACCCTATGTTGGCCATTTTTGAGCTGTCAAACTTTCGGTTTCCCAAATAATTTCTGGAGGTCTTAAACTCCAAAATAAATTATGAAAACTTCCAGATCTATAGTTAAGACATAGATCTAACTTTTTAGACAAGAATCAACTCATTTCATTAAGTTATAAATTAGTTATGATTTTTCAAAGTCGATATAAATTTTCTGCCGAAAATCCGCAGTTTATAAACTTGAAATAACTTATGATTCTTGTTGTTTATTCAAAGACTAATTGTATGAAAGTTATAAAAGTTATAAAACTCATATATATCACTTGTTTTCATAATATTAACACTTTTATGACGTGTTCATATATTCATAGACACATTTAAAGAAACAACTTAAAAACAAAAACTAGAAATTTATAAACTTGAGTTTTTATGAAACTTGTTGTTGTTGGTGATTATATATATTATGCAAGACTTATATAAACATAAATGTAAGAAGAAATAAGTTAGTATTTACTTACTTTGAAGTGTTTAGAGTATGATTTTAAGTAGAAGTTGAAATCTTTTCAAGATATGCACCAAGAACACTTGAATTTCACCAAGAACACTTGAATTTCACCAAGAACACTTGAATGAAAAGGTTTGTGATGTGTGTGGGTGTGGATCCGGTTTTTAGAGAGGGAAAGAAGAGTTTTTAGTGTGGTGAAAATGAATGAAATGCCTCTCTATTTATAGAAGAGAAAAATTGATGAAATGATGAAAAAGAGATGGAGGTTGTGTGCACCTTTTAGCAAAATGATTATGTTTAAAGTAATATTAAAAAAATAGAAGACAACCCCTAAAAACACATGCCTATATCCAGCCATGTACATGTATTATACATGTATTTTCATTTTTTTTAGTATAAAAGTATTTAGAAATGTATTCTTGTATTTCCCTTTTCTTGTAATTTCATAAATACTTTTGGATGCATTGTTTTAATGAATTGTTTTAGTCTTGCAAAATTAATGTTAAGTAATTGTATTAGTGTATGATTAGTGTCACTAATCATAATTTAATTATGTACTTAGTTGAATTAATCCCTCATATCGTAAATCGATCGGATTAATTGATTTCCCGATTCATCGCACTGATGAATTTGATTCTAATTGAGTTGAATTTTATAATAAACCTTGTTAATCACTTGATTAATTTCTAATGACCACTGATTAGGTTATAATTGGCTATTAAATACAGATTAGGTCATTGTTGCTAACCTGGTTTAGTGCCAGATGTTACAGTCTCCCCCTGTTAAGGGAATTTCGTCCCGAAATTTTATCTTGTTTCCTCAGGGGTATTGTTACCTAAGAGTAGATGAGAGTATCTTTGCTTAAACTGGCCTTTGCATGCCCTAGTGAATTCTGGTTCATGTCTAGAATTCCATCTGACCTTGAGGATGGGTATACAACTGTGCTTCAATCCTTTGACCTTACGGTCCATGATTTCAACCGGCTCTTTGATGAAGCGAAGTTTATCAGTTAGTTGGATCTTTTCCAAGGGGGTAACAAGTGTCTCCTCTAACAAACACTTCTTCTTATTCGATACATGGAAGGTATTGTGCATGCTGCTAAGCTCTGGTGGTAACTCTAAACGATAAGCTACGAGTCCAATTCCCTTTAAGACTTTGCATGCCAATGTATCGAGGGTTTAGTTTTTCCTTATTTTCCTAATCGTATCACACCCCTTCCATGGCGAGACTTTCATTGGTACTCGTTCTCCTAATTAGATCTCAAGGGATTTTCTCCCTACATCTGCATAACTTTCTGCCTATTGCGGGCAACTTTTAGTCAGTTCCGCATCTGTACTATCTTTTCGGTAGTTTCGTGAATGATCTTAACGCCAGTGATTTGGCCATTTCCCACTTCTTCCTGATAAATCGGTGATCGACACTTTTGCGCGTAGAGGGCCTCAAACGGAGCAGCTTCAATACTTGAGTGATAGCTATTGTAGTACGATAATTCCACTAAGGAAATTGAGTATCCATTACATAGGCTCTTAATGTGTGTTCTAGTGTTTAGATCGTTCTATTATTCTGACCATCGGTCTGAGGGTGATATGTGGTACTTCATGTCTAAGTTTGTATCCAAAGCTTGCTGTAATAATTGCCAAAAACTTAGATGTAGATCTGCTATCCATTTCCGAAATGATTATAATAGGCACTCCGTGTCCGGAGACGACTTCCTTGAGGTACGTTTGGACTAGCTTATTCATCCTGATGTTCTTCTTGATTGGTAGGAACGCGCGGATTTTGTTAGGTGGTCGACTATTACCCAAATGGTTTCTGATGTTTTATCTTAACTTTGGAGCATGTTACGAATTTTCTGACAGATGTGGCAATGCCATTCTTCATGATAGGCCACCCGTATAGCTCCTTAAGGTCATGATACATTTTATCGGATCCGGGGTGAACGACATATCTTAATTTGTGTCCTTCATCCATAGCCAGCTTTCTTATTCCACCAAACAGAGTAATCAGATTTTATTCATGAAATATCGATTTTTATTAGCCCTTATCCTAAACTATTTATCCACTTGTACTCTTAACGGCTTAGCTTATTAGTTTTCCTCAGGTGATAATGAATTTTCACGGTTGCAATTACTTATTTGTTCCATCCAACGATACTACTTCGTATTCGACTCTTTCTGGTTCAAGATCTGTTGGAGGCTCTTATGGTCTGTGAATACAATACACTTCATACCGTATAACTAATGTCTCCAAGGATAAAGACTACTGCTTCAAGATCCAGATCATGCATTGTGTAAATCACCTAGTGAACTTTAAGTTTTCATAAAGCATAAGCTATGACCCTATCTTTCTATATCAACCCATTGTGTGAAGCGTCACAGTAATCTACAAATTTCTTGCTTCTCTTGGATAAAATAAGCGCACTGCGCAGTTTGTGCTTTAATAACTGATATGATGTCTCTTGATCCTCGCCCCAATCATACTTAATGTCTTTTCGGGTCAGTTCTGTTAGAGCTCCGGTGATCTTTGAGAGATTTTTGATAATTGCCTATAATAAGTGGCAAGTCTTAAGGACTGTCGTATCTCTATGGGGTTCTAAGAGTTGACCAATTCCTGATAGCCTCGATCTTTGCGGGGTCGACTTGGATCCTTTTACTATTGATCACGTGACAGAGAAATCTTACCTATCTTAACCAAAAGTCAGACTTAGAAAGCTTGGCATATAGTTGTTCTTTCTTCAACAACTCTAGAATCAGTCTTAAATGTTTGCTCGTGCTCCTCCTTGTTTCGGGAGTAGATTAAGATGTCATTCATGAATACAATCACGATTTTGTCTAGATAAGGTTTGCACACCTGATTTATGAGGTCCATGAATACCGTTGAGGCACTGGTTAATCCAAACAACATTAATAGGAATTTATAATGACCGTAACGGAATCTGAAGACTGTCTTTGGAATATCTTCCTTGCGAACTCTAACCTGATGATAACCAGACCTTAGGTCGATCTTCGAATAGAAGCTTAATTCTTGGAGTTTGGTCAAACAAGTCATTGATCCTTGTGAGCGGGTATCGGTTCTTTTAGTTTATTTAGCTCTCAGTAATTGATGCACATCCCGAAAGTTCCATTATGCTCCCTTATGAACAAAACTGGAGCTCCTCTAAAGCGAGGAACTCGGTTTGATAAACCTTTTATCTAAGAGCTCCTACATTTGGTTGGACGATTCTTACACTATGATGGGGCTAATCGGCATGGTGCTCGAGCCACTGGTGTAGCACTTGATATTAGGCTGATTTTTGACATTCGACTTGCCTCAATGTTGGGAGTTCAGGTAAGTGTTCTAGAAAAACTTTGGGGTAATCACAAATAATAAGAATATTTTCGAGCCGTTTTTCCCTTGGCTCCTTCTCTATCAACACTTCAGGGTCGTAATGCTAGGGATGATGCTTACTTTGGTATTTCTTGTTTTGTCTTGGGCAGTAAGGACCTTCTTATTGGCTAAAGGTATATGAACCGTCTTCTTGTTGCACACTATTTTCGCATGATTTTTCGATAGTCAATCCATGCCTATGACCACATCAAAACTTCCCAGTTTGACGGGCATCAAGTCTGTTTCAAAGAGTTGGCCTACTAATTCTAAGGAGCATCCTCGACTTATATTATTTGTCTTAAGCGTCTTACTGTCATCAACCTCAATAGCATAAGTAGCACTTAATGGCGTAAGAATGGAATTTATCTGCTTAGTGAACTTAGTGGATATAAAGCTCCTATCAGAGTTAGTATCAAATAGTAGAAATGCATAAGTGGTATCTATTGGGATAAGAGGATAAGTCTATGGGTTTGAAATTTCTTAGGCAGATTGTCGTACTACATATCCTCATGCACATAGTTATAGATAAAACTTAGTTCTTCATTAAAATGCTTGATACCTAATCTTTGTACATGATATGGTCGGAATTTTCAGATAAATTCTTAAGCCTTACATACCCTAAAATATATCAGATAGTATAGCCTAGAGAAATACTATAAAATGGTAGGAAGGGTACTAAGTATGAGATGCCTTCGGGGTTGCCTCGTACTCCAGAGCGTTAAGTTGTTGGGTTAGTTCTGCACTGCGGGCTTTGTGCTCTGCTAGGCGATGTCACAATTCGTCGATTCCGTCTTGTTGAATCGCCTGGGTATTCTGGTTGGCCTAAGGTTCATTGGTGGTTTGCATTGCCTCCTTCTTAATCCTTGCAAAGATCTCACCGACCACTTGGTGGATTTTGTCGAAATTGGAGGTCGTGTCTGGCGGCCCTTGCCACCAACAGAGGCATCGTTTGTTATGTAGGTTTCTGGGTAAGTGTCGGCACATGAGAGGAAGATGGTGTTATGACTTCAAACTCGCCTTGGATCCCTTCCTCGTTTCTCCACTCTTGGAGTGTGTGAGGCATCCATCCCCACTTTCTTATGTTTGCCCGTTACTACTGCGGCGGGCTTGGCTGATGGGCAGGTACCGGGATAGACTCCCGTTGTTCTAGTCACACCCTTTCCCTAGGGGTGAACTTCTTCAATGGTCCTTTGGGATGGTTTCTGAATAGGGTGTAGGGCCGAATATGTGGTGGTGATGGTGGAGCAATTTGTGCTGCGGAGCCACAGTTTCTCTCCTCTAGTTCTGACGGGTCCTCTACTTCGTCATTTATTCAGTCTGGGTGGGTCTGCGATCCAAGGTACATCTTAGTGTCACCTTGGCTTCCTTGTTCCATGGGTGACAGTTCATCCTCAGGGTCAAAGAGTATAACGACCGTATTGTTTGACATGTTATTGTCATCATGGTCCATATATGTGTTCATAGTTCTTGAAGAAAGTTTAGTTTTTGTAACAGTTATCGTCAAGGTACCAATGCAACCTAGTTCACTATAACTATCGCTTTGATACCAATCTGTCACACCCCGTTACCCCGGTTGGCAACGAAGCGTGACGTCGCGGAAGCGTAACCATAATTATAACGAACGACCACTATATGGACGTTTTTCAAAAATACATTGATTTAACTTCAAATATAAATATTGTTTTACATAACCAAAATACAGCGTAAGTAGTTCTTAAAATACCAAGATGTAGATACACAATTTAGTTTATCAGGAAAAATGCAAATGAATCTCCGAGTTTGAAAACGATGCGACTCCAAAATGAACGGAAGCCTTGGAATAATTCCGATAAATGTGCATGTCTCAAACACCTGAAAATACATGCTAAAATACGTCACAAATTGTTGGTGAGCTCATAGGTTTACGCGAAAAGACCAGTTGTATGGACATTATCAGATGAGTTGAATTTATAAAATCATAAATTCCGTGTATGTATTACATAAACCATCATGCAACCGAAGCTTAATTAAAATGAGTTTGCCCTATGCAGTATTCCCATACGTAATACCGTGTGTTGAATATATATGCGCTCGCTGTTAGCCGACCCGAACTAACCCGAATGGGGGACATGACTCCCAATAGATCTATCCACAATATATTCACGCTTGCAAATAAATGCAATTAACGGTTAATGATTTGAGGGCTGATGGATCCAAACATGTAATACACATTAGAAATAAACAGTTTTGATTTCCATATGAAAACTGTGCTTGCATTTCCACCCCAATAGATAGTGAAAATAGGGGCTATGAAGACTCACCGAGCTTGTGATGGCAAAATACGCGCAAAAATGCAAGTTTGCGTTGTTTGATGGGTGATGAAACCGGATGTGTTTAACCGAGTCCTAAATGATAATAAGGACTTAATATCTCTAATATATGATAATATGTATATTTATAGATTTTTATGTCTTAAATCACCCAACATTACAAGTTTATAAATAAAACCCACTTAAAACGTCAAGTTTATATATATATAATTTTCCAGCTTTTTCGGAGGTTCTTCGGCCTACTTTGAGGCTGTTTTTGACCAAGCTCCAAAATGTTTTAGGCTTTGGTTTTCTAGGACATTAAACTACTATATACAAAGGATTTTTAGAATCAAGAATGGCCATTTTTCGAGATGTTTAGGTTGGTGAAAAAGCTCGTTAAAAACCCTATGTTGGCCATTTTTGAGCTGTCAAACTTTCGGTTTCCCAAATAATTTCTGGAGGTCTTAAACTCCAAAATAAATTATGAAAACTTCCAGATCTATAGTTAAGACATAGATATAACTTTTTAGACAAGAATCAACTCATTTCGTTAAGTTAGGAATTAGTTATGATTTTTCAAAGTCGATATAAATTTTCTGCCGAAAATCCACAGTTTATAAACTTGAAATAACTTATGATTCTTGTTGTTTATTCAAAGACTACTTTTATGAAAGTTATAAAAGTTATAAAACTCATATATATCACTTGTTTTCATTATATTAACACTTTTATGACGTGTTCATATATTCATAAACACATTTAAAGAAACAACTTAAAAACAAAAACTAGAAATTTATAAACTTGAGTTTTTATGAAACTTGTTATTGTTGGTGATTATATATATTATGCAAGACTTATATAAACATAAATGTAAGATGAAATAAGTTAGTATTTACTTACTTTGAAGTGTTTAGAGTATGATTTTGAGTAGAAGTTGAAATCTTTGCAAGATATGCACCAAGAACACTTGAATTTCACCAAGAACACTTGAATGAAAAGGTTTGTGATGTGTGTGGGTGTGGATCCGGTTTTTAGAGAGGGGAAGAAGAGTTTTTGGTGTGGTGAAAATGAATGAAATGCCTCTCTATTTATAGAAGAGAAAAAGTGATGAAATGATGAAAAAGAGATGGAGGTTGTGTGCACCTTTTAGCAAAATGATTATGTTTAAAGTAATATTAAAAAAAATAGAAGTCAACCCCTAAAAACACATGCCTATAGCCAGCCATGTACATGTATTATACATGTATTTTTCTTTTTCTTTTTTTGTATAAAAGTATTTAGAAATGTATTCTTGTATTTCCCTTTTCTTGTAATTTCATAAATACTTTTGGATGCATTGTTTTAATGAATTGTTTTAGTCTTGCATAATTAATGTTAAGTAATTGTATTAGTGT
This sequence comes from Centrapalus pauciflorus, assembly GCA_020465985.1. Taxonomy (NCBI): domain Eukaryota; kingdom Viridiplantae; phylum Streptophyta; class Magnoliopsida; order Asterales; family Asteraceae; genus Centrapalus; species Centrapalus pauciflorus. The sequence continues at coordinate 81,481 of JAANYP010006618.1, read as the reverse complement.
ATGATTAGTGTCACTAATCATAATTTAATTATGTACTTAGTTGAATTAATCCCTCATATCGTAAATCTATCGGATTAATTGATTTCCCGATTCATCGCACCGATGAATTTGATTCTAATTGAGTTGAATTTTATAATAAACCTTGTTAATCACTTGATTAATTTCTAATGACCACGGATTAGGTTATAATTGACTATTAAATACAGATTAGGTCATTGTTGCTAACCTGGTTTAGTGCCGGATGTTACAGCATGAGTTTTCCAAAATCTTTTGACGCATTATTTTCATTTAAGCACAAATGTACGTTAACTTACTTGAACTCAACTTACATTAAAATGTTAATTATTATCACGACTCTTAACATAATTGTAGAATTCGTTACTAACACTAACTAATTTCGAGTACATTTTTTTCTATGTATCATCATTTTCCACGGCTTGATCGGCAAACAAGAACTATTGGGGAAATTAGAGAGAAACTGTATTGACACTAAGCATTCACATTCAATAGGACTCGGCAAATGAAAATAAAACACACACAATTACTGAAAAATAAAGTACAAAAATTAAAATTCTAACCAAACAAACAAATCTAAATATGATAAACGTGAAGAGTAAGAAACGATGGTACCTGATTACTAGTAAGGAGGAAGAGCAAGGAACGAAGGTACCTCTTTTATAAACTTATTCTTCATGTTTTTGATTTTTTTTTCTTTTACCTTCTTTCTTTCAACCAAAACAAATTCATAGAAGGCAATCAAATTTATCTAGTTCAAGCAACTAGTGTTTCTCTTCTAGTTCAGTGGGTTTAATTATTAAGTCAACTTTCTATGTTTTAGATACCTGCTCTTGTAAAGCATCATTTATTAACAAATTTAATTAAGCTAAAACTTCTTTAGGTTTAAGGCTTACCTCAATGTCGGATGCGAAATGTGTATTGTCTATGAGTATGACTGAATTCTTCTCATTCGAACCAGACATATTAGAAAACTCTTGAAGTGTTTGCTTGATTGGATCTTCAGATTGGTGATTGACTTGAGCTCAACACTTAAAAGAAACTTGAAGAATGATCAGAAAGTTTAACTTAGAAAAAATTTAAGGTCTAAGTTTTGGTTCAAGAAGGTTCTAGTACCAAAGGATCAAAAAATTAAACTTAGAAAAAAAAATTGAATTCAAATGGTACTCAAAATCTAGATCAAATCTTTTGCGAATTGGTTGCAAAATCATGATGATGTTCACACGAATGAATTATAGTATCAAACAGATTTTTACAGCCAACAGCTTGGAATTAATCTTCAATTTTACATTCCAAAAATCAAGAACCCGATAAATACGTAGACCTAAAGATATCTGAGCGTTAAAAAAATTAAATTGAATGATAAAACTGGCTCCAAAAATCTGGGTGTTTTAAATGGATCCAAAGTTTTAAAAAAGTGATCTGAAAGTGCCAAAAACAAATGAAGGATCGCATGTTAAGAAAATATGAATGTTGGATCTAAAAGTATTAAAAGATGGGATTCAAGGTCTTAAAAAAAGATCTAAAAGTTAAAAAAAAAAACTGAACCTAGAGTTTGACATAAAATAAAATTAAAATAATGTGATCCGCGAGTAAAAATAAAATTGAAACCTTAACAAAAGTCAAACTATAAAAAATCGAGTGTCGTGAAATAGGATTTAAGAGTTGCAAATATTCACATGCGTGCCAATAAATAATTCTAAAGATATATGACACAGAACGTTCTTTTTTTTCTTTCTTTTTCACTTGTCCCTCCTTTTACAGTGAACAAGTCAATATATAGAAGATAATGAGCCGCTCAAAAAAGCCGGCTCATTATCCTTACAGTCTCTTCTATAATTAACCTAAGTAAATAAGGAAACAAAATAATATCAAGACCAAATATATACACCATGACCATATGCATATTTGGTCAACACTCCCCCTCAAGTTGGTACATGAAGATTCGGGATGCCCAACTTGCAAAGAAGGTAATCAAATTGTTATGTTTCAAGAGCTTTGGTGAAGATGTCTGCAAATTGATCCTTTGTACGAACATATTGGAGATGGATGTTGCCACTGACAATTTCGTCAGGAATGAAATTACAATCCACTTCAATATGTTTCGTTCGCTCGTGAAAAACTGGGTTTTGAGAAATATGCAATGCGGCTTGACTATCACAATGAAGTGACATAGGTCGAGTATGGTGAACACCAAGACTTTTCAAGACTGCTTTTAACCATTTTAGTTCACACGTTAACAAGGCCATGGACCTATAATCCGCCTTAGCCGAGGAACGAGACACGATATGTTGCTTCTTTGATTTCCAGGAACCCGGTGAATCCGCCAAATAGACCAACCAACCCGTAAGAGACCGTCTTATTAAAGGGCAACCAGCCCAGTCCGCGTCACACCATCCATGCAACTGTAAATCACACTTGCTTTTTAAGAGAATGCTTTGACCTTGGCTTCCCTTTAAATAATGAACAACTCGTAGTGCAGCCTCCCAGTGCTCGATTTGAGGACTTTGCATAAATTGGGACAAAATATGCACACTATAAACAACATCAGGTTTTGTAAAACATAGATATATAATTGTCGATATTTTTCGGGATCCTCGAGTAATTTACCTTTTGCCAGTCCCAAACGATGATTCTGCTCCATAGGAATCTTTGCTGGTTTTGCTCCAAGAAGCCCAACTTCAGAGATGATATCAGGTGCATACTTCCGTTGAGATAAGAAAATGTTTTCTTGTGCACGAGTGTTACGAATATATATATATATATATATATATATATATATATATATATATATATATATATATATATATATATATATATATATATATATATATATATATATATATATATATATATATATATATATATATATATATATATATATATATATATATATATATATATATATATATATATATATATATACATATATATATATATATATATATATATATATATATATATATATTATATATATATATATATATATATATATATATATATATATATATATATATATATATATAGATGAAAACAATTTTAATTGTAAAAGTTCAGGGGGTTGTTTATAGTTTTCTCATTCTTGTAAATGTATATATAGTGGCAGTTAATAGTTTAGTATGTACATATCTGAGAATTAGCTTCGGTCAAAATAAGAACAGAGAGAGAAGTCGCCAAGTTCATTGTAACATTCTTGTTAGTTCATATTTCATGCAATTCAATCACATATAACACAATTCATATGATCAATAACAACAATTATCAACACATTAATTGAATGATTATAGAGAAAAAAAATATTACAATGAGTTCTTGACTTGACTTGCACAGCAATCCTCTTCTCTCTCTCTACTCGTATGTGTGTATGTGTAATGTGAGAATCATGAATTGTATCTCTCTTTTTTCAACAGTACTCATACACTTCTATTTATACACAATACATAAGTATTGTGTATTTACATTAAGATCCCTAAACTAATAAACAATATAATTGTTTCATCTCTATTTAATATTTATTCCTAACAATCTCCCCATTAGAGATGAAAACAATTATTCTAAGTAAAATTAATTTCATATCTACAAAATATTGTACCCAACAATCTCCCCCTTAGAGATGAAATCAATTTTCTGATGAAAGATCATTTCAGGGACTTTTTCGTAAATCTTCTTCTATTATTTGATCTCTGAATCTTCTTCTTTTCTTTATTTGTTTCTCTCAGATCTTCACATCTCTTCTTCTCTGATTTTCTCTTTTCTTGTATTTTCTTATAAGTACACTCCCCCTTGAATCATGAATACCTTTTGATTCTCTGCCTTTATCAATTGTCTTGATACGATGTAGCAATTGTCTTCAGTTGTCTTCAAACTACTCAACAATTGTTTCTGAAATTCAGCTTTTCTCCCCCTCATGATGATCATAAAAATTATGAACATCATGTAAAAACTTCAGAAACATGAATTCAATGAAATTACAGTAGAAGAAATACAACAACAATTACCACTCGAAATTTATTACAAATTGATTTTCTCCCACATAAACTGATATCCACTCCTCCTAAACTAAACAAATTTATCTCACTCCCCCTCAAATGAATACTCTTTTAGAATAAAACAAAGCTTTTTAACTTTAGGGAAAGTGAAACACATTCATTTTGTGAAATAACGAGTCCAGGTCCACATAGGAATCCTGTTTGCACAATAGACATAATCTATGTGACCTACGTTCAGTGCTGGCATGATGTTAACAGTGGTAGGATTTCCAAATAGTCATCGTGAAATCCTTTATCTTGAAAGAATCACTCTTATTTGTTCCGGCTTAGTCACTTTGGACTAGCAGTTTATAGTCACGCAGACTGTCAGACTCGATGTGTCTTAAAAGTGTATATAATCAGCTTTAGACACAATGTGCATCAAATGAAATTGGAGACCGGAGCAACTGTCTTCCTTGTTTTAATATAAATAATATCCAAATGATATATCGATAGAAATGTGTTATATCTCCGTGATTATTGAAACAGAAATATTTTGAGAGATAACTGAGTAGTTGGTGGGGTTGAGTGCATGCGTCACTGGGTCCATGACGTCTTTTCAATATCAAGTCGCCTAGGGCTTGATAGATTATGTGGTTTACCCAGCAGACATAGTGTAGGTAGGATTTTATTTTCTTTAAATCCTTTCTCAACTATAGCTCTCAGCAATTTTCAACTAAGCTCCCTCCGTCTCACTTTTGAGAAATAAATTCAGTCAGCTTTACAACAAAAGCATGATCTGATGCACCACCATCTCCTTTCAATATATCACTCTCACTTGCATTTTATCTCTGCTCGACCCTGTCAGTATCCCGTGATAACTGACACTTTTCAACTAATAGACCTAAAGAACCCTGACCCACACAAACTACAGTTGGTTTGCTTCTTGGATAGGTCTTCCGGTTCTGGTTAGACCATAGAAGCGATATTTATGCCTATCGCTCAGATTGGTGCATAATCGGAGTCAGCAGAGAGATTTTCAGCTTTGAAGCTCAAGCGATATCGGATATTATGTGATATCGGAGATTATATTCATATAATTTGGGAGATATTAGAATGAAATGGAAAATCTGATACATGATATGAAAAGAATCAGGTTTTCTTGAAAGAATTATAACGTGGGAGATAATGGGAGAATCCAATATAAATTGGAAGCATTGTAACAAAGAGAATCTCAGAAGAAATGAGATTATGAAAATCAAAGAGATTAGATCAATTAATCTCAATGAGAGATTCAGAGAATCAGAAGATTATGAAAATATTATGCTTTTCAGCTCAAAAATGTTTTTATGTATGCATAAGATTTGTAAGGTCTGCACACTACGGATCTATCTCGACGTGACACCTTCCAACGAGTGCGGAATCCTCGTTAGCGGCTTGACGGTAAGATCACGCACACCGAAGCATGGAGACTACCACGGTGATAGACGAACGACTTGAACGCCCCGACACGATGATTCTCTCCGAAACAACTCTCTGATAACTTGCAAGTTCGAGATCGTCTTTGCTAATCGCTTTAATAAACGTCTGCAAAAAACTAATAATTAATCGAATTAACCCTTAATTATACTGACAGATTCGAGTTTGTCTAGGACAAATTCGAATCTGGCCCAAGGCCTATTCGAATTTGTCCTCAATGACAAATTCGAATTTACTCTAAATTCGAACCTCTGCATTCAAACTTATGTTTGAACTTATGTTTTATCTTATGTTTGAATTTATCTTTGAACTTTATGTTTGAACTTCTTGTAATACATTACTCCAAGTTCAAACACACATAATCAAACATATATCAAACACTTGTTAATATCTAATATCAAGTAGATAGACTTATACAAAATGCTATCTAAACTTAGACTGTTATCGTCACACAGGGTGTACTAACAGACTCCCCCTTGACGATAGCTTCTAACTATTTACATTTTGACTAAGTACTAAGGTCTATTCAAGATGCTTCCTGCATAAAGACCCTGTTCTGTACAAACCTTGACTACATTCTGATACTTTTTCGCTTCAGACTCCATATGCGCGTCACACGAGATTTTATGAACATGAAGTACGTGAAGATCATCTTTGGACAGGTTGAAGGGGTGCAACGGATCATACACTCTTAGAATCACTTTTTCTTCAAGGTCTTCCATTACTGCTTCACCTGTCTCACTTTCAACATACCACCAGTTGAGGTTTCCTAACACATTTTGTGGCATAGGCTTCAGAGGGACTTTCTTTAAGCATCTAACTGGCTTGTAATGTATTTTCATCCATGGCCTACCAGTTAGAGGATCAATTCTTGTATCGTCCATAACTCTTTTGCCTATTCGTGGGTTTAGCCTTTCAAACTTCCTAGACCTCGCTTCCTTCTGATAATCTTGGCAATTATTTCAGCATAGGGATCGTCTCCGATATTAACTAGCTCTTTCCACGCTAACGCCTTTATCTCAACTTTTGGCAGTGAATTGAAGTCTTTCAATCTTCTCCTTAGATACTAAAGGCCATCCTTTCTCTTAATGATAAACAGCTGCAGTTCTCGATCAAAGAATCAGCTAAGTGTACTCCCGGACAGCTTTCCAGCACTTTGCACAATCATCTTTTCCTTCAATTCCATAGCCTTCTTTTCTGCCCTGAACCATAACTTTTTCTGTTCTTCAACAGTCAGCTCCCTGACAGGCTCTTCAACTTGTGATTCAACATTTAAAGCGGTTTTAACAGCTTCTATGTCAATCACGTTTCGTTCCACCGTTACATACGTATCAGTGATGGGATGTTGCTGAATAACGATTTCATCAGCTTCATCTTCCTCGTCACCTAATACCTCATCATCAGATTTCCATTCAGGAACGTCCTCTGGCACAAACTCCCCTTCCTTCAACTCTTCAATCTCATCCTCAAAATCAAACTCTATCTCTTCTTCTTCAATATCCATTAGAGCGTCTATCATCTCACTCTCAATGGCCTTTGAGGAACTAGCCTCACCTCCTTCAACTCCTGACTGACTCGGCTCCCCCTGAACTTCAGCATGCTGAGCAGAAGAAAAATCTACTGGCTCACTATATTTTTGTGCATCGGGATCATTGCCATCGTCATCTTCTCTTCTCAACTCTTCAACATCTCTGCAACTGGTCTCCCCCTGAGCCTTTAGATTTTTCATTAGTTGCTCGATGAGGGACCTCATGGTTTTGAGTTCTGCAGCTTGATCAGCGACAAATGTCTTCAATTTAATATTTTCTTTATCAATCTTTGCGTTATGCTCTTGAAGCTCGTTGACCGCTTTTGTGAGTTGAAAGATTTGGACTGTCTGGAAGTCCACTTTGCTTCGGAGCTCTGAAAACCGTTGGTTGTCTGTGAAGGTGGATGAAGTGGATGGAATTAATGTGATAGGTGACGGGGCAATTGGTGGTTGAACACTTGGTTGAACGGATGGCTAGGCGGATGGAATTTCAGGCTCCGAAACGGAAGCAGACGAAGCTCCCTGCATAAACCTATGCCTCTTGGCCCTTCGCCTAGGCACTAACGGAGCAGTATCTTCAATCTCAAAATCAGAGTCATCTTCATCAGAATCTCTAGATGCTCTCTTTTCTGCCTCTCGATCAATAACCACAATTCTGGATCCATATCTGCCTATTCTGACAGCCGGATCTTCCGTCCCTACTGCTGGTCCCTCAACCTCTATCTCCTCAACTTCCTCTGATGACGACTTTGAGGTGGTCATAGCTTGACCCTCTTCCTCATGTTGATATTCATCGATGTCACGCATCAGATCATCAAAACTAGCTGGAGGCTCCAGAATGTCACCAATAAGCTCAGTAGTAATTTTTCCTGTGCATGAGAGCCTTGAGCCCAAATTTCTTCCAAAGTCTCTACTCTTGGATCTATTTTGGAGGCTACAACCGAAGGACCCGCAGCAGCCGATGAAGGACCTGCTTCCACTGACTCTTGCACCCTGCTTGTTGAAGGCCTTGAAGCCTGTGTCTGTCTTACTTGAGCTCTTTGCCTCCTTCTTAGTTGTTGTGGAGGCCTTTGCTGTTGTTGTTGCGGATGCTGTGGCTGAACTTGTACTTGCTGTGGCTGCGGCCCTTCCCCAGCCCAATTCGCACCTTCGGGGGCTTCAAAAACTGGATTTACCACATCACCAAAAAGTGGTGCATCCAGTGGTCTAACCACCTCACCCCTACGGGCATTGTGCGATTGACAATCAGCAAAAATTCGCTTATCGATAATAGCGACACTCTGAATATCTGGCAACTGCGGCAGGTTGCGCAAAAAATGTCTAATCAACATCATTACAAATCTCGGATACATCAGAAACCTTTCCCGTGCTGGAGCTGTTATTTGATGAACAAACTCCGCAAAGAACATCTCGGAGTAACTGAATTGCTTATTATAAACCAGTGCTATCATCGCCGATTGCATCTTTGACACGATATAGTCAAGTCCAGCCTTCTTTGGTGCAAAGCACACCATAAAAACTTGAGCAAGATATCTCCATTGGCCTATGAGACCACTCTTCATGTATGACGCTTTAGCGATATCCATGCCATACCCCATCCTTAAAAAGGCTGCTTGCCTTACTTCCAAAGGGAAGTCAATAGGCCCAGCTTCCTGTTCGACTGATTCCAGCTGCAACACACTACGTAACATATCGGCAGGGAATACAAGGGGCTGTCCATCGATTCTTGTCCTCAACACAGTCGGAGTCACTGTGCAATCAACTTGCAGGTGATCCCAAAATTATCTGACATAGGGCAGCACGATCTGCACATTGTGAGAAAGGGCATACGAGACCCTTGAATTGGCTAAGAAATCCACCATCTGTCGAAACGCCTGAGCTTCAGGAAGCTCACGATCCGGCGACACGACCATATTATGCTTTTGAATGAAAGCTCTTTCATCCATATCTGCACATTAAAGAATAAAATATATTAGAAGGGACAAAATAAACATGAAACTTGTTTAAATTCAAATTTGTTTTATTTTGAACTTTTGTAAGTTCAAAATCCAACACATATGAATTTCTACAAGTTTGACGTAAAATTTATTCAAACATTTCGATTTTAATAGCAAACTCGAATGGCATGTTCGAATTTGACCTTAATTCGAGTTTGCAGACATGTTCTAATTTACTGACAAATTCGAACTATATGAACAAACTCGAAGTCGGCCCTTTCAAACACAAATCGAAGATTTAAACCATTTTAGACTTAGAAAATAACATTCAATAGTCCTAGTAGGTTCTAATTGAAGATATTTGTCACTTATTTGAAATTTGACCGGTTAAACTTTCTGATTTTGAATCACAAAGTTCAAAACCCTTAAAACTTCAAAATAGGTCGATTTTTGCTCAAATTGAGTCTAAAACTTCCTAAATCTTGTATAATAATGTTGTTTATACCTAGATTTGGTTATATACTCGAACACAAAGGACAAAACTTTGATGAATAGGTGAAAAACTTGAATCGGTAAACTCGAATGACTAAACTCGAAATCGCACAGAAGTAAACTCGAAAGGCTAAACTTGAATGTTGGTGACAATGAATGTTCACTGTTGACCTATATATACTAACCACCTTCGAACTTGTGTTAAATTCGAAGTTACTGACATTTTCGAATGTAAATTCGAATTTGTCTTAAAATCGAATTTAAATGAAAATTTATGAAAATCTTTGAATAAAATATCAACTTTTTCAACTTTTCCAACTTATTCAACTTTTTCAACTCTTGCGTGTAACGGAAACAAACTATGCACAATTTATTTACACTAAGCACAAGATTTTCACGCAATGTTTGTTTATTCGACTAACAATGCATTCTCAGTAACTTTGACCTTTTTTTCCTAAATAAAATAAAATAAAGGAAAATAAAGTAAAATAAAAATAAAATTTTGAACAAAATTTAATCTTAAACTAATCTACAATATTTTTTAAATTCACATCCTATACTTAACACTAACAGAATATTTTTGGCGAGAAAGTCAAAGAAAGGTTCAATCAGATAGCGATGTCAAATACGCACTTTCAGTATCTTACTTTCACACTTAGGAATTTTTGATTCCTTTGATTGTTTGTCGTGACATACATTTCTAGACGATTGTTGGTATTATTTTCCCTTTAAACATGGTACACTTTGGAAAATCCATTGGCCTTTTTATTTATCAAGAAATTACCTTACGTGACTCATACTTAGACATACTTTTATGATCAAGGCATACACACGATAATTATAACTTTTCGGTAATGCAAATTTTCTTTAAAAGGCAAACGTCGGACACAGTTCTGTATTTACATACAACAGAGTGTCTTAGTTTGTCTTAAAGTTTATTATAAAGCTAGCAAGACAGCGGTGACAGGTCTGTACCGACGTACAACAAAGCGACTTATCTTGCTAACTCGAGTCAAACCAGAGGCAACAGGTCTGTACTTACGTACAACAGAGTTACTTGTTTTGACTTTCAACTCAGTATCATGATTTTTCTATTCTTTTCTTTTCTTTAAGATGTATCTTATGTTGCTATACATCCCCCAGAAAATTTGCATACCTCATTTAGAATCAATGTCTGTATGTCTCTAACATAAAAATTAAGACCATTTGGTCATACATCTAAGTTAGTGACACGTCTGACTTTTTCTTGAATATTTTATTAGCCTTGAGACTCCCTTTGTGTATTATGCCTACCAACATATCAAACTAGATAATGTATAACACTTATAATTTTTAGGTGCATTATGCGTGAAAGCTTTACACTTAGAGATTGTAATGACTGTGCTAATTTTCGTCACTTTGAACCTATGTATCTAAGACTTAACTCATTTTCTGATATTCTCTTTTTTTTTTTTGAACTTTTTATGGTTTTCTCTCTTTTTTTTTGTTTTTCATAAATAAGAGTAAGAAAATAAAATAACCTACTAAACTTACTATAAAAAGAAATTCTCCTAAGCTACTAAACTTACTATAAAAAGAAAGAAATTCTACTCCTAAAAAGGAAATAAACTCTACTAAGATCAATTTACTCTGGATTACGCATTCCGTTTAGTTGAACTAAATACTCAAAACGTGACTTATCAAAAGCTTTGGTAAATAAATCAGCATTATTTTCGTCCATTGCAACTTTTACCAGCTTAATTAAGTTCTTTTTAGCACAATCACGAATAAAGTGGTGTCTTATGTCTATGTGCTTGGTTTTACTGTGTTTAACTAGATTATTGGTTATTGCAATAGTTGACTGGTTATCTATCCTAATAGGAGTATGAGTATAAGTCAAACCGTAATCCTGCAATTGTTGTTGTATCCACAAAACCTGTGAACAGTAACTACCCGCAGCAACATATTCGGCCTCGCACGTTGACACAACTACCGAAGTCTGTTTCTTGCATTGCCAGGAAACGAGCCTCCCTCCAAGGAACTGACAACCTCCAGTTGTTGACTTGCGATTCAAGTTGCATCCTTCATAGTTTGAAATCCATGAATGCCTCCAATTCCAGATCACCCTCGGCGTGATACCAAAGTCCCAGCTTCGGTTTCGACTTGAGGTATCTCAGAATCCGCTTCACAGCTTTCATGTGCATCTCTTCGGATTAGCTTGAAACCTAGCACAAATACACACAGCAAACATTATGTCAGGTCTAGAAGCAGTTAAATACATGAGTGACCCAATCATGGCCCGATATAACATTGGATCCACATCAGTATCACTTTCTGTACCCGGTCCGAGATTATGATTCACTTGAATCGGCGTGCTGAAGTGAGCTGTCAGCTTGGTTCCTTCCATCCCGAAGCGCTCTAAGATGTCGTAGACATACTTCGTCTGATGAATAAATATGCCCTCCTTCCTCCGTTCGACTTGCAAACCCAGAAAGAAGTTTAACTCACCCATCGCACTCATCTCAAACTTAGACTTCATCACCTTTTCAAAGTCTGTGCACATCTGCTCGTCTGATGATCCAAAAATGATATCATCGACATACACTTGTACCAAGATGAAATGTTCACCTTTTCTTTTCACGAACAGCGTATTATCTATTCTCCCACTTTCAAACCCATTGTCTAAAAAATGATTGGATAGAGTCTCGTACCACGACCTCGGTGCTTGATGTAATTCGTACAAAGCCTTATCTAACCGATACACTCTGTTTGGATATTTCGGATCTGTAAACCCGGGCGGCTGTTCCACATACACCAGTTCCTTCACTTTCACATAAAGAAAAGCACTCTTAAGATCTAGCTGATAAACTTTAAAACCTTTGAAGGAAGCAAAAGCTAGAAACAAACGAATTGCTTCAAGCCTTGCCACTGGCGCGAACACTTCATTGTAATCGATTCCTTCCTCTTGGTTGAAACCCTTTACCACAAGCCTTGCTTTGTTGCGAGTGACTATACCCCGATCATCTCTCTTGCACTTAAAAACCCATTTGGTTCCTATTGCAATTTCTCCTCGAGGTAACGGAACTAACTCCCACACTTCAAGTTTCCTAAACTGTGACAGTTCTTCCTGCATTGCTTCAACCCAAGAGTTGTCTTTCAGTGCCATTTGCACATTTTTCGGCTCTACTTGCGAGATGAAACATGAGTAGAGGCAAGTAAGAAAGGCCTCGGAGTCATTGATCATCGACAACAACACTGTGTTGTTATTCAAACTACTCCTAGTCCTTACACCAGCATTAGGATTTCCAATGATACTCTCAATAGGATGATTCTTATTAATCCTAGATGTTTCTATGTCGTCAACTCTAAGATTATCTCCAAAATTTGATCCTATTTCTCCTAACGGGGGAACGACTTTAGACTCTACATTTTCTTCCTCATGGACACTGTCTTCAGAGTTAGAAGTTGTTGTCTGATCTTTGTTTGTAGGAATTTCAGAATCATTTTCTGCTTGAGATCTATCTTCAGTTGTTGTAGACTCGGATGTTGATGGAAAGGTGGTCCTCAGAAAACTTTGACCCTCGTCATTCAAATTTAATGACGACAAATCCTGTTCGATTGTACCTGCATTTCCATCCAAAGGAATGTTAAATGATTCAAACAATTTTTCATAATCAAAAATCCATTCCGGACCAGTTTGGGGTTCATGTGTATGACTTGTAACTTCAGTATTATACACAATCTCTACTGTACCATTAGATTTGTTAAAAACCCGTTTGTTTGGTGAGTTCGGCACATAACCTAGGAAGTATCCTTCGTCAGCCTTTTCACCAAACTTATGTTGATGTTTTGTTTTCATGGCTCTGATACCACTTGTAAGGTCTGCACACTACGGATCTATCTCGACGCGACACCTTCCAACGAGTGCAGAATGCTCATTAGCGGCTTGACGGTAAGATCACGCACACCGAAACACGAAGACTACCACGATGATAGACGAACGACTTGAACTCCCCGACACGATGATTCTCTCCGAAACAACTCTCTGATAACTTGCAAGTTCGAGATCGTCTTTGCTAATCGCTCTGATAAACGTCTGCAAAAGTCTAATAATTAATCGAATTAACCCTTAATTATACTGATAGATTCGAGTTTGTCTAGGACAAATTCGTGTCTGGCCCAAGGCCTATTCGAATTGTCCTCAATGACAAATTCGAATTTACTCTAAATTCGAACCTCTACATTCAAACTTATGTTTGAACTTATGTTTTATCTTATGTTTGAATTTATCTTTGAACTTTATGTTTGAACTTCTTGTAATACATTACACCAAGTTCAAACATACAATCAATCAATATCAAACACACATAATCAAACATATATCAAACACTTGTTAATATGTAATATCAAGTAGATAGACTTATAAAAAATGCTATCTAAACTTAGACTGCTATCGTCACACAGGGTGTACTAACAAGATTTGTTCTTGAAAATTAAACACAGTTTTTGAAAAAATGTCTTCATCAAAGTTCGTCTGAAACTCCCCCTTGAAATAAGCACACTAATCATGAGCAAAAAATTACAAAAATAAAACTCCCTCTTAGTCAATGCAACATTGGAGTTGAATTCAGGGCAGGAATTCCAAAAAGATTTGTCTTTCAGACTCGGGTTCTAGTCTGAAGTGATTAGAAGCCATTTGCCGCAGAAGCTCGGGTTTTAGCCTGATGTAACTGAAAGCCTTTTGAATGGATTCTACTTGAAAATAAGTAGATACCATCTCTTTGAAGTGCGGGTTCCAGTCTGCAATGATTTGGAAGCCAATAGCTCAGGTTCTGTACGGAGAAGTACAAAACCCATTTGAACTGAAGCCCGGGTTCTACTCTGATGTGAGTAGAAACCTTTTGAACTGAAGAACGGGTCCTGAACTGAATCGAACATGAACCTTTGTTGAATTGAAGAACGGGTTCTTATCAGATACGATAAGAAACTTATAACCTGCAAAATTTAAAATGTCTTTGGTATCCAAACAGATTTGGATCCAGACCTTGTTAGCGCTCTTGGGTACCCATTTCAAAACGGGTTTTGGTACCCACTTGTACTTGGGTTTAGGTACCCATTGCAAGTTATAACTATCAGCTTCTCTTTCAAAAGCAGAAAACAAATTTCTTTGAGTATGAGAAAATTGAATATCTGAAATTCTAAAGAAACTTGAATTTGAATGATCAGACTTTTGAGAACTCTTCTTTTTGAGAAACTGTCCGGTTCTTGCCTGTTTCTGATAATACTTGGTATTTTTCTGTGAAAATGTTATCTGATTAGAATGACTAGTATTTTCAGAAACTTTAGGAAAATTTGACTTCGAAGATTCACCCGTGTAAATCTTGACCGGAAGTTGTTTAACAATTGTATCTTTGCCTCTGTGTATCTTTAACAGATACTTAAGTTTAAGATCTAAAGAAGAATCAAATTTAGAAAATTCAGTTGGATTCTTTTCACTTTCTGTAGATAAATCAGATTGATCAACTTTAGATTTTGAACAAACTGAAGGATCTTTAACCTCTGATTCTTTTGAAGAAGGAAATTCATTAAATTGTTTAGAAAGATGAAGTATCTGATCTTCTAATCCTTTGATAATGACCAAATAAGTTCTGTCATTATCAAATGATTGGAAATCAGTTTTAAAAGATTGTTCTTTTATTAAAAAGATCTTTCTTTCATCTTCAAACAACTTAGATTTTGTTTTAAAATCTTGTTCTTTCAGTAAGAACGCATGTCTTTCCTTCTCAAGAGAATCTTTAGTTAAAGACAACTCTTTTTCAAGAGCAAAAAATTCTTCCGATTTGTTTAAAACACAATTTTGATTAGTATCTTCATGATCTTTAACTTTCGTGTAAAGATCAGATCTTTCAGGCAAAAGATGTTTCAGTTGAGTTGCATTCTGAGAATTTTCTTGTTTCAGCTCATCAAGTTCTTTAAGTACTTTAGATATTTTCAATTGATGAGCACAACTCTCAGATTTTTGTTTTTCTTTTAAGCTCTGAATTTCTTCGTTCAATATTTGTACGTGACGTAACGCCAAATATTTAATGGTATTTAACTGAACGAGAATGTCGTAATTGTTCTTACGAATCTTTTCAGATTCAGTAAGTTTTGCAATTAGCTCAGACTTTGAAAATTTTTCATATTCCATTATGAATTGCAGAAAAATGAACTTCCAAGATCTTTTATGGAAAAACAGAGTGAATTCTGATAAAACTTTGAAAACCTATTTCAGTAAATGATAACTTGTGAAAAATCATCTATGAAATGACTTTTTGACATTGAAATTTTAGCTTTTCTGCAGAAAATTGTCCGTAACTTTTTTCTGAAGTGGATTTGGGCCTCGAAAATTTGCCGATTTTAGAAATTACAGTTCTCTGTTTAAGCTTCGATTTGACGTATGGTAGGCCTTCTAACGATGTTCCAGTCAAAAGTTATGACCAATTTAAGCAGCTAAGGTCAAACAATCAAAACTCGAATGATGATTTATGAAACTCGAATGATATGGGATGAAACTCGAATATGTAATCATCAAACTCGAATGATGTGATGTGCAACTCGAATGAAGTTATGTTAAACTCGAATGAAATGGAAATCAACTCGAATTACAAAGAAGTGAAACTCGGATAATAAAGTCACAAACTCGAATGACAAGAAGACCAAACTCGATCAAAGAGGTATACAACTCGGTCAATGAAGTGATAAACTCGAATGATAAATCATGAAACTCGGTCAAAGCTTGTATAAAACTCGGTCAAAGCTTTATAAAACTCGATCACTTCTTTGTAAAACTCGAATAACACTATGAATTTAGTGTTGCCCGAGTTTGATCAGATCAGATAAAAATCAAGTTCAAAAACACCATTTTTCAACAAAAATTCACCAAATGATCTCAAATTATGATCGAGTGTGCGTTTTTCACACAGAAACAACTTTTGTTAAACAACTTTGTCTAATTTCAGATTAAAAATCCAAAAATAAACAAAAAACGTGAAGAACACAAAAGTTTCCAAAATCAGTAAAATTCAAATTACTTTCTGTGTGTTTGGAATTAGATTCTGAAATTTATGCCAATTAATTCGAGTTTAAAAACATCACCTTCGATCCAATTATTACTTCTTTTCATCCACAGAATCAAAAACCATAAGAAATTTTCTAAAATCTCAAAATTTCGATGAAACAGTGCTATGGAAAATTCAATTTTCAAATTTAAATTCACTCAGATTTTTCCATATTAGGCTCTGATACCAATTGTGAATTCATATTTCATGCAATTCGTTCAACATTAAACATAATATGAACAATTAACATCAAACACAAAATACCGAATGATTATAGAGAGAAAATATTACATTGTGGTTTTGGCTTTCTTGCAAAGCAATCCTTCTTTCTCTCTACTTGTTCTAACCGTATGTGTGTATGTGTATATGTGTAATCTGAGATTCGTTATTCAACAGTGCACATACCATTCCTATTTATACTTAATACACAAGTATTAAGTATTTACATAAACAACCCCTAAACTATTGAGTATTTACAAACATATATCATATAATTGTTTAATCTCAATTATTTATTCTCAACATTCTACCCCTTAGAGATGAACACAATTATTAAAAGTAAAATTTATTACAACTCTACAAATGTTGTCCCTAACAATCTCCCCCTTAGAGATGAAATCAATTTTCTGATGAAAGTTCATTTCAAGGACTTTTTCGTGAATCTTCTTCTTTTCTTTCACCTCTGAATCTTCTTCTTTTATTTATTTGTCTCTCTCAGATCATCACATGTCTTCTTCTCTGATCTTCTATTTTCTTGTATTTTCTTGTAAGTACACTCCCCCTTGAATCATGAAATAGCTTTTGAATGTTTCCCTTGATCCATTGTCTTGATAAGTTGTTGTAATTTGCCTTCTGTTGTCTTCAATCTACTCAACCGTTGTTTCTGAAATTCAGCTTTTCTCCCCCTCATGATGATCATAAAAATTATGAACATCATGCAAAAACTTCAGAAACATGAATTCAATAAAATTACAGTAGAAGAAATACAACAACAATTACAACACCGAATTCATTACAAATTGATTTTCTCCCCCTTAAACTGATATCGTCTCCCCCTATACTAAACAAATCTCTCTCACTCCCCCTCTAATTGCAACTACATCTTTTCAGAACAAAAACAAAGTTTTTCAACTTTGGGAAAAAGAAACACATTCATTTTGGGAGATAACGAGTCCAGGTCCACATTGGATTCCTATTTGCACAATAGGCATATCTATGTGACCTACTTTCAGCGCTGGCGTGATGTTAACACTGGTAGGATTTCCAAATAGTCATCGTGAAATCCTTTATCATGAAAGAATCACTCGTATTTGTTCCAGCTTAGTCACTTTGGACTAGCAGTTTATAGTCACGCAGACTGTTAGACTCGATGTGTTCTAAAATTGTATATAATCAGCTCTAGACACAATGTGCATCAAATGAAATTTGAGACCGGAGCAACTGTCTTCATTGTTTCAATATCAATAATATCCAAATGATATATCGATAGAAATGTGTAATATCTCCGTGATTATTGAAACAAAAATCTTTTGTGAGATAACTGAGTAGTTGGTGGGGTTAAGTGCATGCGTCACTGGGTCCATGACATCTTTTTCAAAATCAAGTCGCCTAGGGCTTGATAGATTATGTGGATTACCCAGCCGACACAGTTTAGGTAGGATTTTGTTTTCTTTTAATCCTTTCTCAACTCTCAGCACTCAGCATTGTTCAACTAAGCTCCCTCCGGCTCACTTTTGAGAAATTAATTCAGTCAGCTTTATAGCAAAAGCATGATCTGATGCATCACCATCTCCTTTCAGTATCAATTTCATCTCTCAATATAATCAGTTGGTCTTTGTTTGATTCAAGTTGTGTTCTTATTGTTCAGATCTGAATTGTATGTGGATTTTGAAATATTAATTGGTATCAGAGCCTAATATGTCTAAATTGTTGTGATTTTTGAATCTGAAAGTTGATATTTTCGAACACTGTTTTATCGAAAACTCTAAAAATCAAAAACTCACTTGGGGTTTTTGATTCACTGGATGATTTGAAGTGAAATTTGGATTGAAGGTGCGTTTTATAAAGACGATTTCATTGAGATAAGTCTCATATTCTAACTCCAAACACACAAAAATTAATCTGGAATTTATTGATTTTTTTGAAAAAGTGTGTTCTTCACGTTCTTTTTGTCTATTTTTGGGGTTTTAATATGAATTTAGACAATTTTTTCTCTCAAAAAGTGTTTCTAAGTAAAAACCAAACCTTCGATATTAATTTGAAATCAATTGGTGAATTTTTGTTGAAAAAGTTTGGATTTGAACTTGATTTTATTAAAAACTGTTAAAACTCGGGAAACACTAAATTTTTTGTATTAACCGAGTTTTATAAAGAGGTAATCAAGTTTGAAGAAAGATTTGACCGAGTTTGATCACTCTTTGACCGAGTTTGTTCATAGTGTTGATCGAGTTTTATAAAGCTTTGACTGATTTTATTCAAGCTTTGATCGAGTTTGTACATGCATTGACCGAGTTTCATCATGCATTGATCGAGTTTCATCATGCATTGATCGAGTTTGATCATCCACCCTTCGAGTTTGATAAAATTGTATTCGAGTTTAAGTAAACTTCATTCGAGGTTTATCAAGTTTCATCCAAGATTGATCACACTGTCTTCGAGTTTCATCAAGTGTCAATCGAGATTGTTCCTTAGTCACCCGAGTTTGACCACCTTTCATTCGAGATTAACTATTATTTCTGCGAGATTTATACTTCACAATTCAAGTTTTATCCATTTTCATTCGAGATTCACTCATTCACTCATTATTCCGTAAAAGATCTTGGAAGTTCAAAATCTGCGATTCAAAATATCTAACTTTTGACTATATGACGTTTGTTGCTTAAATTGGCCGTAACTTTTCACTGGAACATCGTTACACTACCTACCTTACGTCAAATCGAAGCTTGAACCGAGATCTACGAACTCTAGAAATGGCAAAGCCGGTTTGGGCATTTTTCGAGGCCTAATTCGGCTCCAGAAAAAAATTACAAACATTTTTCTGCAGAAAAACTGATATTTCAACATCCAAAAGTCAATTCAGAGCTGATTTTCACAAAGTCATCATCCACAGATACATCTTTCAGAGCTTCAACATTGGATTTCTATCCTCGAACAACCTTCAACTTGCTGATATTTTTTGATCTCTCATTGGATTATATTTGACATTGTTGACTTCATTTTTGACTTGATTTGATTTTTGTTCATTTATATCATCAGGATGTTTCAAGATAACTGGATAGCCAAAGATATATAAAGTCGAGAACTCAAAGCAACAATTGATGTTTATCAAGAAAGATACAAGCTTGATCAGGTACTGGTTCTTCAACTTAAAGAATATTTATCTTGTGCTGAAAATCAAGTAAGTGTTGACTAAAGAAAATGTTGAACTTTTGGAAATATTAAAGTCTGTTGAATGTGAAATAAAAGTTTTGATTTCTGAAAAAGAAGAGCTTAATTGTGCAATATCTGAATTATCAAAGGAACTTGATGATTCTAAACAAGAGAATTTTCAGAATGCAAATCAACTAAAAGGTCTTTTGCTTGAACGATTTGTTTTGTACAAGAAAGTTAAAGATCTTGAAGAAACACTTTCAAAGACAAATCATCCTGATTCATTTTTAGAAAGTGAAAATAATATTGTTAAATATCCTAAGGTTGATTTGTCTTCAGATCTTATAAGACTAGATTCATGTGTATCGATAGGTACCCAAGAGCGCTAATAAGACTGGATCCAAATCTGTTTGGATATCAAAGAAATCTTAATTTTGCAGGAGTTGGTTTCTAGTTAATTCAGACTAGAACCCGGTCTTAACTCAAATGGTTTTTAGTCATATAAGACTAGAACCCGGTCTTCATTGGAAATGGTTTCTGTACACATCAGTGCAGAACCCGTTTTTCATTGATATGGCTTCCACTCACAACAGAGCAGTACCCGTACTTCATCCATGTAAAGTTTAAACATGGTTTTCAGTTACATCATACTAAAACCCGAGCTTTCGAAACAAAGGCTTCTAATCACTTCAGATTAGAACCCGATTCTGAAAGATGAAGCTTTATGAAATTCCTGCCTTGAATTCAACTCTGAAACTGTATTGACTAACTTTGTGTGCTTATTTCCAAGGAGAGTTTCAGACGCGCTCTGACGACGATATTTTATTTTTCAAAACTGTGTGTAATATTCACGGAAATATTTTATGCACACATAAAAAGTTTTTTGAGCTTAAAAGAACAATTATTTTAAGGATGTTAATTTCTATTTCTCTGAGTATATCACCAAGGTTAATTGGTCTTATCTCTTTGATTTTCATTATCTCATTGCTTTTGAGATTCTCTTCATTATTCTCCCATGCATTCTTAATTCTTCCAATTCATTCACGCTGAATTCTCCCATAATCTCCCATGAGCTAATTCTTTCATAAAAATCTGATTCATTTCACATCTTATATCAGATTTGACATTTCATTCTGATATCTCCTAACTCATCATTCCCCAATTTCATTCTGAATTTCCTCTCCTACTTCATCTGAGCTGAAAATCCTAACCATTCTTTGTGTGATATCCCATGAGCGGAAATGCTGAACATTAATTCTGCTGACTCCGATTGTGCACCAAATTGTGTGATAGGCATAAACATCGCTTCTATGGTCTAACCAGAACCGGAAGACCTACGCAAGGAGAAAACCACATAAAGTTTGTGTGCGTGAGGGTTCTTTAGGTCTATTATTTGAGAAGTGTCATTTATCACGGGATACTGACAGGGTCGAGCAGAGGTAAAATGTAAATGAGAGGGGTATATTGAAAGGAGATGGTGGGGCATCAGATCATGCTTTCGTTATAAAGCTGACTGAATTTATTTCTCAAAAGTGAGCCGGAGGGAGCTTAGTTGAAAAATGCTAAAAGCTGAGAGTTGAGAAAGTATTTGAAGAAAAGATAATCCTACCTACACTGTCTCTACTGGGTAAATCACATAATCTATCAAGCCCTAGGCGACTTGATATTGAAAAAGACATCATGGACCCAGTGATGCATGCGCTTAACCCCACCAACCACTCAGTTATCTCTCAAAAGATTTTTGTTTCAATAATCACGGAGATATAACACTTTTCTATCGATATATCATTTGGATATTATTGATATTGAAACAAGGAAGTTATTTGCTCCGGTCTCCGACTTCATTTGTATGCACATTGTGTCTAGGGTTGATTATATACACTTTTAAGACACATAGAGTCTAACAATCTGCGTGACTATAAACTGCTAGTCCAAAGTGACTAAGCCGGAACAAATATGATTGATTCTTTCATGATAAAGGATTTCACGATGACTATTTGGAAATTCTACCAGTGTTAACATAATGCCAGCGCTGAGAGTAGGTCACATAGACAATGTCTATTGTGCAAACAGGAATCCTATGTGGACCTGGACTCATTATTTCACCAATGAATATGTTTCATTTTTATTAGGTCAAGTTGAAAAGCTTTGACATTGTTGATTTCTGAGAGGAGAAAGTATTCATTTGAGTGAGAGTGATATATTTGTTCAGAACAGGGGGAGAGAACATATTTGAAAGAGAGGAAATGTAATATTTCTGAGTTGTAATTGTTGTTGTATTTCTGCAATTGTAATTTCACTGGATCTGTGTCTCTGAAGATTTTTGCATGATGTTCATAATTCTTATGATCATCATGAGGGGGAGAAAAGTTGAATTTCAGACACAACCGTTGAATTGTTTGAAGACATTGACAACAACTGCTGAAGACAATTGTGACAACTGCGGAAGAATTCAAGATGAAAGATGATTTGTTGTCTTTGATTGATCAAGGAAGAAAATCAAATTCTTTTTATGATTCAAGGGGAGAGTCTATTCATAAGAAAAGAGAAGATCAGAGAAGAAAAGTTATGAAGATTAGAGAGGGATAATGAAGAAGAATTATTAAAGAACAACTTTGAACTTTGATTGAAAAATTTTTCATCTCTAAGGGGGAGATTATTAGGAATATATATATATAGAGATGAAAACAATTTTAATTGTAAAAGTTCAGGGGGTGTTGCTAGTTTTCTCATCGTTGTAAATGTATATATAGTGGCGATTAAGTTTAGTATGTACAGATCTGAGAATTAGCTTTGGTCAAAATAAGAACATAGAGAGAAATCGCCAAGTTCATTGTAACATTCTTTCATCTCTCAATATAATATTTTGGTCTTTGTTTGATTCAAGTTGTGTTCTTATTGTTTAGATCTGAATTGTATGAGCCACCTCCACACCTAAAAAATATTTTAGGATGCCTAAGTCTTTTATATGAAAACAATTGCTAAGATAAGTTTTGAGTTGCACAATGGCATCATGATCATTTCCAGATCATCAACATATACAAGAACGTTAAGTTGCATCTCCTTTCGTTGCAAAGTAAAAAGAGAATAATCTGAAAGAGATTGAGCAAATCCGTATGCCTTTAGAGCCGTAGACAGCTCGGAAAACCAACAACGCGGAGCTTGTTTAAGACCGTATAATGACTTTTTTGAGTTTGCAAACTTTTCCAGCTTGTGCCACATGTAAACCTAGTGGCATTTTCATAAAAACCTCCTCTTCAAGGTCCCCATGTAGAAATGCATTGTGGACATCCATTTGATGAAGTTCCCATTTCTTCGTTGCTGTCGTCGCCATATTTTCTACCGGCGCAAATGTTTCATTATATCGACACCTTCCACTTGATGATTTCTAAGAATTACGAGTCTTGCTTTAAATCTTTCGAGAGTGCCATCAAAGGGGTATTTAATTTTATACACCCACCTGCACCCAAGTACATTCTTATCTTTGGGCAATTCCTCGATCGCCCAAGTCTCATTTCTTTCCAAGGCTCGGAGTTCACTATCCATGGCAACTTGCCATCGTTTGTCTTTAACTGCTTCGCGATATGTCCTCGGTTCTTGTTCTCTATCAATAGTTTCAATAAAATTTTGATGACGCACATAAAATTTATTGCAATTCACATAGTCTGCTATAGGATAAAGAGTACCTGAGGACCGTGATTGGGCAGGTGGTGAAGCGTGGGATGGACTTATTTTTCGGATAGTATGGGTGACATAGTCACGAAGTCGAGTAGGAGCTTCTTTCTTATGATGTCTAATCCCTAGTTCTTCGTCTTGTTTTGACTCATTAACATCATCGACTTGTGGTTGTTGAGATGGTAATGAGTTTTCTTCACTTGATTCAGATATCATAGCATCATTCCCTGTGTCATGTGAGAATGGAGGATCTTCTATTTCTTCATTTTCAAGTTCGAATAAGGAGATATCAACTTTAGGAATAACAGGAGAACTTTCATAAGGAAATTCATGCTCCATGAATACAACATCACGAGAGACAATAACTTGTTTTTCTAGGTCGAATAACCTCCATCCTTAATTCCATAAGGGTATCCGACAAAAACACATTTTCGACTACGACTTGCAAATTTGTCTCCTGTTTTCATATGAGCATAACACAAGCAACCAATGTACGCAAGTGCATATTGGAAGGTTTTGTGTCATGCAATATACTATATGGAGTTTTCCCATCTAATTGAGATGAAGGAATACGATTAATCAAATAAGCAGTTGAAAATAGACACTCACCCCAAAAATAGATTGGAAGGGAACTTTCAAATCGTAGAGCACGAGCTATATTTAAGATATGTCGATGTTTTCGTTCAACTCTTCCATTTTGTTGAGGCATTCCCACACATGACGTTTGGAAAAAAAATCTCATTATCAAGAAAGAATTGTTTCATACAAATGAACTCAGTTCCGTTATCCCTTCAAAAAATTTAACTTGCTTGTTAAATTGTTTTTCAACCATTGCTAGAAACATCTTTATGGTATGAAAAACTTCTGATTTACTAACAAGCAAATATACCCAAACAGAGCGAGAAAATTTCATCAACAATAGTTAGAAACAAATATGATGCATCACAAGACGATACGGTCCCATAAGGTCCCCACAAGTCACAATGCACAAGTTCAAAGATAGACGATGCTTTATTTTCGTTAATGGGAAACTTTTCTCGACATTGTTTTGCACGGAGACACACTTGACAATTTCAACTCAATGCACTATCTCTTTTATTATGACTTACTTCAGGAAGAAGCTTTGTTACTTCTAATGAAGGATGACCTAGACGTATGTGCCAAAGATAAATATTACTTTTTGTAGTTATCTTCAAAACTTGAGTTGAAGGCATCTCACGGAAGTAGAAAAGTCCATCACTTCTTTCACCCGCACCAATCACCGTCCTCGAAATGCGATCCTGTATAACACACAAGTTAGGTGTGAACTGAATGAAACAATTGCAATGGTTTAATAATTGAGGAACAGATTTCAGTTTGCAAGTTAATCCGGGTACATAGAGAACGTTTTCTAGGCAAAAAACACTGCTGAAAATTACGCTTCCTTCTTTTCAAGCAATCACCGTATTACCGTCTGGTAACCCAACAATGCATTGGGCTATTTCTTTAAGGTCATGTTGTTCCTCTATCGTACCTGTCATGTGGTTTGATGCCCCTGAATCAATGATCCAAAGAGACTTACCATTCATCTTTTCAGTTTGTGTCGAATCTGCTCCATCCAACAATTGCATTAGTGTTTCCCATTGTTTTGCGTTCAAACCGGGCAACAGGATATTTTTAGTTCCTCACACCAGTCGACTTTGTGTGGACAATAATGGCACGAGACATAGACCGGCCTCTCTACCGCTTCCTCGAGTGTTTGATGATCCTCTACCATGTCCTGCTTGCACATCGATACGAGGTCTGTCCCCTCACGATTCGGGGTACCCTTTGAGTTCAAAGCAAGTCTTCATAGTGTGTCCACTCTTTTGGCAATGGGTACTAACTGCTAATTTATTTTGGATCTCACCTCGGCTTTGCACTGCTAGTGCCATGAGTTCTGGCTGAGTATCTTTTGCACCCGTCATTGTCTTGACTCCTTCCTCCTGAATGAGAATTGGATATACTTTGTTCATACTTGGTAGCGGATCTTGCGCCAATATGTTAGATCTAGCCGTTCCATATATATTTTCGTTATGTTTATTTGCTAAAGTTGCACCAAGATTGCAAATGCACTAGCCGCACTGGCATGTCATGATCTGATCAAAATTCCTGAGCTCATCTCACGTTTGTTTAAGACGTCTGTCAGGATCTAAAACTAAATAACCAAGATTAACTGATTTGAAATTTATCAAAGTATAAATCAATAATCTTGCTTTGAATCAAAGTTTAATTAAGAAGTTTGCGGAATAACACTTAATTATTTTAACAAAAACTTTCAGAACCAATGAAGCATAAAACATAAGAAGTAATCAAGACTGTTTGTATTGCTGAATTCAATGATTACAATCACCTCTAATCTGTTTGATTAGACGAAGAACACAGACTGTTCTTAGGGTTTTACAACCTTAGAGGCTTATGAAAACTTAACCAACGAAGCAATTACAGACTCAAAAATATGCAGAAAACTTCTATACAATAGAAAACCTATTCTGTCTATTTATATTGCTTTTTTGGACTTGTTTCCTTGAAGGACTATGACTTCTCTGATAGTAGATATGCTGGAATCTTCGTGTAGATATCTTTCCTGAAAATCAGCACTTTCTGTTTCTGAAACTGTTGAGCAGCTTGAATCTCTTGACAGCATGAACTGAGCAGCTTGAGTTGTTTTGCTCTGGCAACTTGAACTTTTACACTGGCAGCTCGAGTTTCTTCAACTAGCAGCATGAACTTTGTATTTACATTTAAAATCTACTAACAGTTTGAGAAGTCTAACTAACAGTTTGAACATACTTAAACTATTTCCCAACAATCTCCCCCTACCTTAAATTCTTTACAAGACTTTAAGTTCTATAAAAACATGGAAATAAATAAGTAAACTGTTATTTACAAACCAAGGCTTTCAAAAACTCACAACTGTGCAAGCTTATGATCTATAGCCTTCAAAAATTCTTTCTTCATCTCTTCTTTATCACAAGATATCCTAGCTGATTTGATTTTCAGCAGCATATCTTTTGAAAAATTGAAATACTCAAGATTGAAGAAAATACCAGACCCATCTGTGAATTTGATTCTGAATGTCTTTGATTTGACAAACAGATCAATCTGCTTGATCTTTTTCCCTTTCTCTTCAGCATCTTCTATCTCTTGTCTTGCAAACTCAGAATCAACCACTGTACTTAGATCTTTGATGAGTTGCTTGACTTGTGGAAGAGCAGACCTTACTTGTGTAACTGACCCTATGTTGTACATCTTTATCAATTCATCTCTGGTCAGCTTCTGTACTATTTGCCAAAAAGTGTCATACTCTTCTTCAGGTCCGGACTCTCTTCTGATTACAAACTTTATTCTCAAGTCACGGTCATCCAGTGACTTAGCAAACCAGTAGTTAATTTGAGGCTTTGTAAAATCATGCTGATCAATCAGCTTCTCTATCTCCATAGCCTTTTGTAGTTGTTGCTCAAAGAGCAGTCTCTTAACCGATGAAGGAATAGGGACAGCTGCTTGATCAGTGGGAGTAGGTGCACTGGCACCAGCTTCAGTTTGGACTGATTGGGTTGTTGGTTGGACTTCTTGGGATGGTTGAGCTTCTGGAGAGACTGTTGTTCTCTGTCTTTTGTCCATCTCCTTATCATGAATCTCCTGCAGCCTTTCAGTAGACATGGACTGAGCCATTTTCTTTGGAATACCTGCTGCAAAGGCAAAATTGATAAGAAATCTTCTATGCTCAGCCTTGGAGTGCCCTGTTGGCATCTTTCTTTTCCTTGCTCCTTGCTTGACCACAAACCCCTTTAAGTAATCACCTAAAGTCTCATCATCATCCATTGGGGTTTGGGCTTGCTGCTCTAATTCTTTGTCTTGTTCTTCTGCTATTTTTCTGGCAACTTCAGCATCAAAGGCAATTTGGGCTTCTTTTGAGGAAAATTTATGCTTTGGAGACTCAATGAGAATGCCCTTGCCCTTGTCTTTTGTAGCAGATGTTGTAGCTTGGACTGTGCTTGATGGAGCTTGAATTCCTTCTCTGATCACAACTCCAGTGGCTTTTGAAGGAACAGCTTGAGTTTCTAGGCTAACAGCTTGAGAAGCTGTTGGGACTGCTAGCCTAGAAACTGGAACTGTTGGTGCTGCTTGGACTGTTGTTGTTGGAGCTGCTTGGACTGATGTGGGAACCTCCTGATTCTCCCCCTTTTTGGAAGCATTGGTTTGGTCAGAAGGACCTACAACCTTTGCCCCTTGGGTTTGAATCATCTGCTCTAATTTCATAATTTTATTTCCACAGAGGGTGAACCCCTTGTGAAGATAATCCATTCGCTTATTCTAACAGCCTCTGCCTGTTTGAGTTCAAAAATTTGGGCCCCCTGTGCAGCAATGATGGACATTTGGTATTCCATCATGGCTACAACAGGTTTCAGCTTGGGATCCGTCAAGAGCATGAGTTGCAGACTTGTCTCAAGATCAGAAAACACCTGGGGTGCTTGGGATCTATCACTGACATTAAAACCAGAAGTAGAAACTTCTGGGCCCCTCTTTTCTTGGTTCTGGGGACTTCCAGCTTGTGTTTGCACACTTGCTATTGCCATGAGCGTGGTCTTAGCTATGTTGGCCCTGTCCTGTGCCTCTTGTGCAGAGACATCAGTAGTGCCAGCCACAGAACTCATATGAACCATCTCTGAAGAGATGTTCACCTCCTTAGTGAGGATGGGAGTTTCCTCAAGTGGTTCCCTTTGGATATGTTGTGCAGAAGTGTCTTCCTGCACAGGGATATATGGCTCTTGTCTGAGGGAGGAGGAGGAAGGAGCTCCTGGTCCCCTTTTTCTTTTGTATATGTTTCTGAGTGGGCGTGTTGGCTGTACAAAAGGATCAGAGGGAGTTTGTGTATCGGGAGGAGGGGGTTGGGGTCCTGGGGGTGTAGCATTGATGATAGGCTGAGCCTGCTCAGGACCCTCTCCTCTGTTTCGTGGAATGATGTTCATCATTGCAGAAGGCAATTGAACATCTATACTTACAAAATTAGCACTTGGCTTTAATAGCCTTTTGATTGAAGACAGTGAGTGCCTATGGGAAACATGTATCCGTTTATGTAAATGTGAAGATGTGCAGGTGTGTGCAATAATTTCTGCCAAAAACCTAGGATACATCAAAAATTTCCCATTCTTTAGGGAATGATGCCTTAACATCCCCTGAAAAATCATGTTAGAAAAATTGAACTGTTGGCCAGTAGAAAAGCACACTAAGGCAGTGGCAATATTTGAAGAAAACTCATACCAACCAGTTCTTTTGGGGCTTAAACATTGCTGAATAATGTGCACAAGGTATTTCCATTTAGGAGAAAAATGTGCCTTAAGAAAAGTAAAAGAATCAGCAGGGCCCCTATAACCAATATTTTGAAGACCAAAATGTAAAGCTTGAAGGGATAGGTCGGTCATACCTGAGGCATCTTGAAGATGCAAGTGATGTCTGATAGATTCCTCAGTAAGATTGATGACAGTTCCATCAATCTTGGATATGAGAAATTACCCAAATACCCTGCACACTTTGACAGATCAAGTGAAAACAACTAACAGCATGAGAAAATGAACTAGCAGCTTGAGAAAATACTCAAGCTGTTAGTTAGAAATTATGCAACTTTTCAATGAAACAGTATCTCCCCCTTAAATAAGCATACTGAGTTGATAATAATGAAAACCAATTAATCCATGTTTACCATACCAATATTTGATATTAGGAAAGTGAACCTTCCCACATCAAAAGGTTTTGTAAATAGATCAGCTAGCTGATCATCTGTATGTATTTTGGTAACTTGGATTAACTTCTTTTCATTACAATCTCTGATGAAGTGAAACCTGATTTCTATATGCTTGGTTTTTGGGAATTTCACTGGGTTTTGCACAATGCTAATTGCACTTGAATTGTCAATATAAATAGGAGTGGATAAAAAATTCATACCATAGTCTCTTAGCTGATTTTGAATCCACATTACCTGGGAGCAGCAGCTTGCAGCTGCTACGTATTCTGCTTCAGTAGATGATGTGGACACTGTTGTCTGCTTTTTGCATTGCCAAGAGACCAATCTTGCTCCTAAGTATTGGCATCCACCAGTTGTGGATTTTCTGTCAATGTTGCATCCACCATAGTCACTGTCAGAATAAGCAGTTAGTTCAAAAGGAGAGTCTTTAGGATACCATAGACCTAAATGTGGTTGGCCTTTAAGATATCTAAAGATTCTCTTAACAGCAACCAAGTGAGAATCCTTTGGAGAGCATTGAAACCTAGCACACACACAGACAGCAAACATAATATCAGGTCTTGAAGATGTTAGATACATGAGAGATCCTATAAGGGATCTGTATAGATGAATATCCACATCTATGCCATCTTTGTCTGTATGGAGCTGTTTATGAGGATCCATTGGAGTGCTTGCAACCTTTGTGTCTTGATAGCCAAACTTTTCCAATATGTCTTTGACATACTTTGATTGACTTATGAATAGACCAGTAGGCTTCTGTTTAACCTGCAGCCCTAGAAAGAATGTGAGTTCCCCCATTGAACTCATTTGAAACTTTTTGTGCATTAGGGCCTCAAATTCTTTGCACAAACTATCATTAGTTGAGCCAAAGATGATGTCATCAACATAGATTTGGACAAGTAGAATCACAGCTTTGATGGATTTAGTGAAGAGTGTTTTGTCCAGAGTGCCTCTCTTGAATCCATTCTGTAGAAGATATGATGACAGTGTGTCATACCATGCTCTGGGGGCTTGGTGAAGACCATAGAGAGCTTTGTCTAGCTTGTACACCCTGTCTGGATACTTGTAGTCTTCAAAACCAGGAGGTTGACACACATATACTTCCTCTTCAATTGTCCCATACAGAAAAGCAGACTTGACATCCATTTGATACACTTTAAATCCTTTGAAGCTTGCATATGCCAAGAAGAGTCTGATGGCTTCAATCCTTGCTACTGGGGCAAATACATCATCATAATCTATTCCCTCTTCTTGAGTGTACCCTTGTGCTACTAGTCTTGCTTTGTTCTTGATGACTATCCCTCTCTCATCCTTCTTGTTTCTGAACACCCATCTTGTACCTATTGCTTTTTTTTTCTTTAGGAAGATCCACCAGAGTCCATACATTCTGAATTTTGAACTGTAAAAGCTCTTCTTGCATAGCTTCAATCCAGGATGAATCTTTTAATGCTTCTGATGCCTTTTTAGGTTCCAATTGAGACATGAAACAGGCATGTTCAAAAGCAGCTAGACTGAATTCAGGAACTGCTAGTTCAGCAGCAGCGGTCTCATTTTGAACCATCTTCCTTGTTTGGACAGGAGTGCTTGGATCACCCAGTATTTGATTGAGAGGGTGATACTTGTGAACTCTTAGTGTGGGCTCTCTCTCTGTTTGAAAAGAAGTTCCAAGATTTGTATCATCTCCATCAAGACCAGTGAATGGTTCAGGTTCCGAAACAGCTTGACTTGAATCTGGGACTGTTTCCTGTTGTGTTGGAGCTGTTCTTTCAGAACTTTGGAGTGGCACTTCAGTGTCTGGATTTGTATCATTCAGGACCCCTGGAGGATCACAAGACAGAAGTGGTAGAGTGATGTAATCATCCCAACTTGGTGAATCTGCAGCAGTCTGAAACTTTGTGCCAACAGCTTGAGAAATTGTATTGGCAGCATGAGAATTTGGGTTCCCAGCTTCAATCCTATATGCATAAGCTTCTGCAGTATACTCAACAAAGCTCAGAGAATTTGTTAGTGAATCTAAATCAAACAGCCAATCAGGACCAGTGCCTTTGATATTAGCAGTATTTTCATTAAATTCAACATTGGCACTTTCTTCAATTGTTTTAGACATACTGTTGTATACTCTATAGGCTTTGCTTTGAGTTGAGTATCCTACAAAGAATCCTTCTTCTGCCTTACTTTCAAACTTCCCTAAGTGAGTCTTAGTGTGAAGGATAGTACATGGGCATCCAAAGGGCTTGAAGAAAGCTATTAGGGGACTTCTGTTATGGAATAACTCATAGGGAGTTTTCCCTTGTGATTGAACTACTTGAACCCTATTTAGAACATAACAGGCTGTATTAACAGCTTCTGCCCAGAAAGTCATTGGCAGATTTGAATCAGCTAGCATTGTTCTAGCAGCCTCAATTAATGTTCTGTTCTTTCTTTCAGCTACACCATTTTGCTGTGGTGTTCTTGGTGCACTATATTATCTAGCAATGCCTTTGGACTCACAAAAACTGTTTAGAATGTGATTTTTAAATTCAGTTCACTTGTCTGATCTTATCACCTTAACTTTGGAATTGGATTGGTTTTCTATCTTAAGGACAAAAGACTTAACTAGCTCAGCAGTTTCATCTTTGGACCTAAGAAAGTATACCCAAGTAAATCTGGTGAAATCATCAACAATGACTAAATAGTATGCCCTTTTATTCAAACTCAAAACAGATGTTGGACCAAATAGATCCATATGTAGCAACTGAAGAACAGATGAAATTGAATTTACTTCTTTGGTCTTATGAGAAGTTTTGTGTTGCTTACCTTTAAGACATGCTACACAATGATCATCACAAATGAACTCCTTTTGTGGTAATCCTCTTACCAGATTCTTTTTAACTAAAGCATTCATGGACTTGAAGTTCATGTGACACATCCTTCTATGCCAAAGAGCAGACTCATTTGATGATGCTCTGGATATTAAACAGCTTAAAGTATTTGACTTAGGTAAAAGATCTGTGTCCAGGCAGTAAACATTGTTCTTTCTTGGTGTTCTAAGTAAAACAAGATTTTCAGGAACTTTGAAATCTTTAGAGAGAACAATGCATTCAGAATCTGTGAACAAAACGGTGTTTTGTTCGTCACAGATTTGAGAGACACTTAATAAATTGTACTTAAGCTGTTCAACATACAGAACATCATGGAATGTCATGTTGCCTGCATTAACAGTACCTTTACCTGTAACCTTACCTCCCTTTGAGTTGCCTCCAAATGCAACAAAACCTCCATCAAAACCTTTGAAATTTGACAAGCATTCAGAATTGCCTGTCATGTGCCTAGAGCATCCACTGTCCAGATGCCATCTTGATCTATGAGGAGACCTGTGGTTGCCCTGCACAAATAACAGCTTAGTTAGTAGTGGAGTAAACCCAAAACAAATTGGTTTTGGGTTGGCCTTGTACATTGACATAACTAAAAACTGTTTTTGACTTCTTATATTTGGTGAGATCTACTGATGGAGTCTTTGGAGAGTATTTAGTGATAATATGAGGTATCCAACTATTTTGATCATCTTTTCTTCTGACAGTCTCAGATAATTCACTAGCAGCTCCAGATTGATGCCCAGCAGCTTGAGCTGTGTTTGTAGTGCTAACAGTTTCAGTTTTTGCACTAACAGCATCAGATTTTGACTTAGCAGTCTGATCTTTTGCATTAGCAGTTTGAGCAACAGATTTGTCCTTGACACACCACATTTGTTTAAAACTTGATTTAGGCTTTGCCAAAACTTGTTTTTGATGTGTGGACGGTTTTTTATTTACTTTTGAGAATCTGTGATCAAATGTTTTCTTTGGAGCTGCTGTGGAAGGTTTCACTTTTGAGTGCTTTACCTGATTAGGATTTGATTTTGTGTGATGCACAGTCTGTTTTGCAACAACTGGTTTGTAAAAACAATCCTTGGCTAAGTGATTCTTCCTTCCACAGTGAAAGCATCTTTTGACAGTTTGAATTGGAACACCAGACTTTTCTGTCAATTTCTGGTTCTTGTTTCTCTGGTTTCCTCTTACCTGCTGTTGTTTAGGAAACTTTTGAACACCATGCTTTTGGCATGTGCAGATAGAAACAGTTTTACCTCTTTTAGTTCCTTTTGATGAAGATGCAGTGTTACAGTTACAATGTACAGAAACTTGTGGAGTAGCATTACATACACTCATCTTCTCTTTTCCTTTCTTACTGGGAGCTTGGACTTCTATGGGTGCACTCTTTGTGTCACAGTCTCTATTTTGACTCTTATCTTCTTTTAATTCAGGACTGTTATCAAGGATAGGATCTACAATAGTCATAGACTCATCTAGTGGTTCATTGACAAGTCTATCAGCAACCTCACTCATTGGATGAATGTACTTGTTATTGTATGGAGGTGGAGTAGCTTTATATCCTATTCCTTCTTTGGGATTGACCTGAGATTTCACTCTATCTTTGAATTGAACTTCCATTAGGTGTTCTAGCTTTTGATTTGCTAACTTGAAGTTTCCTAGATCTATGTTAACAGATTCTAGCTTCTTATTAGCCTCAAACACCTTTTGTTCAGTCTCTTCTACCTTTTTATTTAGAGATTCTATTTTCTTATTTAGCTCCTTTTTCTCCCACTCATGATAGGTTCTATCATAACCCATTTGAATCTCATTGTCCTTATAATCATTGATCTGTTTTTCCAGATCTTCTATGGCTTGCATGTATTCATATCTCCTTTCTTCCATCTTAGCTAGAGTTTTGCACATGCTCTCATTATGATCTCTGTACTTTTTAACCATATTTTTGCATGATTGAGAGCAGAGTTTAGAATTTACCTCAGATGGTAGTTCAGTGGAGGAGACATTTGATGTTTCTGCCATAAGTGCTTGATTTTGAAATTCTTCCTCTGTCTGATCACTCCAGTCAAACACATTGTCTTCTTGAGAGACAAGTGCTGTTGATGAGGACGCTTGGATGGGCTGTGAAGTCCTTGATGGCTGTTGACCTTGAGATCTACATTCTCTGGCAAAGTGACCAAGCTTATGGCATTTATAGCATTCCACTTTTGATTTATCAAAAGATGGTTTGCCTTCTGTCTTGGCTTGAAAGTTGGCCCTACCAGTTCTTTTCAGAAATCTTTTGGCCCTCATGGTTAGCATTGCATGTTGCCGCTTTAAATCCATCTCTTCAAGATCATCTGGATGAATTGTTCCAAGTCTTCAACATTTAGAGCAAATAATCCATCATTGGCAACAAAGGCCTCATAGTGAGTTTCAGCAGAGTTGCCATCACCACCTGAGAAAGAATCACAGTTATTAGATTTTTCAGAAGATAGAAGAGCAGTATTGTGATTATAAGAAAAAGATTTCTTTTTAGCATCAATCTCAGTCTCAAACACTCTTAAACTGTTATACAGATCATCCAATTCTATCTCATCAAGAGTGTCTTTTGTTCTCCATTGTGCAGCATAGACTGTCCATTCTTCTCCAAGAGATCTGAGAAACTTTCTGTTGACTTCATCTTGATCCAGATTGACCTTTGCACTTTCCAGTTCACTTATCAGTTTGTTGAACCTGTCAAAGATTTGAGTGAGGTTTTCATTCTTGCCACCAGAAAAGTTTTCATACTGCTGTTTCAAGAGGTCTTTTTGATTTCTCTTGGTACTGGCATTACCAGCAAACCTCTTCTCTAAGGCATTCCAAAGAGAGTGAGCAGTATAAAACTTTTTGAACTGATGTTGATAAGCATTAGGAATGGCTATTTGTAATAGTGTGAGTGCTTTCACTTCATTCATTCTAGCCTTCCTTTCAAGTTCAGTTTTTGGAGGAGTTTTGACTGGTTTTCCCTCAGCATCAAGTTCTGGATCAACTACAGGAGGGAATTCAACAGCTTCCCATATGGCATAATCAATGAATTGAATATGCTGTTGAATCCTGAGTTTCCACATCTCAAACTCAGTGGGCTTGAGCATAGGCACTTTGAGTCCTTGCCCAGATCCACTGCTGCTATTTTCAAATTCCATTGTAAAAGATTAAAAATTTGAAAGAAAGTTTTCGACTTTGAAAAACAAAGAACGACCTGTGGCTCTGATACCACTTGTCAGGATCTAAAACTAAATAACCAAGATTAACTGATTTGAAATTTATCAGAGTATAAATCAATAATCTTGCTTTGAATCAAAGTTTAATTAAGAAGTTTGCGGAATAACACTTAATTATTTTAACAAAAACTTTCAGAACCAATGAAGCATAAAACATAAGAAGTAATCAACACTGTTTGTATTGCTGAATTCAATGATTACAATCACCTCTAATCTGTTTGATTAGACGAAGAACACAGACTGTTCTTAGGGTTTTACAACGTTAGAGGCTTATGAAAACTTAACCAACGAAGCAATTACAGACTCAAAAATATGCAGAAAACTTCTATACAATAGAAAACCTATTCTGCCTATTTATATTGCTTTTTTGGACTTGTTTCCTTGAAGGACTATGACTTCTCTGATAGTAGATATGCTGGAATCTTCGTGTAGATATCTTTCCTAAAAATCAGCACTTTCTGTTTCTGAAACTGTTGAGCAGCTTGAATCTCTTGACAGCATGAACTGAGCAGCTTGAGTTGTTTTGCTCTGGCAGCTTGAACTTTTACACTGGCAGCTCGAGTTTCTTCAACTAGCAGCATGAACTTTGTATTTACATTTAAAATCTACTAACAGTTTGAGAAGTCTAACTAACAGTTTGAACATACTTAAACTATTTCCCAACAACGTCCATAGTAATCTACTATGGTCATCCCCTTTTTACAACATCCGACGAGATCATAGTTAAGTTGTTGTATCCGAGGTCCGTTGGTGATCGAGAAACGATCTTTGATGTCATCCCATAGATCCTTAGCCACTTCCACATGAGATATAGTTGAACATAGTGAAGGTTCAATGGTATTTCTAATCCAAGACACCAACAACTAATTAATCATCCACCAATCTTCGAATTCTGCAGCTGTCCCGCCTGGTTCTTTGATAGTGTAACATCCGGCACTAAACCAGGTTAGCAACAAAGCCCTAATCTGTATTTGATAGTCAATTATAAGCTAATCAGTGGTCATTAGAAATTAATCAAGTGATTAACAAGGTTTATTAGAAAATTCAACTCAATTAGAATCCAATTCATCGGTGCGATGAATCGGGAAATCAATTAATCCGATCAATTTGCGATATGAGGGATTAATTCAACTAAATACATAATTAAATTATGATTAGTAACACTAATCATACACTAATACAATTACTTAACCTTAATTATGCAAGACTAAAACAATTCATTAAAACAATGCATTCAAAAGTATTTTTGAGTTTACAAGAAAAGGAAAATACAAGAATACATTTTAAATACATTTATACAAAAGAAAAAAGAAAATACACTATAATTATGGCCTTTAGGCCGGCCATATAGGAGGTACAAACCTCCATATTTTATTTTTAATAACCATGCTCAATCTCAATCAAATCTCCTTCACACCTCACCCTTTCAACTCACTTTCACTTCATCCATCTTCACACTCTACCTCCACTCTTTGAAAGACCAAAAATCCTCTATAAATAGAGATCACTTCTCTTCATTTTCATCACACCAAACTATCTCATTTCTCTCTTCTTGATCCGGCTCCATACACACTCACACTACAAAGATTTTTCTTTTCAAGTGTTCTTCATTTTATGCAAGTATTCTTGGTGGTTCAATTCAAGATCCAACCTCTTCTAGTTTACATCTTGTTAACACATCAAAGTAAGTAAATACTAACTTATATCATCTTATATTTATGTTCATATATATCTTGCATAATATATATAATCACCTACAACAACAAGTTTCATAAAAACTCAAGTTTATAAGTTTCTAGTTTTTAGTTTGAGTTGTTTCTTTAAATATGCATATGAATATATGAACACATTATAAACATGTTAATATTATGAAAACATGTGTTATATATGTGTTATATAACTGTTATAACTTTTATACAAGTAGTCTTTGAATAAACAACAAGAATCATAAATTGTTGTAAGTTTATAAACTACGGATTTTCGGCAGAAAATTTATATCGACTTTGAAAAATCATAACTAATTCATAACTCAACGAAATGAGTTGATTCTTGTCTCAATCGTTAGATCCATGTCTTAACTATAGATCTGCAAATTTTCATGATTTATTTTGAAGTTTAAGACCTCTAGAAATTATTTGGGAAACCGAAAGTTTGACAGCTCAAAAATGGCCAACATAGGGTTTTTAACGAGCATTTTCACCAACCTAAACATCTCGAAAAATGGCCGTTCTTGATTCTAAAAATCCTTTGTATATAGTAGTTTAATTTCCTAGAAAACCAAAGTCTAAAACATTTTGGAGCTTGGTCAAAAACAGCCTCAAAGTAGGCCGAAAAACCTCCGAAAAAGCTGGAAAATTATATATATATAAACTTGACGTTTTAAGCTAATTTTATTTATAAAATTGTAATGTTGGGTGATTTAAGACATAAAAATCTATAAAGATGTATATATCACTATATATTAGATATATTAAGTCCTTATTATCATTTAGGACCCGTTTAATCTCGCTCGGTGCATCATCCGTCACTTTACGCTTAAAGCTTTTCACGTTAGATTTTTGCCATCGCAATTCTGGTGAGTTCTCATAGCCCCTATTTCCACACTGTTATGTTTTAGGGATGAAATACATGCTTCGTTTTTATATGGACACAGAAATATTTTCATTTCTATTATGTATTACACATTGGGTTCCATTAGCTCTGATATCATGAACTGTTAATTGCATTTATTTGTAAGTGCGAATATATTGTGGATAGATCTATTGGGAGTCATGTCCCCCACTCGGGTTAGTTGGTTTGGCTAACAGCGGGTGCATATATATTCAACAAACGGTATTACGTATGGGAATACTGCACAGGGCAAACTCATTTTAAATTAAGCTTCGGTTGCATGATGGTTTATATGTAATACATAACAAGGAATTTATGATTTTATAAATTCAATCTCTATTATTGTTGTCCATACAAGTCAGATTTACGTGTAAACCTATGAGCTCACCAACAATTTTTGTTGACGTATTTTAGCGTGTATTTTCAGGAAATTAAGGCAAGTATGCCTCGGACGTATTTTACTTTCAAGCTTCCGCATCCATGGAGTCGCATGCATATTCAATTTAACGGAGATTTAGCTGCATTATTTTGGATATTTTAATTATGTAATTAAATCTCTGTATTTGTGCGAACTTCATTTCTCATGTAAGACATTACTATGCTTTAAAGCTTTAACGATGTATTTTAAAAAACGTCCATATAGTGGTCGTTCATTATGATTATGGTTACGCTTCCGCACTCGTCACGCCTCGCTGCCAACCGGGGTAGCAGGGTGTGACAGATTGGTATCAGAGCCATAGTTATAGTGAACTAGGTTGCATTAGTACCCTAGACTATAACTGCACTTAAGTTTTACTGATTTTGAAAATATCTTGAAACTAACTAAAAGACTATGCATGGACCTTGATAGCAGAAATCATGTCCCATCCGGAAACCATCATCTTATCGGATTCAGAGGAGGAGTACACTCCTGCGAGCCCCACAGCCACTGAGATTTTTCCCGAAGAAGAAACATCGGAAGAAGAGGACCCCTCGGAAGATCCAATGGAGGAGACGGAAGAGGAGCCGATGGAGAAAGAAGATCCATTGCCCCCAACAGTCCCTGCTCGTGTTCCATACCACCCAGCCGAACCGTCATATAAGCCGTATAGGCCTTACCCTAATGGCCCCAAAATGTTGTACACACCCCGAAAGCGGGTGAACCCACCAAGAAGGGAGTCTATTCCTGTCCCAACTCCCCAGCCCAATCCCCCACCACCACACCGACGGGTAGACGCCCGGCGATGGGGCTGGATACCGGAGACCTCCGCAAATGGAGGCAGATGGAGGGAATTCCTCCTAACTTTGAGATTGGAGGACCATCCTCCGCATCTATCTCACCACTCACTCAGGAAACCGCCGATCAGACCATACCATTTTTGGTAGCACGGTCGACCAGGCATGATCACCGAACGGTCACTTAACCTAGATATCGGAGAGATGACCGCTCGTTTAGAGCGGGAGGAGTTACAAAACTCCAACATCTACTGGGCTAACCAGCATGCTCTCACCATCCAACAGGATGGCCTGAATGAGCTTCGGCAGCAACTAGCCGAAAGCCTAGCTCGGATCGAGGAGCTGACTCAGCGCCTCAACGCGATGGAAAAGGGAGAGACCCCTGATCACTCCCACACTTAGTGCACTTCTATCTATCTTTGTAATAGTAGGAAAAATATCATGTAATAGTATAGGACAAAAATTTTCGGGTAATAACCCGCCCCTAATGTAAGAAAATTTCGAATGATTAATGAAAAATTTGCAAGTTATTTATGAAATTGTGTTTGATGATTATAGTATTGTGCTTTAAGGAAAATTTACCTCTTTAAGATTCAACTTCTTACACTATGCTTTTTCTTTAAAATTTTAAGATAATGCCGCCGAAACGAGCAATGAACGCTGCTGACATTGAAGAGCTAGTCGCACAAAGAGTGGCTGCCGCTATAGCCACGTATGAGGCAAATAGGAATAGCTCAGCTAATGGAGATGGTGGTGCTAGCCGCACCACGGGAGGAACTGAAATCCACGCAAAAGGTTGTGGAATTAAAGGATTTTTAAGTTGCAAACCCCGGTACTTCAACGGAACCGAAGGAGCCGTTGGCTTGATACGGTGGTTTGAGAAGTTAGAATCAGTCTTTCGTGTCAGCGGATGTGCTGAAGGAGATAAGGTGAAGTTCGCTACTCACACTCTACAAGATAGCGCCCTCACATGGTGGAATTCCTATGTCCAGTCTGTAAGTATTGATGAAGCCTACCAGCTCACATGGTCCGCGTTAAAGCAAATGATGACAGACGAGTACTGTCCGAGAAACGAACTCCAGAAGATGGAATCGGAGTTCTGGAACCTGTCGATGAAGGGAACGGATGTAGCTACACCAACCGATTTCATGAACTGAGTATTCTGTGCCCTCAGATGGTGACCCCGGAGTACAAGAAGATCGAACGTTACATTTGGGGACTCGCTCCTCAAATTCAAGGTAATGTCACTGCCTCCAACCCATCCACCATACAGGATGCCATCAGGATGGCCAACAATCTGATGGATCAAGTGTCCCGGCGGAATGAAGCCAAAGCCGGGGAAAACAAGAGAAAGTGGGAAGACAAGTCTGGAAAGAACACAGGTTCACAATCCAAGAAGCCCGAGACCATCAGGGCTTATGTAGCAGGAACTGAGTCAAGGAAAGGCTACACGGGTACCAAGCCTTTCTGCACCCAATGCACCTTTCATCACAACAAGGGTCCCTGCCCAACTTGTGGAAAATGCAAACGTGTTGGCCATATGACCAAAGACTGTAAGTTTGGAACCCTGGGTGGCAATGGCGGAAATCAAAAATGCTGCTTTGAATGTGGAGTTACTGGGCACTTCAAGAGTGAGTGCCCGAAGCTGAGGAATGGTGGAGGAGCTCAGGGGAGAGCTTTTGTGTTAGGAGCAGGTGACGCTCGTCAAGATCCCCACGTCGTATCAGGTACGTTTCTTTTAAATGACATTTATGCTTACGTACTCTTTGATACTGGGGCTGATAGGAGCTTTATATCTGATAAGTTTAGTAAGCAATTGAATGCCACTCCTTTTCCCTTAGACAACTCCTATACTATAGAACTGGCTGACGGTAAAATAATAGAGGCAAGTAGTATCATTAAGGAATGCACACTGAAGCTGGCAGATCATCCCTTTAAGATAGACTTAATGCCTATAGAACTCGGAAGTTTTGATGTAGTAGTTGGTATGGATTGGTTGTCACACAATCATGCCGAGATTTTGTGTGGTAAGAAAGTGGTACAGATACCACTCCACAAGAAGAAGTTCCTGATAGTCCAAGGAGAAAGAAAGAACCGACAGTTGAATGTCATATCCGGCCTAAGAACATTAAAGTGCCTTAGGAAAGGTTGTCATGCAGTACTGGTGCAAATTGTAGAAAAAGAGTCGGAGGAGAAGCGACTCGAGGATATTCCAGTGGTTTGTGACTATCCGAAGGTCTTCCCAGAAGATTTGCCTGGACTTCCGCCATCTAGGCAAGTAGAGTTTCAAATCGATTTGGTGTCGGGAGCTGCACCGGTCGCAAGGGCCCCATATAGACTCGCCCCTTCTGAGATGCAAGAGCTATCCAATCAATTACAAGAGTTGATGGATAAAGGATTCATTCGACCAAGTTCCTCACCTTGGGGAGCTCCGGTCTTGTTCGTTAAAAAGAAAGACGGATCCTTCAGAATGTGCATAGACTACCGAGAACTAAACAAGTTAACGGTAAAGAACCGCTACCCTCTTCCCAAAATTGATGACCTATTTGACCAACTACAGGGATCTAGCTTCTACTCTAAGATTGATCTGCGATCTGGTTATCATCAAGTAAAGGTTCGG
Organism: Centrapalus pauciflorus; assembly: GCA_020465985.1. Classification (NCBI taxonomy): domain Eukaryota; kingdom Viridiplantae; phylum Streptophyta; class Magnoliopsida; order Asterales; family Asteraceae; genus Centrapalus; species Centrapalus pauciflorus. Next base: position 39,645 of record JAANYP010006618.1, on the reverse strand, counting down.
GAAGAAGACATTCCCAAGACAGCATTCAGAACTCGATATGGACATTACGAATTCCAGGTAATGCCATTCGGTTTGACCAACGCACCAGCCGTATTCATGGACCTCATGAATCGAGTGTGTAAACCATATATGGACAAATTTGTAATAGTATTCATAGACGATATTCTCATCTATTCCAGAAATAAGGAGGAGCATGAACAACATCTCAAGCTGATCTTGGAGTTGTTGGAGAAGGAACAGTTATACGCCAAATTTTCAAAATGTGAATTTTGGTTGCGAGAAGTTAAATTCCTTGGACATGTGATCAACAGCCAGGGAATCCAAGTTGATCCATCAAAAATCGAGGCCATAAATAACTGGGCGACTCCTAGAACCCCCACAGAAATCTGCCAATTTCTAGGACTTGCCGGTTATTATAGGCGATTTATCGAAAACTTCTCAAAGATAGCAGGTTCCTTAACAGAATTGACTCGGAAGGATGTGAAGTATATCTGGGGTGAAGAGCAAGAAAAGGCGTTTCAGCAGTTAAAGCAAAGATTGTGTAGTGCACCAATTCTTTCCTTACCTGAAGGGACTGAAAATTTTATGGTGTACTATGATGCCTCACACAATGGATTAGGTTGTGTGCTCATGCAAAGGGATAAAGTCATTGCCTACGCATCACGACAGCTCAAAATTCACGAGGTGAATTATACGACTCACGACTTAGAGCTTGGAGCAGTGGTGTTTGCTCTCAAAATATGGAGGCACTACCTGTATGGAACTAAGTTTACGGTGTTCACAGACCATAAAAGCCTTCAGCATATTCTGAATCAGAAAGAGCTAAATATGAGACAGCGTCGTTGGGTTGAACTACTTAGCGATTATGACTGCGAAATTCGTTATCATCCGGGGAAGGCGAACGTCGTAGCCGATGCCCTGAACCGAAAGGAACGGGTTAAACCCTTGAGAGTCCGAGCTTTGGTCATGACTATACAGTCAAACCTAAACTCTCAAGTCCGCAAGGCACAAGAAGAAGCAGTCAAGGAGGGTAATCTACTGGATGAAGCCTTGAGAGGTATGGATAAGCAGTTTGAAATTAAGCCAGATGGATGTCGATACTTCATGGGCAGAATTTGGCTACCAAAACTCGGAGGAGTAAGGAAGCTGGTCATGGATGAAGGGCATAAGACAAGATATGCTATCCATCCAGGGTCAGATAAAATGTATCACGACTTGAAAGGGATGTATTGGTGGCCAAACATGAAGGCTGACATTGCTACCTATGTCAGCAAGTGCTTAACATGTTTGAAGGTTAAGGCTGAGCACCAACAACCATCAGGTTTGTTAGTTCAACCAGAAATACCCCAGTGGAAGTGGGAAAACATCACCATGGATTTCATCACCAAGTTGCCAAAAACTTCTGGAGGTTATGACACTATCTGGGTGATTGTGGATCGACTTACCAAAACCGCACATTTCCTGCCAATCAAGGAGACTGATAAGATGGATAAGTTAACACGAACCTATCTTAAAGAAGTCGTCTCAAGACATGGAGTACCTGTATCAATTATATCAGACAGGGACAGCCGGTTCACATCGAGATTTTGGCAATCATTGCAAGAAGCACTAGGTACACGCTTAGATATGAGCACAGCCTATCACCCGCAAATGGATGGTCAGAGTGAAAGGACGATTCAGACTTTGGAAGACATGTTAAGGGCATGTGTCCTCGATTTTGAAAAAAGTTGGGACAGGCACCTGCCATTAGTCGAGTTTTCCTATAACAACAGCTATCACTCGAGCATTAAGACCGCCCCTATCGAGGCACTCTACGGGCGAAAGTGTTGATCACCTCTTTGTTGGGCTGAAGTAGGAGATAGTCAGATTACTGGACCGAAAATCATCCAGGAGACTACAGAAAAGATAGCCCAGATTCGTAACCGACTAAAGATCGCGCGGGATCGACAGAAAAGTTATGCAGACATTCGACGGAAGGATTTGGAGTTCCAAGAGGGAGATCAAGTAATGTTAAAAGTCTCACCTTGGAAGGGCGTAATCCGTTTTGGGAAACGAGGAAAACTCAATCCTCGTTATATCGGACCATTCAAGATCACCAAAAGAATTGGCCCGGTAGCTTACCGACTCGATCTGCCCCCAGAGCTTATTAACGTTCATAATACCTTCCACGTGTCCAATATTAAGAAGTGTCTGGCTGATGAATCACTCGTTATACCCATGGACGAGCTGGAGTTAGACGATAAGTTGAACTTCATTGAACAACCCGTAGAAATAATGGACCGAGAAGTCAAGAAACTCAAGCACAGCCGGATCCCGATAATAAAAGTCAGATGGAACTCTAAGCGAGGTCCTGAGTTTACGTGGGAACGCGAAGATCAGTTCCGGGAAAAATATCCTCACCTGTTCTCAAGTACTCAAGAAGTGGAGAACACGAGCTAATTTCGGGACGAAATTCCCTTAACAGGGGGAGACTGTAACATCCGGCACTAAATCAGGTTAGCAACAAAGCCCTAATCTGTATTTGATAGTCAATTATAAGCTAATCAGTGGTCATTAGAAATTAATCAAGTGATTAACAAGGTTTATTAGAAAATTCAACTCAATTAGAATCAAATTCATCGGTGCGATGAATCGGGAAATCAATTAATCCGATCAATTTGCGATATGAGGGATTAATTCAACTAAATACATAATTAAATTATGATTAGTAACACTAATCATACACTAACACAATTACTTAACATTAATTATGCAAGACTAAAACAATTCATTAAAACAATGCATTCAAAAGTATTTTTGAATTTACAAGAAAAGGAAAATACAAGAATACATTTTAAATATATTTATACAAAAAAAAAAGAAAATACACTATAATTATGGCCTTTAGGCCGGCCATATAGGAGGTACAAACCTCCATATTTTATTTTTAATAACCATGCTCAATCTCAATCAAATCTCCTTCACACCTCACCCTTTCAACTCACTTTCACATCATCCATCTTCACACTCTACCTCCACTCTTTGAAAGACCAAAAATCCTATATAAATAGAAATCACTTCTCTTCATTTTCATCACACCAAACTATCTCTTTTCTCTCCTCTTGATCCGACTCCATACACACTCACACTACAAAGATTTTTCTTTTCAAGTGTTCTTCATTTTATGCAAGTATTCATGGTGTTTCAATTCAAGATCCAACCTCTTCTAGTTTACATATTGTTAACACATCAAAGTAAGTAAATACTAACTTATATCATCTTATATTTATGTTCATATATATCTTGCATAATATATATAATCACCTACAACAACAAGTTTCATAAAAACTCAAGTTTATAAGTTTCTAGTTTTTATTTTGAGTTGTTTCTTTAAATATGCATATGAATATATGAACACATTATAAACATGTTAATATTATGAAAACATGTGTTATATATGTGTTATATAACTTTTATAACTTTTATACAAGTAGTCTTTGAATAAACAACAAGAATCATAAATTGTTGTAAGTTTATAAACTACGGATTTTCGGCAGAAAATTTATATCGACTTTGAAAAATCATAACTAATTCATGACTCAACGAAATGAGTTGATTCTTGTCTCAAAAGTTATATCTATGTCTTAACTATAGATCTGCAAATTTTCATGATTTATTTTGAAGTTTAAGACCTCCAAAATTATTTGGGAAACCGAAAGTTTGACAGCTCAAAAATGGCCAACATAGGGTTTTTAACGAGCTTTTTCACCAACCTAAACATCTCGAAAAATGGCCGTTCTTGATTCTAAAAATCCTTTGTATATAGTAGTTTAATGTCCTAGAAAACCAAAGTCTAAAACATTTTGGAGCTTGGTCAAAAACAGCCTCAAAGTAGGCCGAAAAAGCTGGAAAATTATATATATATAAACTTGACGTTTTAAGCGAATTTTATTTATAAAATTGTAATGTTGGGTGATTTAAGACATAAAAATCTATAAATATGTATATATCACTATATATTAGAGATATTAAGTCCTTATTATCATTTAGGACCCGTTTAATCTCGCTCGGTGCATCATCCGTCACTTTACGCTAAAAGCTTTTCACGTTAGATTTTTGCCATCGCAATTCCGGTGAGTTCTCATAGCCCCTATTTCCACACTGTTATGTTTTGGGGAAGAAATACATGCTTCGTTTTTATATGGCCACAGAAATATTTTCATTTCTATTATGTATTACACATTGGGTTCCATTAGCTCTGATATCATGAACCGTTAATTGCATTTATTTGTAAGCGCGAATATATCGTGGATAGATCTATTGGGAGTCATGTCCCCCACTCGGGTTAGTTGGTTTAGCTAACAGTGGGTGCATATATATTCAACAAACGATATTACGTATGGGAATACTGCACGGGGCAAACTCATTTTAAATTAAGCTTCGGTTGCATGATGGTTTATATGTAATACATAACAAGGAATTTATGATTTTATAAATTCAATCTCTATAATTGTTGTCCATACAAGTCAGATTTACGTGTAAACCTATGAGCTCATCAACAATTTTTGTTAACGTATTTTAGCGTGTATTTTCAGGAAATTAAGGCAAGTATGCCTCGGACGTATTTTACTTTCAAGCGTCCGCATCCATGGAGTCGCATGCATATTCAATTTAACGGAGATTTAGCTGCATTATTTTGGATATTTTAATTATGTAATTAAATCTCTGTATTTGTGCGAACTTCATTTCTCATGTAAAACATTACTATGCTTTAATGCTTTAACGATGTATTTTATAAAACGTCCATATAGTGGTCGTTCATTATGATTATGGTTACGCTTCCGCACTCGTCACGCCTCGCTGCCAACCGGGGTAGCAGGGGGTGACAGATAGTGCCGTCAATAAACCAAAATTTTTTTCGGGCTCTCAAAGTTGTTCTGAATGAACGACACCATTCATCATAATTATCTCCTTTCAGTTGAACTTGAGTGATTGAAAGACCCGGGTTGTCCAACGAAGTGATCTCAAATGGTGATATCGTTTTTCGAAGTGGACTATTTTCGTTGGCCGCTACATCACCAGTCATTTTTGCTGATTCTGAGTTTCAAAGCTCTGATACCATAAAGAATTAAGAAACTGAAAGTTCTTTTTTTTCTTTCTTTTTCCCTTGTCCCTCCTTTTACAATGAACAAGTCAATATATAGAAGATAATCAGCTGCTCAAAAAAACAGGTTCATTATCCTTACAATCTCTTCTATAATTAACCTAAGTAAATAAAGAAACAAAATAATATGAAGACCAAATTATACACCATGATCAGATGCATATTTGGTCAATAATTTCACATTAGAAGCATTAATATCTAATTTCACATGGCCAACTTTCGGATGTGTCCAATAAAAGTTTGATAGACATTCGCATGCATATGACACACATCTTCAAAACTTGTGACAAACTACATGCAGATTATTTCAATTAGCAAATGAACTTTCAGGAGTGCGCAGGTGTGCTATGTGTGAAAAGTCAAGACCAAAAAGAAATTTGATACCCTTTTTAATTAATTTTCAACACCAATCGAATAAACACACAAGAAATTTAAAATTAACCCTTTTTGTCGAGTAATGAGTTTCACAAATATAAATCGATGAACAAGTTCAATATAAAGAATCTTTAAAACCAGCCGATGAGTGAGTTTCACAAACTTTGATGAGCAAAAAAACATAAATCGATAAGCAAAAATAATTATAAAACTTCGTTTTCTTTGATACCAATATATTGTTTGTCCCGGATAATCAAGCAACACATATAATCTAGCAATATGTAAAAGATTAGAACGAAAATTAATACCAATAGCCATTTGTATTACAAACATTGAATGATGAACACACAACACAATGTTTTCTCTCTTTATGAATTCTCTCTCTATGAATGATTGGCCAAACACTTTTAACACCTTGAACCACCAACATAAAACCCTAGATAAGCCTTAAATTAAAAACTTAAAGAGGCCTAAACCCGTGGGTTAATTTTTCTAATATCATAGGCTACGATTCAAACTACGAAATTTTACATGGAGCTTCGTAACAAGATTAGAAACGCACGATATATTTTTAGTTTGGTGTAAATCCCCTTAAGGTGAGGTTCACCATTTTCGGCCAAATACCAAAAATGGAGTTTCGTTGAGCAAGAGACTCTTAACAAGCCTAGTATAGTGGTTCGATCATCTAGGCACCATCATCAAGCTTAGAGAAATATCTAAAGAAGTAAAATTTGTGAAAAATGATCCTGAGGCATTGCCGATCAATACAAGCATAACAGAAAAAATATATTAAATGTTACATTAGCAAGGCAAGTCACAAAATGACTCTTGTTGATGCTGATGTGCACGACCACAAAAAAAAAAAAAAAAAAAAAAAAAAAAAAAAAAAAAAAAAAAAAAAAAAAAAAAAAAAAAAAATAGAGGAAGAGTAGAAAGTTGAGAGTGGTGGGGAGAAGGAATTCTGTAACATCCGGCATTAAACCAGGTTAGCAACTATGACCTAATCAGTATTTAATAGCCAGTTATAACCTAATCAGTGGTCATTAGAAATTAATCAAAGTGATTAACAAGGCTCATGAATAAATTCAACTCAATTAGAATCAAATTCATCGGTGCGATGAATCGGGAAATCAAGTAATCCGATCGATTTACGATAAGAAGGATTAATTCAACTAAGTACATAATTAAATCAAGATTAGTGACACTAATCATACACTAATACAATTACTTAACATTAATTATGCAAGACTAAAACAATTCATTAAAACAATGCATCCAAAAGTATTTATAAATTTACATAAAAATGGAAATACAAGAATACATTCTAAATACTTTTATACAAAAAAAATAAAAACCAAAATACATCATTTTTATACCATAAAAATCAGCCAACACAAAAGGGGAACACACTTTTGTGTCCCTTTTGACTTTCATTAAAAATATTGAAAAGAATTCCTCACTTTTTCTACTTTTCTAACATGTTGGTAAAGTGTTAAACACCACATTTTCTTTCATCATTTGCAAGACCAATTCCCTTCTATAAATAGAGGACTCATTTCTCATTTGCAAGAAATTTGTAGTTTACTGTGACGTTTCACACAATGGGTTGATATAGAAAGATAGGGTCATAGCTTATACTTTATGAAAACTTAAGATTCACGAGGTGAAATACACAACGCATGATTTAGAGCTAGGAGCAGTTTTCTTTGCCCTTAAGACTTGGAGACATTACTTGTACGATACAAAGTGTACTGTATTCACGGACCATAAGAGCCTCCAACACATTTTGAACCAGGAAGAGTCAGATATGAAGTAGTGCCATTGGATGGAGCTAATAAGTAATTGTAACTGTGACATTCGTTATCACCTGAGAAAAACTAATGTGGTTGCAGACGCTCAGGCAAAAGGAACGAGCCAAGTCATTAAGAGTACAAGCCCTAGCTTATAACCATTCAACCAAACCTTCCTTCCTTAGTTCATGATGCACAAATAAGAAGCCGTTAAGGATGAAATATGAAAAATGAAGCCCTGCACGGAATGGATAAATAGTTTGGGATAAGGACTAATAAAAATCGATATTTCATGAATAGAGTCTGATTACCCTGTTTTGGTGGAATAAGAAAGCTGGCTATGGATGAAGGACACAAATCAAGATATGTCGTTCACCCCGGATCTGATAAAATGTATCATGACCTCAAGGAGCTATACGGGTGGCCTAACATGAAGGATGACATTACCACATATGTCAACAAATTCCTAACATGCTCCAAAGTTAAGACAAACATAAGAAACCATTTGAGTAATAGACGATCGCCTAACAAGATCCACGCATTCCTACCAATCAAGGAGAACAACAGGATGAATAAGCTAGTCCAAACGTACCTCAAGGAAGTCATCTCCGGACACGGAGTGCCTCTTATAATCATTTCAGATACGGATAGCAGATCTACATCTAAGAAATTATTACAGCAAGCTTTGGATACAAGCTTGGACATGAGTACCACATATCACCCTTAGACCGGTGATCAGAATAATAGAACGATCCAAACCCTAGAACGTACATTAAGAGCCTGTGTGATGGATACTCAATTGCCTTAGTGGAATTAATGTACTACAATAGCTATCATTCGAGTATTAAAGCTGCTCCGTTTGAGGCCCTCTACGGGCGAAAGTGTCGATCGCCGGTTTATTATGAAGAAGTAGGAGATAGCCAAATCACTGGCCCTAAGATCATTCACGAAACTACCAAAAGGATAGTACAGATACAAAATAGACTAAAAGTTGCTCGCGATTGTCAGAAAGTTATGCAGACGTAGGGAGAAAATACCTTGAAATCTAATTAGGAGAATGAGTATCGATGAAAGTCTCCCCATGGAAGGCGTGATACGATTTGGGGAAAACAAGGATAACTGAATCCTCGTTACATTCGACAATGCAAAGTCTTAAAAAGAATTGGACTAATAGCTTATCATTTAGAGCTACCACCAGAGCTTAGCAGCATGCACAATACCTTCCATGTATCGAATCTGAAGAAGTGTTTGTTAGAGGAGACACTTGTTACCCCCTTGGAAGAGATCCAGCTAACTGATAAACTTCGCTTCATCAAAGAGCCGGTTGAAATAATGGACCGTAAGGACAAAGGATTGAAGCACAGTTGTATACCCATCCTCAAGGTCATATGGAATTTTAGACATGGACCAAAATTCACTAGGGCATGCAAAGGCCAGTTTAACAAAAGATACCCTCACCTAAGCCTAAGTAAAAAGACCTCTGAGGAAACAAGACAAAATTTCGGGACGAAATTCCCTTAACAGGGGGAGACTGTAACATCCGGCATTAAACCAAGTTAGAAACTACGACCTAATCAGTATTTAATAGCCAATTATAACCTAATCAGTGGTCATTAGAAATTAATCAAAGTGATTAACAAGGCTCATGAAGAAATTCAACTCAATTAGAATCAAATTCATCGGTGCGATGAATCGGGAAATCAAGTAATCCGATCGATTTACGATAAGAAGGATTAATTCAACTAAGTACATAATTAAATCATGATTAGTGACACTAATCATACACTAATACAATTACTTAACATTAATTATGCAAGACTAAAACAATTCATTAAAACAATGCATCCAAAAGTATTTATAAATTTACATAAAAATGGAAATACAAGGATACATTCTAAATACTTTTATACAAAAAAATAAAAACCAAAATACATCATTTTTATACCATAAAAATCAGCCAACACAAAAGGGGAACACACTTTTGTGTCCCCTTTGACTTTCATTAAAAATATTGAAAAGAATTCCTCACTTTTTCTACTTTTCCAACATGTTGGTAAAGTGTTAAACACCACCTTTTCTTTCATCATTTGCAAGACCAATTCTCTTCTATAAATAGAGGACTCATTTCTCATTTCATTCACACATTGAAATATCAAAATCCTCTCATCTTTTCTCTCAAAAAAATCGGCCAAGAGCAACCAAGAACACCAAAGTTGCATCTTTTTGTTTCTTCAAGTTCTTCAAGTGTTTCTTTGGTGCAACAATTCAAGAACTCAACTCCTACTTGTAACGATGTATTCCCGTAAATATTCAGCACCTTAATGATATTCTCATCATATACATAAAGAAACTAGCTCAATAAATGTAGTATGATAAAGAAGAAGACAATATGAATGTTTGAATGTTGAGAGAACAATGGAACAGTGGCGGCTGGATAAACAATTCAAATGTCAACCGTGTGTTACCAAAAAGCAACCCTAGGAGCCTTTTGTAGGCTCCTTTAATTATCTTTCATACATTGGCAACTTTGGCCCCTACACTATTCCTTGAACATAAATTACATAGAAATAACATAGAAGACAAATTACAAAGATAATAAATATTACAAAACAACTCCTAAGATCGAAATAAATAAATCTAACAATCTCCCCCTTTTCGATCACTTAGGAGGTTCTGGAACTCGGACATGGTCTGTAGATTCTCGAAGACCAAGTATGACGTCGAAGAGTCTGGTTACTTGTCTCAGATGTAGCCTTTCGTTCAGGTATTCAATTCCGCTGAGGATATCCTGAATCTCCTGTGGTGAGCATCTAAGTTCTGGATTTGATTGAGCGTCAAAGTCTTGAACTTTCTGAGTAAGCGCTGCTCGAACCAATCTGATAGTGCCGTCGGAGTAACAAGGAAGATCCTCAAAGCGCATGAATTTTTTATGTCCTTTCTGGTTCAAGAAGATAACCCCTGGCTGTCCTCGAAGCAAAACTTTGTAAGCCGGATAGTGGTCTAGCAAAAATACATCTTGTTCAGGAGCTTTCAGACCCACTTTGACTAAGGCACTCTCAATCGCCATCTGGAAATCTCTGAGGCACATAATGATTGATCGGCGATTCATGCATCGAACCAGGGCTGCTAAAGCAGTCATATGTGTCAGACGACCCTTAACTCTATTTACCAACTTTCTGTGCAGACGCTCTACATCGTCTATGTTTACGAAGTCAAGGTCGCTTTCATACAGTTCTTGAATAGTACCGTCTTCTCTGAGTACCTCGAAGGCTGGAGTGTAGACTCTGGCTCTCTTGTACATATGTATGTTATTGATTCTGACTAGTTTGGACTTTGACCAGTATTTGCTCTTATCTCTCGTTTCTCTTAGCATCATCTGATTGTATTCGGCTTGAACGCATCGAGAAGCATCGGTCATTACCATTAGAAGACGTCTACTGTAAGATCCCGGCTTCTTTCTGAAGACCATTTTGAACCTTTCTTCCAAGAAAGGATTTTGAAATTGATCAGCCGGGAACTTCTTCAAAAATTCTTTTAACCCCTGGACCGGAGGTTCTTCTAATTCTTGAGGAGGAGCCTCAAGAAGTTTCAATACACGGTCTCTCCGGTCCTGACATAACCCTTCTTTTGTTTCCGCATCCAGAGTGTGGACTTCTCCCCAGGAGTACCACTTTATCCATTCTTCGTCTGTCCTGTCATATGATGCTGTGACTTCTTTAGTATCAAAACAGTCGACAGTTCTGGCTCCGGAAGTTTCAGCGATGTGGGTGTGCGGAGCTGATTGAGTTGGAAAGGTTGATTGGACTGATGGGGTACGTATAACTGGTGGAGGATCTTTAGGTGTGGGAGTGGGTTGGATTGATGGAGTTTCTGTGGGAGTGACTGAAGGTGATTGGATGGAAGAAGATGTTTGTGGTTGGGGTTCATGGGGTGGGGAATCCAAAATCTCAATTGGAATTGGAGGTGATTTTTGTGGAGATTGGGGTTCAGGTTTTGGTGTGAGAAATGTATAGTCGGTATCAGTATCAGAATCTGAGTCAGACACTAATATGATTTCGACTTTCATATTTAGGCTCATAGGTCACCATTGCTGACATGGGGTCTAACGGAGCTGGGCCCTCAATTTGTAGAGGCTCATAATCTATCATCATTGCTTCCGTAGCCTCATAAGTCTGATCCCCGGACCCAGACCCTCGAATTTCTGTGGCTTCAGCCTCTGCTCCCCCTAGAATAATCATCGAGCCCTCATGATGAACCTTTTGACGTTTCTCCCCCTCATGACGATCAGGGTCGTCCTGGTCGTCATGTTTCCTTTTTGGAGCTTCGGCCTGAGTGCGGCACTAAAGATATATGACCGCTGACTCAAGGCGATCCATTCACGAATTGAGCTGCTCTTGGACTTGAAGAATTAGACGATTGAGAGCATCAATCTTGTCCGAGAGCTCGGCTATTTGAAGATGGACTGAATGGGATCCTGGTGAGGGGCCAGCTTCGGAGGCGACACCCTTACCCTTGATAAGAGAAAGAAGGGCGGTGTGACGGTCCTCGGCGGCCTCCCTTTGGGCGTCCAGGTCAGCCCGGGTAACCATTCCGGCAGCACGTAATGCTGCCGTTAGCATCTCCAGATTGATGGGGAGATGGCCGGAAGTGGACGGCGTTGATTGAGCCACTCCCGGTCTTCCTTCCGTCATCTCTGGCTCCACTACGGGATGCTCAGATCCGGAAGTTTGTTGAGCTGCCACGGAGGCAGCTCTTGGGGATGCCACAAAGGCATCGTGCGTGGTGTGAATTTGTGGGGATGGAATTATGGATGAAGGAAGGTCGGTCACGTGGGGAGGAGTGTGACCTCTTTCAACACCGCCACTCTCCGAATGAGAGGGCGTTGGAGTGTGTGGAAGATCTCCGTGGAATGAAGTGGTTTCCCTTTGAGGGGAAACCAAGTGGATGGTGGGGGTTGTTTCGACTGCTGGACTAACGGTCTTTTGAAAGGGAGTCCGGCTAATGGGGCTTGGTTCACCCTCAGACTGAATATCCCTCGCTCTTACGACAGAGACGGTTCTTTCGGAATCCGCCGTCTCTGCCGTCTCACCTACAGCTCCCTCCCTTACAATCTCAACCCCCCGCTCACCGAAACCCATAAATTGTTGAACATCCATCCGTTCTCCCTCATGCTCACTCTATTATTGCTCACCTTCGGACTGGTTAGTCTCAGTCGATTCCGACTGAGACTCATCCGGATAATTCTCTCGTATATACGCCCTTACCCGCTCTGTGCCCCTGGACCTCGTTAGAGTAGAAAGAGGAATTTTCATCACCTGTACCGTCAGGGCCCCCTTTGGCAGAGTTAATTTTTGGATTGCCACTGTGGGGTAGACATCAGCCTCCGGACGCTCATGTATGTCTTCATCTTGATCCATTGCACACTGGATGATGAGTTGAAGGAATCTTTGATAGGGAACATACTTGCGGCCTTTCTTGGTGCTTCTTTCGACATGGACTCTTCGTAATTCTTCAAAAATGAAAGCGGCATAGTCCACGTGTCGATTGAAGGCAAAGCCGGTGAACATGGCAAATACCTGGGCCGATGCCGAGTCATGACCGGAATGCTTGGCTGTGAGGCACTTGTTAAGCACATCGAAGAGAATCCGCCAGTGGGACTGAAGGTTCTTCGTGCGGAAGTCTGATGGTTTGGTAAGAGGGTCGTCATACCCTAGGGTTTGTATTTCAGAGAGGGCTTCAGATACGGATGGGTTTGGGTCGAATGAGTCAACGGTGGGAAGATAGTCTTCTATGGGTAGACGAAGAATGTGACGGATGGCTGCGGTGGTGATTTTGACTGGAACGCAGTCAATGGTGGAGGTGAAGTGAGGTTCGGGGTCGGTTATATATTGGAGCCTGTTCCAGAATTGTTGGAGGTAAATCTGGGGAACAGCTATGGCAGTTGATAGTGCGTAATAGATGGGATGGCGGGTGAGGATGTCGAAGGCAAGGGTTTGGAATTCTTTTGGAAGGATGGAGACGTCGAGTTGCCAGTTATGTGGGATAAACTCGACAAACTCGGTGCTAGGCAGAATGGATTCCTCGGGTAGCTGAGCATTATTATTTGGAATTGAAGGATGGGGTACGGTGAGAACGATTGTGGGATCCATTTTTCCTGCAAAGTGCAACAAAGTTAGAATCATAAGACTTGATAGGATAATGCATTGATGTGAAGTCTAGATGAGTGTGAAATAGAAATTGTCTGATCTGTTTAGCATCGGGTCTTCACTAGCAGAATTAAAATTCCACTAATAAAGTCCAAAGTCAATCGTTAAGAGACCGATGTTAGATAAGACCGTTTCACTCAAACACTTATCCTAACTCTAATCAATGGTGCACTTGGATGGAACTATTTTTGTGATTTTTAATATATATGAAAATGCAGAAATGGAAAAAATGAAAAATGAAAAATTTTAAAAAAAATCCTAAGTGTTGGATTTCGGATGGTCCGAATTCGGATGAACAGTGTCATCGAATTCGGATCAGTCCGAAATGGGATAATGCATGAATGATGTGTGGGGGACCGAATTCGGATTAGGTGAAACTGGGGACCGAATTCGGATGATGGTCCGAAGTGTAAGTGTAGGTCCCGAGAGGTTCCCAAAGTATATAGTTATAAGCTGTAGAGGGGGGGTGAATACATCAATTTAAAAACTAGACACTCTTTTCTCAATGTTTGTATGTATTATCAACAATTTGTTAATTACAAACAAGCTTGAATGCGGAATAGTTCAAGCTGAGATGACAGATACAACAGTATGCTTACTAGTCTAAGACAGACTCAAACTAGTATACAATGAATACACTCACTAAGAAGCACTCACTATGTTTTACAAGACTTAAAGGAACGGCTTATGTAGAACAGCTTATACACACAGATGCTGGTTTACACAGAAGGTTTGCATGCATGAAAATCACACTTGCACGTTCACTCTTGGGTTTCAGCACTTAGCTTTCTTCACACTTCTTTCTGTCTTTAGAAGCTTCCTTTTATACTCACCTAGAGGATCTAAGAGAAACATCTTCATTGGACGGAATGAAAAAGGAGAAGCCTTGTTGAAAAGACAACATAACCTTTTCTGCACTTTTCTGAAAAGCAGACCTGTCTTCATATGTGCAGAACTTTTGTCTTTTTACTTTGTCTACTGTTGCATTGCCTTTAACTAATTTAGGAATGTCAACTTTGCGTCTTTCTTCCTTGTAAAGGCCTATTTTTATATAAGAAAAAGGTCTGTCACCCTTTTTCAAATAACCTTTTGTCTTCATGTTACAGAACAGCTTGGGCAGGCTGAGCAGTTCTGTTTTCCACTTTGTCTTCGACTTTGTAAACTGATCTTGTAGACAAAAACAATACATGATGACTTGGAAACATATTCCATAAAGTGTTTAGCCTGTTCACAAAGAACGGGTTCTGTTCACAAAGAACAGAACACTTTAAAATTGCCCAAGCTGCTCAACAGTGTAGAGCAGCGTAGACAGTTTATGTCCAGCCTGTTCAGCAGACAGAGCAGCTTGGACAAACTGTCTTAGTTGCAACACATGCAACACATAGAACAGCTTAAGACTAATATTGCAAATCATTTTCAGGTTTCAATAAGGCATATAATAGGCCTTAAATTCAACCTTCAAATGCATCAACAGGTTTGAATATCAATCTCCCCCTCAGATGCAGAACAGGTTTGACTGAGGCCTTTTTGTGCCTAACAATGTCCCCCTATTTGCAATAACCAGTCTAAGCTGGTCTTATCAAGGATCAATATATATTTTTACAGTACATTTTGCTGAAATGAAATTACAACATTACAGTAAAGTAAAAGATCAGTTTATATATACACTGATTCTTGATTACATAGAACAACACATGTTTTTACAAGAGTACAACTAATGTACTAATGTATTTTACAACTAATGTAAAAGAAAACATTACAACTTATGTAATAAAGTACAACTAATGTACAAAATGTTTGGACTGTTTGGGTTGGGAGCAAAATAATGGCAAGCCTGTCCAACTAATGGACAGCTTCCATTCTTCACCTACCCAGATGGCAGGTGGACTTCATTGGACAGGAGGTGGTATCCCTTCTTTGAATCTCCTTTCAAGTTCTTCCCTTGTTTGTTCCATTTCTTCAATTTCAACTCTGAGAAACATAAAGTTAGAATCTTGAAGCTCACCTCTGTCATAAAAACCTTTCAGCTCATCCCAGATGGCTGCTCTCCATAAGCTGGACTGTCTGAAGGAGGTGGCAATTCTAAAGGCTGCAAGCTGCTTAAGACCAACTTTGTGTAGGTCTGAAGCTCTTTGAAAACATTTCTTCTGAGATAAGGGATCTACAAAAAATTCCCCTAACTCAGGCTCTTCAATCACTTTGCCATCTTCAAATTCAACTCCTTCAGGCAGGCTGTGGTCAACTCCTTGAATTTCCACAGCATAATCTCCTTGTTCAATCATTATAAGGAGTTCTTCCAGCTCTGTATCCTTCTTTGTCCTTCTGGCCTTTATTTTGGGGTATGTCACAGAGACACCCTCTCTTACTTCTTTTGGAATCAGGCCCAGCTCACTTACTCTCTCCATCAGCTTCTTGATGTATGCCCTGATAGTCTTAGCCGTTTCTGACTTAGACTGGCTCAGGGCAACTGCCAGTTCCACCCATTCCCTGTATCCCATCTGTGCAACATCAGTGTGATCGTAGGATTCCATTTCAGGTCCTGTTGCACCCATCCTGGTGATCTGAAGCTTCCACTGTGTGCCTTTTCTTGAAATGGGAACAGCTTTGACAATCGCTTCCTTGGCAAGCCTTCTATTAGCAACATCATGAAATTTCTTTCTAGCCACGTTGTCAAAGTGGAATTTGGCTCTGGCAGAGGGTACTTGAGTCTTGGTCACAGAGACCTGAGCACCCTGTACTTTTTCTCCCTCCTTTTCTCCTGCTGATTCCTTAGCAGCTTCCATTAATTTCTTTTGCACCTCCAAGGTAGACATTTTAATTTTCTTTGCTTCTTGGAGTGCAAAAGATTTAGCAGCTTTAGCAGATTCTTCTTCTTTTCTCAATTGCTCCAGAGCTTGAAGCTGTTCTTCTCTAAACTCAAAGTACTTGTGCATAGGAAGACCCATCTCTTTAGCCCTGGCTTTTTGAAACTTAAGATCAGCTGCTTTCTGCTGTTGTTGATCAATGGCTGCTTTTTCTTTTCCTTTAGCTGCTGCTGTAGTGACAGCAGCCTCAGGTTTTCTTCTTCTTCTTCTTCTTCTTCAGTTAGAATTAAGTGCCTCCTTTTACTGCTAGGCCTGTCCTCAGGAATGACTTCCTCCCCCTTAGACTGAGCAGGGTTTGGAGAGACAGCCTGAGTAGGCATAGCAGCTTGAGAGGCACCTTCAGCTGTACCTGTAGATGTCCCTGCTGGTTGACCAGTGGGAGTTGTAGGTACTGCTTTCTCCTTAGGAGAAGAGGTTTTCTCCCCCTTAGACTTAGTCTTCGAGGCAGATGACTTCTCCCCCTTTGAAGGAGATGGAACAGCACCTTCAACACCTGGTCTGCCTGAAGACACAAAGTCAGCAGGCTTACCAGCAGTTCTGGCAGCAGGTTTGGGGCCAACCAGGCTTGTCACTAAGAAAGTCAGGTTGTCCTTAACCTCTGCAAGCTGGGAAAGACAGGCCTGAAGAGAAGAGGTTTGGGAATCAGCAAGAGTGGTCAGCTTAACAATGTTTTCTCTATCAGAAGCTGTGAACAACAGACTTTGAAGCTGTGCAAGATGAACTTCAAGAGTATCTTGCACATCAGCAAGGTCTGAGGACACAGTATTTGATAGAGAGCCAATAAGAGTGTTCAGGCTGGCCAATGTGTTAGGAAGGGTAGTTTGGCAAGAAGTGAGGAGAGATGACAGCTGTTGTGAAATGGCTGCCATAGAGGACACAGAGTCCTGTTGTAAGGAGAGGATAGAAGAGAGAGAGTTGGATACAGTTTGCAGCTGTGCAGTGAGTGCAATCAGCTGTGAAGAGTTGTCAGTATGGGAAGGGACTGGGAAGGATTCTTTGAACAAATCAAAGAAGCCTTTGAGCTGCTCAGACACAGAGTCTGAGATGATGGATGGTAGGGAGTGCATGGTGTTTTCCAAAGAACAACTTTGTTGGTCAGCAAAGAAAGCTGATCCTTCAAAGGCAGGTCTTTGGGAGATGGTGGTGTATGGGTGGATTGTTTGGAGTGGGTAGATGGAGAAGATGATGATGAGGCTGGTGTTTGAGGATGTGATGGAGAGGGAAGAGGGACTTGGGACAGAAGCTCCATAGCCTGGGCAAAAGTAAGATGGCCCAGGTTGGAGGGATCAAGAGGTCCTTCAGCAGCGGCTGTAGCTGCATCACCAGGAGAAGGGGATGATGTTTGGGGCCTTTCAGATGCTGCTTGTGTTGCAACACCCTCATGAAGACCAGTGGTGGTTCCCTCTGCAGTGCCTTGGTCTAAAGGCACCTCATCATTGGGAGATGGGATATGCATTTCAACATCAGCAGTGGTGAAATCTGCTGATGGAATGTGCATAAAGGGAGCAGCCTCACCAGAGGGATGGTATGATCCCTGAGGTTCATCAGCTTGGGTTGTTGGTCCCTCAGCAGCTGTTTGGTGTAGAACAGCTGTATCATGGGGAGCAGAAGTTTGAGGCTGAGCTGCTGATTGGTCTATATCAGCAGCGTGGACACCTCGTGCAGACTCAGGGTGTGAGAAGATATGAGTGGGGGACAATGTGGACACAGTATGGAGTGGAGAGGACTCCTGTCTTTCAACATCCTCAGCCTGTTGGGAGGCTGGGATAGTTGATGTGGGTATCTCCGTTTGTACAACTGGTTCCTGTTGGGAGGAACCAGAGGGTCTAGGCTGACTCTGGGTAGACTCAGATTTGAGTGAAGCAGGCTCCAAATGAGCTGAACCTGCTCCCAAAATAGGAGAGGCAGCTAGGGTTGCTTCTTTTTCAACTGAACCCTGTTGAGAGGGAACAGAGGAGGTGGTTTTGTGGGCTGGTTTCTTTTTGGCTAATGATTTGCGTTGGTAATGGATGGATGATGTGGGTGATTGTGGAGTAGGAAGAGGATCTGTTTGGACAGGATGTGAGACTGGGCTAGGAACAGTGGCGCTGGCCTGTTCCATAGTCTCTTGTGCCACAGAGGCACCAGCCACAAAGGCTTCAGGCTCAACACATGAACCAAGGTGAGGAGTCTGCTCTTCCTCAGCCACAGAGGCTGAAGGAACAGACTCAGACTGAGCTGTTTTGGCCTTCTTTTTCACAGGCCCAGCTTCAGTTGCCAGGGTCCTTTTGACAAGCTTGGACCTGGCTTTGGATTTTCTGGTGGGAGCAGTCTCTGGATCCACCCTCACAGTAGAGGGTCCTTCCACCAAACCTAGCAGCCTCCTCATTGGTGTGGATAGAGGAGGCTCATTCTACAGGACTGGAGTATAGAAAACTCTATTCCCTATAACTGGGAATGCAGCAGTCTTAAGAAGAGGCTGAGAGTTATAGAGACGCTCACCACAAACATGTCTGAAAATGAGGCTCAGAAACCTGGGATATCGAACAGCAGCTGGTCTTGACTCTTGCTGCACTAGGTTCCTCAAATTCACAAAAATCCATTTCGCCATATCCATGGTAGTTCCATCCACAAGCTGCAGAACTACAGGGATTTCATCACGGCTCAATTGGTCAAAGGAACCAACTTTGCTGCTGAAGCACATCACCACAGAGGCGAATAAGAAGCTGTAGGTAGGAGAGAGATCCTTCCTAAACAGTGTTGTTCCAATTTTTGGTTCTGCTACACCACAAAAGTGCAGCAGATTCTTCATCTGTTCATCTTCAGGCTGTGGTCGATCATATTGTGCAACCACAGGGAGTCGAAGAACTTCCCTGAGCAGATGAGTGTTGATCTCAATATCGAGTCCCATTGAGAAGGGTGCCCTTGAATGCTTTGGTTTCTTCTGGGGATATAGGCCACAGGTATCCAAACTCATACACACCATCTCCTGGTACAGGACACCAGGAGATGCAGTCATGGCGTAGTTCAACGGATGAACTTTAAGAAACTCCACCATTTGGTCATAGCCCTTCCCCACATAGTTTTTGGGGATTGTGAGGTTGGCAATGTAGTTGGTGGGCTTAATGGTCAGCATTGTGGTGATGGATGAGTGTTTGACAACATCCTCACCAACGAACACTGGGAGAAAGGGATTAGGTCTGTGAGCCATTTGGGAATTTTTGAGTTTTGGAGAAGCAGGAGACACTTAGTCGATTTTTAGGGTTCTTGAGGATTTCTGGAAATGATGAGGAAGACGAAGAATAAACAGTGGTTTGGTATTTATAGGATTTGAATGTGAGTGTGTATGAGAGAGAAGGTTTGGGCGGTTCGATTTGAAATGTTAGTTAACGGAAAACGGAACGGTTGTCCATGTCAGAAACATTTGTCAGACCACTTTACCTTTTTAATCACTAACACACGTAACCCACATTATCCGCAGTAATTAAGTTAAATAAAACATAAATTAAGTAACTTAATTATGAAGAAAGGTAATTAAACTTTTGGTCTACGCTGTTGGTCAAACCTGTGATGATCAGGGTCAACACAAGGTTCTCAGTCTTCAAGCTGTTCTCCCTTCAAACTGTGCCTTCAGCCTGTTCTCTTTTGCAAGAACAGGTTGTGTTCAATAGTTGAACAGGTTACAAGACAAAGACTTGTAAGACAGTGTGAAAGGAGTGAACAGGTTGAAGATTGGACCATCAGAGCAATGGCTTTGCCTTTGCCCCTACTGGATTGTGATTTATGCTGCCTATCAGCATACTCACTGTGTTTGGTTTTGAAAAACTTATTTTCATTTAAAACCAATTTACCACTATGATTTGAAAACTTATTTGAAATCACAGCAGTTTTGTTTTCAACATGAGACTTACCCTTGTTGAAAACAGGCTGCTTACTTTTTGAAAACTTGTTTTCAAAATGTTTAGCATCAAAAGGATTAACACGCTTTTTACCATCAGCTTTGGACTCAGAACCTGTTTTGTCAACAGGTTTAGCATCCACAGCTTCAGTTTGAACATGTTTTCCTTTCTTTTGCTTGTGTGAGCTAGCAGAGCACTTAGCAGGCTGACTTGGAGAACAAACTCCAACATCAGCTTTTGAGCTGAGTTCACACAAGCTGTCAGTATTTTGAGGCCTGACAAACCTGTGTGTTGAGATTAGTTTACCATTCACATTTTGAATGAATGTATATGGAAGTTCACCAAGAGTGGATAATCTTCTTTCAGATTACTTATCTCAACAATGGAAGCTGCTGTGTCAAGATCCCCTCCAAGATAGGCTTGGATTTGTGCAGGAATCTGTTGACTTATACAATGGCTGACTTTTTGTGCAGATTGGCACCAAGAGTCAACTATCTTTTGAAGCTTGGCATGCTTTATATCTGTTTCTCTCTTTTCTTCCAGTAAAATAGAGTTGATGTGTTTTAATTCATCAAGCTCGGTTTCCAACTTATGGAAACTGTCCAGTTTACTGGATTTAGTTTTAAGATCAGCTTTAAGCTTAGAGATTTCAGATAGTAAAGCATCATGCTTCTCAACAGCAGCTTTGAGATCAACAAGCATATATTCAAACATTTTAACTTTTTCTTCAGAACTGT
Source organism: Centrapalus pauciflorus (assembly GCA_020465985.1). Lineage (NCBI taxonomy): Eukaryota > Viridiplantae > Streptophyta > Magnoliopsida > Asterales > Asteraceae > Centrapalus > Centrapalus pauciflorus. Next base: position 18,652 of record JAANYP010006618.1, on the reverse strand, counting down.
AAGCCATAAAATTTTGTACCTTATACATCATAGTAGGATTCCAGTTCTCTAAGCTGCTGAAGGCTTCAGCTTCAGCCATATCCTGTTTGAAACTGCTTATTGATGGGACATCAGTGTTGGCCATCAGACATTGATTATCTTCTTCGTCAGATGATGAATCAGATTCCTCCCAGTCACATGTCTCTGCCATAAGTCCATTTTGGCGATTGGAAGACACTGAGTTTTCCAATTTCCTCAGCTTAGCCATGGCCATAAGGTACTTAACCCTATAGCCATCATCCTTGTTAGTCTTGTTGGGTTTGGATGACTGACCAACAGCTTTTGACACACAGTCAGTAGCTATGTGACCAGTTTTGCCACACTTGAAGCACTCAACTTTGGATTTGTCAAACGCCTTCTTTTTGCCAGCACTTGAACCTCCTTGTAGCATGTTTCTTCCAAACCTTTTCTTGTTGAACCTTTTGACAAGCATGGCTATCATTTGCTCATCATCTTGTTCAGCAAGATCTGCAGCATCTTCTTCGTCTCACACCTCCTCCTTTTCATCATCCTGTTGATCGGGTTGAATGAACACATTATTCACCTGATTTACAGGCTGTCTCACATTAGCCACAAAGGCTGCACCTCTTCTGGACATTTCCAAGGCATTTCTCTTTTGTTGCCTTGACTGTTCATCATTCAGTAAGGATCCATACAGATTGACCAGATCCATACTTCTGATAGTACCTGAGTTCCTTAGGATTGTTGAAAAGTAGTTCCACTCTTCAGGTAAAATGTCCAGAAATTTATTCACCAGGGTAAGACTGTCCTTGGTGATCCCAACAGCTTTGAGATCATTCACTAGAGCAGTAAACCTGGTGTAGGTTTCAGTGAGAGTCTCCTTTGGTTTAGCAAAGAAGAGTTCATACTGTCTAACAAGATTGTTGATCCTATTGTCCAGTGTGATTGTGGGTCCATCATAGACGGTACACAAAGTATCCCACATCTCCTTTGCTGTCTTCATTTTCTCAACCTGCTTGAACACATCATCAGGGAGAGAAATGACCAGGTTGTTTCTGGCCTTTGCATCCAGAGCCACCAATCTCTTGTCTTCATCAGACCATTGAGCTTTTGCTTTCTCAAAGGTCCTGATTTCAGGAGCAGCTCCTTCAACCGCTGGAGTTATGGTAGTAACAGAGGTTGGCACATAGGGACCCTCCATCACTATCTCTGGCAGTTGTACATCCAGATTCTCTAAATAGAGCATCATTCTGCACTTCCAACCAGAGAAGTTTTGATGATTAAATTTGGGAGGTTTGCCCATAGAGCCATTGTCATAGTAAGAAGAATTTGCAGCACTGTTGTCCATGGAAACTTGGGAGAATGAGAGATCTAGAATGACACACACTCTAAACTGCTCTGATACCAGTTGTAGGTCCCGAGAGGTTCCCAAAGTATATAGTTATAAGCTGTAGAGGGGGGTGAATACAGCAATTTAAAAACTAGACACTCTTTTCTCAATGTTTGTATGTATTATCAACAATTTGTTAATTACAAACAAGCTTGAATGCGGAATAGTTCAAGCTGAGATGACAGATACAACAGTATGCTTACTAGTCTAAGACAGACTCAAACTAGTATACAATGAATACACTCACTAAGAAGCACTCACTGTGTTTTACAAGACTTAAAGGAACGGCTTATGTAGAACAGCTTATACACACAGATGCTGGTTTACACAGAAGGTTTGCATGCATGAAAATCACACTTGCACGTTCACTCTTGGGTTTCAGCACTTAGCTTTCTTCACACTTCTTTCTGTCTTTAGAAGCTTCCTTTTATACTCACCTAGAGGATCTAAGAGAAACATCTTCATTGGACGGAATGAAAAAGGAGAAGCCTTGTTGAAAAGACAACATAACCTTTTCTGCACTTTTCTGAAAAGCATACTTGTCTTCATATGTGCAGAACTTTTGTCTTTTTACTTTGTCTACTGTTGCATTGCCTTTAACTAATTTAGAAATGTCAACTTTGCGTCTTTCTTCCTTGTAAAGGCCTATTTTGATATAAGAAAAAGGTCTGTCACCCTTTTTCAAATAACCTTTTGTCTTCATGTAACAGAACAGCTTGGGCAGGCTGAGCAGTTCTGTTTTCCACTTTGTCTTCGACTTTGTAAACTGATCTTGTAGACAAAAACAATACATGATGACTTGGAAACATATTCCATAAAGTGTTTAGCCTGTTCACAAAGAACAGGTTCTGTTCACAAAGAACAGAACACTTTAAATTTGCCCAAGCTGCTCAACAGTGTAGAGCAGCGTAGACAGTTTATGTCCAGCCTGTTCAGCAGACAGAGCAGCTTGGACAAACTGTCTTAGTTGCAACACATGCAACATATAGAACAACTTTAGACTGATATTGCAAATCATTTTCAGGTTTCAATAAGGCATATAACAGGCCTTAAATTCAACCTTCAAATGCATCAACAGGTTTGATTATAAATCTCCCCCTCAGATGTAGAACAGGTTTGACTGAGGCCTTTTTGTGCCTAACAAATACATATCAGATCCTTAAACAAAACTGACATAAAGCTTCCCAGATGATCCTCGATCCCAAATCAACAAGCACGGCTACTGATCTCGTCGCTAATACCCTGAATGTCCTGCTTTAGATGTCATGAAAAGGGGCATGTTGCTTCTAATCGTCCGCTTAGGAAAATTGATGTTACACCTAAGACAGGGAAGCCAACACAATCTAAGCCTTCATCAAGTGTGGCGAGCACTAGTAGTTCTCAGAGTACCGAGAAAACTGTGCTTGCTGCACCCAAACAAGTTGTGAAACAAATACCGGTAAAAGGTGGACTAAAAGAAGTGGTTAGGACTAATTCACTGAATCGAGTAATTAACCAATCTAGGTCTGGTCCTCAACAACAATATAGGAGCACAACACCTAGCAGAGCATACACTCCAGTTAGGTCACACACTCCTATTATACATCACACACCAGTTAGAGCTCAGGGATCTCAATCTGAAATGCAATATAATCGGAATTATTCAAGAGCTCCACAACAAATGCCTACTCAAAGGCAAAGAGTGAATTTACATCACTCGGCACCACAACAAACTTCTGTTCAACGACCCAAGTCACCTGAAAGGCGAGATGGGTATTTGAAAGAGTTTAAGTATGTGGACGAGAATGGTATAACCAAGTCAATTATGGCTTGGGTTCCCCGTGATAACTAACCTATTTTCTTTCATGTGCAGGAGATTACCACAGGTCCAAACAACAAATGGTTCGTCGACAGTGGATGCTCTAGGCACATGACAGGGGAAAGAAGTCTCCTTACAGAATTCAAGGGTGGGAATCGGGGATTTGTATCATTCGCGGGTAATAAAGGAGGAAACATCACGGGTACCGGAGTGGTCACTAATGGGACGATCAAGTTGGATCAAGTTTATCATGTTGATAAACTGGTTCACAATCTCATTAGTGTATCTCAAATCTGTGACAAGAAGAATTCAGTGCTGTTCACTGAGACTGAAGCGTTAGTGCTAAAACCGGGGTTCAACATTCCTGAAGAGTGGATATTAATGCGGGCACCAAGGAAGAATGACTTGTACATGCTCGATATGAACAAGCCGGAAACTTCGATGGGGCCAATATGTTTGTTATCCAAAGCTTCGGAGACTGAATCAGTTTTGTGGCACAGACGAATGGCACACTTGCACCAAAGAAAAATGAACTATATAACGAAAAATGGGTTGGTGGAAGGTGTGCCTATGAAGGGTTTTCAGTTCGAGGATAAGTGTCTACCATGCAAGAAGGGCAAACAACGTAAGAAGGCACACAAGTCCAAGACTCAAAACTCCATCACTACCACATTCGGACCAATCAACAAAAGGAGTATAGGTGGTAGTTGGTATTGTTTAGTTATCACTGACGATTACTCACGGTTTTCTTGGGTTTTCTTTCTAGGTACAAAGGACGAGACGGCATCCACGCTCATCGGGTTCTTAGACCAAGTGGAGAATTCCTATGGAACACGGGCTAAAAGGCTTCGTAGTGATAATGGAACAGAATTTAAAAACACAGTAATTGGTGTATATTGCCTATCTAAAGGCATAGTGCATCAATTTAGTGCACCATATGAGCCTCAACAAAATGGGGTGGCCGAACGAAAGAACAGGACATTGATTGAGGCAGCTAGGACAATGCTTTCGGATTCAAAGCTTCCTACCATGTTTTGGGGGGAGGCAGTGAATACCGCATGTCATGTTTTAAACCGGGTCCTAACTGTCAAATCTTTGAACAAAACCTGTTATGAAATTTTGAATAAACGGCCACCTAATTTAACTGGCTTCGAACCGTTCGGGGTACCATGTACTTTATTGCGAACAAAACATCAACCTAAGTTTGGTGAAAAGGCTGACGAATGATACTTCCTACGTTATGTGCCGTACTCACCAAACAAACGGGTTTTTAACAAAATGAATGGTACAGTGGAGATTGTGTATAACATTGAAGTCACAAGTTATACACATGAACCCCAAACAGGTCCGGAATGGAATTTGAATATGATAAATTGTTTGAGTCATTTAACATTCCTTTGGATGAAAATGCAGGTACGATCGAAGAGGATATGGCGACGTTGAATCTGAATGACGAAGTTCATACCTTTCCGAGGACTACATTTCAATCCACATCCAAGCCTACTTTGACTGAAGATAGATCTCTAGAAGTCACTGATCCAGAAGCACCTTCAACTGAGAATCAGACTCAGACAACAAATTCCAACTCTGAGGAAAATGTCCACGAGGAGGAAAATGTGGAATCTGAGGATGTTCCCCCATTAGGTGAAATAGGATCTAACTTAGGAGATAATCTGAGAGTTGACGAGATAGAGACATCTAGGATCAACAAGAACCATCCTATAGAAAGCATCATAGGAAATCCTAATGAGGGTGTGAGGACTAGGAGTAGTTTAAATAACAACACTGTGTTGTTGTCAATGATAAATGACTCCGAGGCCTATCATACCTGCCTCCATTCTTGTTTTATCTCGCAAGTAGAGCCGAAAAATGTGCAAATGGCACTAAAGGATAATTCCTGGGTTGAAGCGATGCAGGAAGAACTCTCTCAATTTAGGAAACTAGAAGTGTGGGAGTTAGTTCCATTACCTCGAGGGGAAATTGCCATAGGAACCAAATGGGTTTTTAAGTGCGAAAGAGACGATCGAGGTATAGTCACTCGCAACAAGGCTAGGTTAGTTGTAAAGGGTGTCAACCAAGAGGAGGGAATCGATTACAATTAGGTGTTTACGCCAGTAGCAAGGCTGGAAGCCATTAGGTTGTTTCTGGCTTTTGCTTCCTTCAAGGGCTTTAAGGTATATCAACTAGATGTCAAGAGTGCTTTCCTCTATGGGAAAGTGAAGGAGCTGGTGTATGTGGAACAGCCGCCCGGATTTATAGATCCAAAATATCCAGATAGAGTATATCATTTAGATAAGGTTTTATATGGATTGCATCAAGCACCAAGGGCGTGGTACGAGACTTTATCAACCATCTATTAGAGAACGGGTTTGAAAGGGGTAGGATAGATAGTACGCTGTTCGTTAAGCGAAAGAGAGAACACTTCATCTTGGTACAAGTGTACGTCGATGATATCATCTTTGGATCATCAGACGAATAAATGTGCAAGGATTTTGAGAAGGTGATGAAGTCGAAATTTGAGATGAGTGCAATGGGAGAGTTAAATTCTTTTTGGGGTTGCAAGTTGACCAGAAGAAGGAAGGAATGTTTATCCATCAGACGAAGTATGTCTACGACATCTTAGAACGCTTCGGGATGGAAGGGACGAAACTGACAGCCCATTTCAGCACCCCGATTCAAGTGAATCACAATCTCGGACCGGGTACTGAAAGTGATACCGATGTGGATCCGACGTTATATCGGGCCATGATTGAGTCACTTATGTATTTAACTGCTTCAAGACCAGACATCATGTTTGCTGTGTGTATTTGTGCTAGGTTTCAAGCTAATCCGAAGGAGATGCACACAAAAGCTGTGAAGCGGATTCTACGATACCTCAAGTCGAAACCGAAGCTGGGACTTTGGTATCACGCGGAGGGAGATCTAGAGTTGGAGGCGTTCACGAATTCTGACTACAGAGGATGCAGCTTGACGTGCAAATCAACAACTGGAGGTTGTCAATTCCTAGGAGGGAGACATCTTCCTGGCAATGCAAGAAACAGACGTCGGTAGTCCTGTCAACGTGCGAGGCCGAGTATGTTGCTGCTGGTAGTTGTTGCTCACAGGTTCTGTGGATACAACAACAATTGCGGGATTACGGTTTGGCTTACACTCAAACTCCCATTAGGATAGATAACCAATCTACAATTGCTATGACAAATAATCCATTTAAACACAATAAAACAAAGCACATAGACATAAGGCATCATTTTATTCGTGATTGTGCTGAAAAGAACTTAATCAAATTGGTAAAAGTGGCAACGGACGATAATAATGTTGAATTATTTACCAAAGCTTTTGATAAGTCACGGTTTGAATATTTGATTTAACTAAATGGAATGCGTAACCCAGAGTAAATTGACCTTAGTAGATTTTTCATTTCCGTTTATAGCTGTAGTCTTTCTTTCTTTTTATAGTAAGTTTGCTAAATTAGGATAGTTTCTATTTTTAGTAAGTTAAGTAGGTTATGTTATTTTCTTGCTATTCCTTATGAAAAACAAAAGAAAAAAGAGAGAAAACCATAAAAAATTCAAAAAAAAAAAGAGAATATCAGAAAAAGAGTTATGTCTTAGATGCATAGGCTCAAAGTGACGAAAATTAGCACAGTCGTTACAAACTCTAAGTGTTTAGGCTTTCACACATAATGCACCTAAAATTTTAAGTGTCATACTTTATTTTAGTTTGATGTGTTGGTAGGCATAATACATATAGGAAATCTCAAGGCTAATAAATTATTAAAGAAAAAGTCAAACGTGTCACTAACTTAGATGTATGACCAATCGGTCTTAATTTTTATGTACAAGACATACAAACTTTGAGTCTAAATGAGGTATGCAAACTTTCTGGGGATGTATAGCAACATCAAATACATCTAAAAATGGAAAGCATAGAAAAATCATAAGGAATTGAGAGTCAAAAACATGTAACTCTGTTGTACGTAAGTACAGACCTGTTGCCTCTGTTTTGATTCGGGTTAGCAAGATAAGTCGCTTTGTTGTACGTCGGTACAGACATGTCACTGCTGTCTTGCTAGCTTTATAAATAAACCTTAAGTCAAACTAAGACACTTTGTTGTATGAAAATACAGACCTGTGTCCAATGTTTGTCTTTTAAAGAATGTTTGCAAATACCAATAAGTTAGAATCATTGTCTGTATGCCTTGATCATAAAAGTATGTCTATGTCTGAGTCACGTAAGATAATTTCATGATAAATAAAAATGCCAAGGGATTTTCCGAAGTGTAGCATGTTTAAAGGGGTAAATACCAACAATCGGCTTAACGGGTATGTCACGCCAAACAATCAAAGGAATCAAAAATTCCTAAGTGTGAAAGTTTAAGTACTGAAAGTGAGTAACTGACACCGCTATCTGATTGAACCTTTTTTGGACTATGCTCATCAAAAATAATTTGTTAAGTGTTTAGCATAGGTTGTAAATTTTAGTAAATGTAGTTTAAGTCTAAGTTAAATTTTTGGTCAAAATTTCAAAATTTTGTTTTTACTTATTTTTATTTTATTTTATCTTATTTTATTTTATTTTATTTTTAATTTTCGTAGGAAAAAGTTCAAAAATTACTGAGGGTGCATTCATAGTTGAATAAAATAAACATTGCGTGAAAATCTTGTGCTTAGGGTAAAAGATTTGGCATAGTTTATTCCGTTACACAATAAGGGTGAAAAGGTTAAAAATGTTGAATTTATTTCAAAATTTTCGAAATTTTCAAAGTTTCATGGGTTGATTCGAGTTTGGGTTAAACTCGAATATGTATGGCATCGAATCTGTCAGTAGATTCGAAAGAGGCATTAGACTCGAAGGTTGGTAGTATAAATAGGTCAACAGTGATGGTCATTAATTCAACTGTGTTCGAATCTATTCTCTCGAGTTTATTCAGACGATTTCGAACCTAACCTCTCGAGTTTTCCGTTTTCAAGAAAACAACTATTAGTCGAGTTTCTGTCCGTGTGGGTTCGATACTACTCATAAATCTAGGTATAATCAAGTGTTTTGTACAAGATTTAAGTAGTATTATACTCCATGTAAGCCAAAAATCATTAGATTTTGAAGTTTTATTGGTAGAAAGTTGGTTTTTCAAAATTACAAACTTTAACCGGTAAAAAGTCAAATTAATTACCAATATCATTGATTAGAACCTAGTATGACTAAAAGATGTGATTTTCTGAGTCTAACATGGTTAAAATCATGATCTTTTGTAAGGATGGTGGCCGACTCATTCGAGTCTGTTCGTGATTCGAGTTTGTCAGTAAACTCGAATGGTCATTAAACTCGAATGTGTCATCAAACTCGAATATATGTTCATTCGAATCTGATTTTTCGACTTTTGTCATTTTATTTGAATTATTTAATTTAAATTTTAATTAAATTTGTAGAAATTCATATGTGTTGGATTTTGTACTTACACAAGTTCAAAATAAAACAAATTTGAATTTAAACAAGTTTATTCATTTTTTTAATAATTCTAATATTTTATTTGATATTGTGCAGACATGGCGGATAGAGTATTTGTTCCGAAGCATAATATGATCATTCCCCCGGACCATGCTATCCCCGAAGCACAGGCTTTCCGCCAGATGGTGGATTTCCTAGTGGAGTACAGGATCTCGTTCGCACTATCGCACAATATCCAAATCGTTATTCCCTATGTGCGCCAATTCTATGAACATTTGCAAGTAGATTGCACTGTCACCCCAACAGTTCTAAGGACAAGGATAGCTGGACAGCCGTTGGTATTTTCTGCTGATATGCTACGCCAAGTTCTGCAGCTGGGAACTCAGGAGCAAGAGAATGGGCCTATAGATTTCCCGTTATGTATTAGGCAGGCTGCCTTTGTAAGGATGGGATACAGTTTGGATGTTACTAAGACATCTTATATGAAGTGTGGGCTCATTGGCCAATGGAGATATCTGGCGCACGTGTTCATGGTATGCTCCGCGGCGAAGAAAGCGGGATTTGATTATATAGTATCGAAGATCCAATCAGGGATAATCGCGTTGGTCTATAATCAGAAGTTTAGCTTTTCAGAGATGTTCTTCTCCGAGTTTGTTCACCAGATAACGGCTCCGGACCGAGAAAGATTTCTTCTTTATCCACGTTTTGTGATGATGCTCATCCGGCATTTTGTGCCAAATCTGCCGCAGCTGAATGATATTCAGAGCGTTGCAGTTATTGATAAGAGGATTTTTGCTGATTGCTCCGCTCACCGAGGAAGGTTAGCTGTCCCAATAGAGACACCTTTATTCAGAGCTGTAATTGACCCAAAACTTTGTAGCGCCTCAAGATGCCAACTGGGCAGGGGCGGTGGAAGTTCAGCAACGACAGCCACAGCAACAACGTCAACAACCACAAAGGCCTCAGCAGCAGAGAAGACGTCAAAGACCCTCAGCGAGTCAAATACAGGCAGATAGGCCTTCTGCTAGGCAAGTTCAAGAGCCACAAGAGGCTGGTCCTTCGACTGCACCACAGGTATCTGTTCCGACAACTGATCAGACATATCAAACGCTGCAAGAGATTTGGGAAGCGGGTCCAAATGCAAATGAAGAAATTACGGCTGAGCTAATTGGAGATTTATTGGATCCACCGGAGGGAGAAGTTGACATTTTTAGACAAATCGATGAATATCAACCTCAGCCAGCAGGTGATGACAAGTCCTCTTCAGCCACAGAATCTGAGGATATGGAGGAGATACAAATGGAGAAAGAACCAGAAGATCCGTCCGTCCACATACGGACTTATGGATCGAGATTAGTGGTAATAAATGAAGAAGCTTCGAGGAGAAGAGAATCAAGGGAGTCTGATGACTCTGATTTTGAGGAAGAAGACATTGCCCCATTGATTACAAGGCAAAGGGCAAAACGTCATCGCTTTATGCAGGGAGCTACCTCAGCGTCTGCTGCACAACCAGAAATACCTCCACCTTCACCCGCTCAATCTTCCATTCCACCACCATCACCACCTGTTGAACCGTACATTCCATCCCCAATCATTCCAACCCCCATCAAATCCATTCCATCAACCTCATCCGCGTTCATGGATAATCAATGGTTTTCTGAGTTGAAGAGCAGAGTCGACTTCCAGCAAATTCAAATCTTTGGCCTAACAACGGCTATCAGTGAAATACAAAAGGATAATGCTAAAATAGACATCGAGAATGTCGAGGTAAAGAAGGTTGTGGGCAAAGTTCAGGAAGAGAACTTGGAGTTGAAAACATTTGTTGCTGATCAAGCGGCTGAAATACGATTGATGCGCTCCCTGATTGAGCAATTATTGCAAAATCTAAAGGCTCAGGGGGAGACACGCTGCCGTGATCAGCAAGAGCCGCCCAGGGATGAAGATAAGGATGATGATAATGACGGAAATGATCCCAGCGTGCAAAGAGTTAATGAGCTAGTAGATTTTACTGCTGCTCAGCATGCTGAGACTCAGGGGGAGCCGGAACAGACAGGAGCTGCAGCAGGTGAAGCCAGTTCATCCAAAGCCACAGAGTCAGAGATAAATGAAATGATCGAAGCGCTAATGGATATCGATGACGACCCTATGGATCTTGGCTTTGATTTTGAGGATGAAATGGAGGAGTTAGAAGAAGGTGAATTTGTGCCGGAAGACGTAACAGATTGGAAATCTGATGATGAAGTTTGTGTTGATGAAGATGATGAAGCAAATGAAATCATTGTTCAGCAAAACCCCATCATAGATACTTACATAACGAAAGGAAATCAAATGATTGGCATAGAAGTGGTGAACGCTTCTTTAAATGTTTAATCAGCAAGTGAAGAACCTGCCAGAGAACTTACCAATGAAGAGAAAAGAAAACTATGGTTTAGGGCAGAGAAAAGAGAGTTGGAGCTGAAGGAGAAGATACATGTGTCGGGTACTGGAGAGCTATCAGGAAGTATATTGAGCTGGTTCTTTGATCGGGAATTGCAGCTATTCATTATCAAAAGAAAAGATGGTCTCCAGTATCTCAGAAAAACTCTGAAAGTGTTCAACTCTTTGCCAAAGATTGAAATAAAGGCGTTAGCGTGGAAGGAGCTAATTTACGTCGGCAACGACCCTTACGCTGATATAATTGAAAAGATCATAAGAAAAGAAGGGAGGTCTAGGAAGTTCGAACGACTCAATCCAAGGGTAGGTAAACGAGTAATGGACCGTACTCGAATTGACCCGCTAACTGGTCGTCCGTGGATGAAAATACAATACAGACCAGTTAGATGTTTGAGAAAGGTTCCTCTCAAGGCAATGCCACAGGACGTCATGAAGAATCTAAACTGGTGGTATGTGGAAAGTGACACAGGAGAAGCTGTGATGGAGGACTTCGAAGAAAAAGTGATTCTTAGAGTCTACGATCCTCTTCACCTTGTAAACCTTTCTAAAGATGACCTACAAGTACTGCACGCTCATAGAATCTCAAGCGACGCTCATATGGATAGCGAGGCTAGGAAATATGAAAATGTAGTTAAATTGTGTATTGAGAAAGGTTTGTATGCTGGCAGCAGTTTGAATAAATAAACAAAGTACTTAATCAAATGTGTGAATTGTTAGAAGTTATCGTCAAGGGGGAGTCTGTTGGTACACCCTGTGTGACGATAGCAGTCTAAGTGATCTAACATTATGGTTCAAGTAATATTCAAAGTATTAGGTATTAACGAGTGTTTGATATATATGTTTATATATGTTTCGTAGTTATTGAATGTATCTTTGAACTTGATGTAATGTATTACAAGAAGTTCAAACATAAAGTTCAAATATAAATTCAAGCATATGTTGAAAACATAAGTTTCAATACTAAATTAAATATGTGAAAGAGTAAATTCGAATTCTCTAAGGACTGGGATTCGAATCTATGACAGATTCGAATGTGTTCCTTAGGCAGATTCGAATGTACATCATAAGGTAGTTTCGAGAGTGTCAAGGGGACAAACTCGAATGGGCCTTGGGCCTGATTCGAGTTTGGCCCATTTCAAACTCGAAATGGTCAGTATAATTAAGCATTAACTCGAATAATTATCAGACTTTTTGCAGAATTCGAGAGAGATTATGCCAAATGCGATTTCGCGTTTATCAGTGTTTTTAGTGTTGTTTCGGAGAGAATCAATTAGTAGGTGCGTCTGTTGTCGTTCGTACAGCTTGTTGATAGTCTCCGTGTTCCGAGTGAGAGTTGTTTCCGTCAACCCGTTAACGAGGATTCCGCACTCGTTGACGGTCTCGTGTCTAGATAGATCCGTAGTGTGTAGACCTTACAAGAGCTTCGGTTATGGTTGTCGGTTCGATATTGCTCAAGAAGGCAGCAAAGAGGCATTCGACATTGGTGGCTCTTCTGGTTCGAACCGGAGCGGGCTTATCCCCAATGATTTCAGATTCGTGGTGGGATAAGGTCCACTTGCGTAGAAGTAGTACAATGTCATCTGCGGATTGGGGTGATTCAGATGGGTTTGAATCGGTTTGAGGAACATCAATCGGTGTCGAAGGTTCTGAGGCTCTATGTGTGCTCAGGTTAGGAATGATTGAACCGGCTGGAGATTTTGGAGATGTTGGTGTGAAGTCAGTAGATGTGGGCTCACGTTTGTTAGGAGTTAGTGAGCTTGGACTCACCTCATTTGTATCTGCATTAGATTTAGGAGAAGTATTAGTATTAGACTTAGAGTGCAGATATAATAATTCAAATAAGGACTCTAGGTCTAGATCATCTTCTCCGTTTGACGTAGCATAGGTGGACGCGGATGATGTCTGAGTTGGTTCAGACGAATGTTGATGAGCCGGTTCTGAACTGATGTTCAGAAACGTTCTCGGACTCAGCTAAGTCATCGAATGTGATGTTCACACGCTCGTTAACTGTTTTAGTCCGTTTGTTGTACACCCGGTAAAATGTTGAAATCTTCGAGTATCCGATGAATACTGCTTCATCTCCTTTGGCATCGAATTTACCAAGATTATCATTGTCGTTAAGGATAAAACACCTGCAACCAAAAACACGGAAGTGTTTTACATTAGGTACGCGATTATTAATAATCTCATAGGGTGTTTTGCCAAATCATTTGTTGATGATGGATCGGTTTTGTGTGTAACACGCGGTGTCCACGGCTTCAGCCCAGAAATGAAGAGGCAGCTTTGAGAAAATGATCATGGAACGAGCTGCTTCAAGTAGAGTTCGATTCTGTCGTTCGACAACTCCATTCTGTTGAGGAATTCTGGCAGCGGAATATTGGTGGGAAATACCAATGGAATCTAGGAATTCGGTTAACTCCTTGTTTTTGAACTTAGTATCGTTGTCTGTACGAATGGTTTGGGATTGAAGTTGGTGATTGACTTGGGTCTGCTTCAGAAATGAGATTATCATTTCTGGCATCTCATCATTCGTACGTAGGAACTTTACCCAAGTGTAGCGTGAGAAATCATCAACCTTCACCAGTATGTACTTATTGACATTGATGCTTTGAATGCGCATTGGACCACACAAATCCATATGGATGAGTTCAAGAGGTTTTGTGGTGTTAGGGACTGGCTTCGGTTTGTGTGAGGCTTTCTTGATCTTACTCTTCTCTTGCGGGTGAGGTTTATCCGAGAGTTGTAACTCTCGGATGAGGTAGTGCATGTGATACTTAGAAAAAATATGAATCTTGAGTGGGTTGGCTATTAGAACCACAAGTAGGAACTTGCGGGTAGTATAGATCCGCGAATTGTAACTTGCGGGTGATACTCTTAAGGGATTAACTGACTTAGGAAAATCAGAAGTGTAAAGAGCGTGCTTTGGGATCCGCAAGTAGGAACTTGCGGATGATGTGTGAAGAACTTAGTCAGATCTATGACTAGCAAGTATCAGGCAGTGAGATCCGCAAGTTATAACTTGCGGATCAGACTAAGGCACAAAAAATACTTAGAAAACAAATTAACTAGAAAGCACACTACACAGTTCTATCTAAGAGTTGTAACTCTAGGATGAAGAATGAATGCAACAAAATTAAAAAAAAAATTTGAGCACAAATCTGAATGATTTGTGAATCAAATATACCTTCTTTCACGAATTTGTGATTAAACAGTAAGACGTTCACCCGAAGGAATATACCAGACTGTGTCTTCGATTTCTGTTTCCGGGAATTCTGTTTGCTTTTATTGCTAGAGGCAATGGAATTTCCGGGAACAAATTTAGAAGTGTTACCAACATGTTCTAGGATAGGTACAATCATCGGGGTGTTGCCTTTCTTTATTTCTAAGATATGTTGTTGTCTTATAATTGTTTTTGTGTCGCTGGCTAGAGCTGATATTATAGCCTTAGATATGTTTGTGGCAGAAACTTGTTTTTCAAAATTATTTTGTACAGAAACAAGTTGAGATTCTAGTCCCTTGATAGTGGCTAGAAGCTGATCTCGTTCTTTATCAAATGAGTTGGCATCGATTTTGAAATTTTGTTCTCGAACTGAAAACTGTCGTCGTGCCTCATTAAACTCATTTTCTTTCCTTAAAAAATTGTTTTTGTCAGAATCAAACAATTCTTTGGTTTCTTTTAACGTTAACTCAAGGTCATGGAATTTACTAGCAGCCACTGAAGTGTCAGCCAGAGTAGAATTAAGTCGAGCAATTTCGGCTTCTAGATCTGATATATTATTTGTAAAATCTATCTGTTCTTGCTCAAAATCTCGTGTTGCATTTTCCAATTTCGGTTTCATATCAGAAGCCTGATGTTCTAGAGCAGAATATGGTACATATTCACGAGGTTTTGGTAAGTTCGGATCAAGTGGGATCTCTTTTGGTTCAACAAATTCATCTTCTCGAAATGTTTTATCTAATTTTCCTTGAAGAGAATCAAAATTTAACCAGTTATAAACAAAGGTAATTTCTTTTCTATCAAGTCTAGCTCGTTTTTCTTCTTCTTTGGGTAACACTTCCGGCAGGGTTTTGTGATAAGGCATTTTAAAACTGCGACCTAGAGTCTCGAAATCATATAAAGGATCATGTTGTATGTTGACCATTTCGTGCATGACACCATGACCAATATACCCTAGACCATCTTTACACTTCAACTTTCTAGGTTTATACATATTTATAGTTTGATCAGTTTGACCACGTTTGTAAAACCAATCTTCCATGTCTTTGAGTTGTTCGTTTAACTGTGTTTTCTCAACCAGGACAAAATGATAGTCGTAATCTATGTGCGATTTTTCAGATTTATGCACGTGATGATCGTACTCTAATTTGGCCAGTTTGGTAGTTACTTCCATTGTTACAGTATTAGTCTTAGACACCTGATCTTGTAAAGCAAAAATGTTTGTTTGCAAATCAGCCGATTCATTTCGAGCATCCAAAAGGGCATCAAGGAATTCTTCAAGAAGAATATTTACCTCTGTATCTGTTGAGGGAGATGGGGTACTGGAACTTGCATCTTGAGCCATCAGTGAGACTTCAGGTACTTGACTGGTATCTTCTGGTGGTTGAGTGTCGGCAATGAAGCACATGGCATCTGCAGCATCCTCTTCGTTGTCAGTATCTTCTAACCAGTGTTCCTCTTCAGCGAATAGAGCTCTACCAGCATTCCTTTGCCTGGCAAGATGGTACTTTGTCTTGTAGTAGTTCTCATTCTTCTTCTTTGGAAGATGACATTCTGGAGAAAAGTGGCTTGGTTTACCACAGATGAAGCATCCCTTCTCTTTGTCATCGGGTTTACGGTCCTCCTCCATTGGCATTTCAGCGACTTCCCTCTTCTCATCATACTTTTACTCTTGGCTTCTCATCGAAGCTTGTTGGATGATTTGGGAATCTTCTTATGAAAGGCATGAGTGAGTAATGAGATCTGCCGTTGAAGTTCAGTATTCCCATAATCATTATCGGCATCATCAGTATCAGATTCAGAAGATTCAGAGAGAATTTTGAGGAGGTTATCAGCAGTAGAGGACTTAATCTTATTGTCTAAGAGTATAGCGAGGGTGTCAGATGTGGTGTTTTCCTCTGATTTCTTGGGTTCAAGCTTTCCTGAGACTTCAGACTGATAAACTACGAGACTATTAAAGAGATCATGTATGCTGATGTCATTTATCTCGCGAATTAACAAGACGAATTATTTCCATTCTGGTTTCAGAGAGCTAACAAACTTCCTATTCAGTTATACTTGAGATCTGTTGACTCCGTTCATCCGGAATTCATTCATCAGTGAGCAGTAGCAGTGATACGTAGTTTCCAGAGTCTCTCCATCTTTTCAAGAAAACATGTCATAATGGTTCAACACATTCGCTTCACATTGCTTGGCATTCCATTCATTTCCTTGCATTTGTCTCTCAATTTCCTCCCACATCTCTTTGGCAGTCTTAAAGTTATCTATGCTGATGTAGATTTCATCTGGAATGGCCTGGATGATAAAATGATTGAGCTATCCTATCAGCCTTTATCCGGTTGAGTTGTTCCGGCGTGTGAGCCATCTTAGGAGTTTCCTCATTTTCGGAATTAGTATTATTTGGTTAAGGCAGATTGGTTTGAACAGTACCATTGTAGATGGAATCGACAATGTCAGCAGTCAATTCTTGACATTCAATGAAATCGAAGAAACGTGATTTCCACAGAGTGTAGCGTCCTCGTTATAGAGTCGGAGGCCTGACGTCAGATCCCATAGCGAGAGTGTCGCGATTCATGATGAAGGCTTCTTTGGATCGAGATTCGTAAGTGATTTTAACCTTAAATGTGCAAACACACTAAGTGAGATTCAAAAAAAATTCTAAGTGATGAGAAAGTAGGTGAACTTGCGGTTGAGGTTTATCCAAGAGTTGTAACTCTCGGATGAGGTAGTGGTTGTGATTCTTAGAAAAAAATTGAATCTTGAGTGGGTTGGCTATTAGAAGCGCAACTAGGAACTTCCGGGTAGAATAGATCCGCAAGTTGTAACTTGCGGGTGATACTCTTAAGGGATTAACTGGCTTAGGAAAATCAGAAGTGTAAAGAGTGTGCATTGGGATCTGCAAGTAGGAACTTGCGGATGATGTGTGAAGAACTTAGTCAGATCTATGACTAGCAAGTATCAGGCAGTGAGATCCGTAAGTTATAACTTGCGGATAAGGCTAAGGCACAAAAAATACTTCGAAAACAAATTAACTAGAAAGCACACTACACAGTTCTATCCGAGAGTTGTAACTCTCGGATGAAGAATAGTTGTTGAATGCAACAAAATTTAAACAAAAATTAAGCACATATCTGAATGATTTGTGAATCAAATATACTTTCTTTCACGAATTTTTGATTAACAGTAAGATGTTTACCCGAAGGAATATAGTATCAAACGAGATTTAACCACAAACAGTTTAGGAATTTTGAATTCAAAGATCAAACATAGAGATTCTTCGTAGAATACGAAGAACAATTCAAGAACATGAACGATTTTTCAGAAAAAATGCAGAATTTTTCAAGAAAATTTTCGAAAATCAAAGTTTTAGAAACACTTTAAGACCAATCTTTTGGCTCTGACATCAATTGTAATTCCCATATAGAAGCATTCAATCAATCATACATTCATAATATCAATAACACAATAATCATGAAGAACACTATGAATATAATGAAGAACAATATGAATACTCAACTTTAGATTAACCTTATATGCTTTCCACTTCCATGTACGTACAAATGCTTTCATCAACCGAAATAAGAAACCTAAACAAACTATTTATATGGAAACAAATGGATCTAAACAATCCATACCCATGGGTTGACCTTTTGTGTCTTTTTAACTCATTTACACAACTTTGAAACCTTACAAAATGAACACAAAATTAAGTTTCATTTATTACAATATAAACCCTGAAACTATCACAATTTCTAGATCTAACAATTGCCTTACTAAAGGCATAGTACATCAATTTAGTGCACCTTATGAGCCACAACAAAATAGGGTGGCAGAACGTAAAAACAGGACTTTAATTGAGGCAGCAAGGACTATGCTCTCGGATTCAAAGTTTCCCACCATGTTGAATACCGCTTGTCATGTTTTAAACAGAGTCTTTACTATTAAATCACTGAGAAAAACATGTTATGAAATTCTGAATAAAAGACCACTGAATTTAACTGGCTTTGAACCGTTTGGGGTGCCATGTACTTTATTAAAAACGAAACATCAACCTAAGTTTGGTGAAAAGGCTGACGAAGGATACTTCCTAGGTTATGTCCCAAATTCACCAAACAAGAGGGTTTTTAATAAAACTATTGGTTCAGTTGAAATTGTGTTCAACATTGACGTAACAAGTTATTCACATGAACCCCAAATTGGTCCAGAATGGTTATTTGATTATGACTCAGTGTTAGAATAATTTAATATTCCTTTCAGTATTGATGTAGGAACTGTGGAAAACAACTTCTCATCTTTAAATCTTAACGACGAGGGTATGGTGTTTCCAAATTCGAGCATTCCCACGACATTTGAGACTACATCGACAGAA
>JAANYP010006617.1:0-112978 GCA_020465985.1 Centrapalus pauciflorus | reverse complement strand
CCTCTAAGTGAGTATAAAAGGAAGCTTCTAAGGTCAGAAAGAAGAGTGAAGAAAGCTAAGTGCTGAAACCCAAGAGTGAACGTGCAAGTGTGATTTTCATGCATGCAAACCTTCTGTGTAAACCAGCATCTGTGTGTATAAGCTGTTTTACATAAGCCGTTCCTTTAAGTCTTGTAAACACAGTGAGTGCTTTTTAGTGAGTGTATTCATTGTATACTAGTTTGAGTCTGTCTTAGACTAGTAAGCATACTGTTGTATCTGTCATCTCAGCTTGAACTATTCCGCATTCAAGCTTGTTTGTAATTAACAAATTGTTGATAATACATACAAACATTGAGAAAAGAGTGTCTAGTTTGTAAATTGCTGTATTCACCCCCCTCTACAGCTTATAACTATATACTTTGGGAACCTCTCGGGACCTACATATGGATATGGTGTCACGGGGAAAATCATTTAATTGGAGAACTTTAGCGTCGGCTATACGTTGTAAAGGTGAGATTGTATTGAATGTTGCATCGAGTGCATTGCATCACTACTGTTAAGCAGTGGAAGGACAGCTCATTCACGATTCTGTATTCCTATTAACCTTAATGAGGATAGTATTTGTAGTATAAAGGCAGGTAGCGATTTAGCAATGCTATTGAAGAAGACTAAGTTGATTATTTGGGATGAAGCCCCTATGGTACATAAGCATGCCTTCGAAGCGTTGGATAAAACATCCAAGGATATTTTGAGTACAAGTGATAGATTCAAAGCAAATAAACCATTGGAAGGGAAGGTAATAGTATTTGGTGATGATTTCAGACAAATTCTTCCTGTCATAACTAAAGGCAACTGGAACGACATTGTCAATGCAACTCTGAATTCATCATATATCTGGCAACATTGTCGAGTCCTCAAATTAACGATCAACATGAGACTAAAAGTTGGGTGTCAAAATCCAGATTTGGACGATACAAAAGAGTTTGCAGACTGGATATTAAATATAGGAGAGGGATTGGTCGGTGGAATTAATGATGGAGAAGCAGATCTTGAGTTACCTAATGATCTTCTCATAAATGATTCTAATGATCCCGTAGGTTCACTAATTCAATTTGCCTACCCGGATGTTAATTTCAATTATAGAAGTTCAAGAACAAGCAATTGTTGCACCAACTAATGAAGTATTGGATATCATAAATAATAGGTTGCTTGAATCTTTTGAAGGAGATGAAAATGTTTATTTGAGTTCGGACTCGGTATGTGAATCTAAGTATTTTCACTCTACCTTTTGAAAAGTCCTTATACTCTCCCGATGTGCTTAATGGCATGAAGTTTTCTGGCTTGCCTAATCACAAATTGGTTTTAAAAGTTGGTGTTCCAATCATGTTGCTTTGAAATATTGATCAGACTAGCGGTTTATGCAATGGTACCAGGCTACAAGTTTTGAAACTTGGAGAGCATATTATAGAAGCAAAGATCATATCGGGAAACAACGTTGGTAACATAACTTTTATACCAAGAATGAAACTCAGTCCGACTGATAAGAGTTTACCGTTTAAGATTCAAACAAGACAATTTCCAATTGTGGTTTGTTTTGTTCAGAGTGAGTTTGTTTTTGCCAATGCTGGTTTTTACACATGGACAGTTATATGTTGCAGTGTCAAGAGTCAAGAGTAGAAACGAGTTAAAAATGTTGATCTTAAATATAGACGGTGAACTTTTAACAAAAACATCCAATGTTGTATACAAAGAGGTGTTAAATAACTTGTGAAGTTTCTTTTCCACGTTTATGCATATAATGCATGTTACAGTTTATTTTTCATATCGTTATTACTTTGTGATATTAGTTATTTGATTTTGAAATTTTTAATATTTGTAATGTTCATAGATTTTTCTTTGTTAAATAATTGATAATCTACTCTTTTTAAACCAAATCCGTGTTTTACACGGGTCATAAACTAGTAAGGTATAAGACAAATGCAATAAAATCATGATTAAGGATTAAATACTTATTTTAAATTATGTAAAAAGATATTAATAACATGTGATCAAATTACTATGTTATTAAAATAGATAGATATATATATAGAATGTAGATGAAGTGGATGTTCGGTTTTGATTATGAAGAGTGATTATTACATTATTTTATTATAGTAACGCAAATAATGTATTTTAAGTGTTTGGATTGCATTGATTAATAATTAATTATTTGCATTTAAAATTAAGGGATAATTGCGCAAAAAACCTTCACTCCAATCTGAGTCTACCCAGAGTCAGCCTAGACCCTCTGGTTCCTCCCAACAGGAACCAGTTGTACAAACGGAGATACCCACATCAACTATCCCAGCCTCCCAACAGGCTGAGGATATTGAAAGACAGGAGTCCTCTCCACTCCATACTGTGTCCACACTGTCCCCCACTCATATCTCCTCACACCCTGAGTCTGCACGAGGTGCCCACGCTGCTAATATAGACCAATCAGCTGCTCAGCCTCAAACTTCTGCTCCCCATGATACAGCTGTTCTACACCAAACAGCTGCTGAGGGACCAACAACCCAAGCTGATGAACCTCAGGGATCACACCATCCCTCTGGTGAGGCTGCTCCCTTCATGCACATTCCATCAGCAGGTTTCACCACTGCTGATGTTGAAATGCATATCCCATCTCCCAATGATGAGGTGCCTTTAGACCAAGGCACTGCAGAGGGAACCACCACTGGTCTTCATGAGGGTGTTGCAACACAAGCAGCATCTGAAAGGCCTCAAACATCATCCCCTTCTCCTGGTGATGCAGCTACAGCCGCTGCTGAAGGACCTCTTGATCCCTCCAACCTGGGCCATCTTACTTTTGCCCAGGCTATGGAGCTTCTGTCCCAAGTCCCTCTTCCCTCTCCATCACATCCTCAAACACCAGCCTCCTCATCATCTTCTCCATCTACCCACTCAAAACAATCCACCCATACACCACCATCTCCCAAAGACCTGCCTTTGAAGGATCAGCTTTCTTTGCTGACCAACAAAGTTGGTTCTTTGGAAAACACCATGCACTCCCTACCATCCATCATCTCAGACTCTGTGTCTGAGCAGCTCAAAGGCTTCTTTGATATGTTCAAAGAATCCTTCCCAGTCCCTTCCCATACTGACAACTCTTCACAGCTGATTGCACTCACTGCACAGCTGCAAACTGTATCCAACTCTCTCTCTTCTATCCTCTCCATACAACAGGACTCTGTGTCCTCTATGGCAGCCATTTCACAACAGCTGTCATCTCTCCTCACTTCTTGCCACACTACCCTTCCTAACACATTGGCCAGCCTGAACACTCTTATTGGCTCTCTATCAAATACTGTGTCCTCAGATCTTGCTGATGTGCAAGATACTCTTGAAGTCCATCTTGCACAGCTTCAAAGCCTGTTGTTCACAGCTTCTGATAGAGAAAACATTGTTAAGCTGACCACTCTTGCTGATTCCCAAGCCTCTTCTCTTCAGGCCTGTCTTTCCCAGCTTGCAGAGGTTAAGGACAACCTGGCTTTCTTAGTGACAAGCCTGGTTGGCCCCAAACCTGCTGCCAAAACTGCTGGTAAGCCTGCTGACTTTGTGTCTTCAGGCAGACAAGGTGTTGAAGGTGCTGTTCCATCTCCTTCAAAGGGGGAGAAGTCATCTGCCTCGAAGACTAAGTCTAAGGGGGAGAAAACCTCTTCTCCTAAGGAGAAAGCAGTACCTACAACTCCCACTGGTCAACCAGCAGGGACATTTACAGGTACAGCTGAAGGTGCCTCTCAAGCTGCTATGCTTACTCAGGCTGTCTCTCCAAACCCTGCTCAGTCTAAGGGGGAGGAAGTCATTCCTGAGGACAGGCCTAGCAGTAAAAGGAGGCACTTAATTCTAACTGAAGAAGAAGAAGAAGAAGAGGAAATTCCTGAGGCTGCTGTAACTACAGCAGCAGCTAAAGGAAAAGAAAAGGCAGCTGATGATCCCATACAGCAGAAACAGGCAGAAATTCAATTTCACAAGGCCAGGGCTAAAGAGATGGGTCTTCCTATGCACAAGTACTTTGAGTTTAGAGAAGAACAGCTTCAAGCTCTGGAGGAATTGAGAAAAGAAGAAGAATCTGCTAAAGCTGCTAAATCTTTTGCACTCCAAGAAGCAAAGAAACTTAAAATGTCTACCTTGGAGGTGCAAAAGAAATTAATGGAAGCTGCTAAGGTATCAACAGGAGAAAAGGAGGGAGAAAAAGCACAGGGTGCTCAGGTCTCTGTGACCAAGACTCAAGTACCCTCTGCCAGAGCCAAATTCCACTTTGACAACTTGGCTAGAAAGAAATTTCATGATGTTGCTAATAGAAGGCTTGCCAAGGAAGCGATTGTCAAAGCTGTTCCCATTTCAAGAAAAGGCACACAGTGGAAGCTTCAGATCACCAGGATGGGTGCAACAGGCCCTGAAATGGAATCCTACGATCACACTGATGTTGCACAGATGGGATACAGGGAATGGGTGGAACTGGCAGTTGCCCTGAGCCAGTCTAAGTCAGAAACGGCTAAGACTATCAGGGCATACATCAAGAAGCTGATGGAGAGAGTAAGTGAGCTGGGCCTGATTCCAAAAGAAGTAAAAGAGGGTGTCTCTGTGACATACCCCAAAATAAAGGCCAGAAGGACAAAGAAGGATACAGAAATGGAGCTACTCCTTACGCTGATTGAACAGGGCGACTATGCCATTGAAATAAAAGGAGTTGATCATAGTCTGCCTAAAGGAATAGAGTTTGAGGATGGCAAGATTATAGAAGAACCTGAGCTGGGGGCATTTTTTGTAGATCCCCTAACTCAGAAGAAGTGCTTCCAAAGAGCCTCAGAGCTGTACAAAGTTGATCTGAGACAACTTGCCGCCTTCAGACTTGCAGTTTCTTTCAGGCAGTCTAGCAAATGGAGAGCAGCCATCTGGGATCAGCTCAGAGGCTTCTATGAAAGAGGAGAGCTCAATGATCCCAAGTTCATGATTATCAGAAGTGAAATTGAGGAACTTGAGGATACAAGGGAAGAACTGGAAAGGATGGTTCAGGATCCTTCTCCATTGATATGAAGTCCATCTACCATCTGGGTAGGTGAAGAATGGAAGCTGTCCATCAGTTGGACAGGCTTGCCATTATCTGCTCCCAACTCAAACAGTCCAAACATCTTGTACATTAGTTGTACATCCTGTACATTAGTTGTACATTATTACATAAGTTGTAATTTTTGCTTTTACATTAGTTGTAAAATACATTAGTACATTAGTTGTACTCTTGTAAGAACATGTGTTGTTCTAGTATAGTCAAGAATCAGTGTATATATAAACTGATCTTTTACTTTACTGTAATGTTGTAATTTCAATTCAGCAAAATGTACTGTAAAAATATATAGTGATTTTTGATAAGACCAGCTTGGACTGTTTATTGCAAATAGGGGGAGATTGTTAGGCACAAAAAGGCCTCAGTCAAACCTGTTCTACATCTGAGGGGGAGATTTATAATCAAACCTGTTGATGCATTTGAAGGTTGAATTTAAGGCCTGTTATATGTCTTATTGAAACCTGAAAATGATTTGCAATATCAGTCTAAAGCTGTTCTATATGTTGCATGTGTTGCAACTTAGACAGTTTGTCCAAGCTGCTCTGTCTGCTGAACAGGCTGGACATAAACTGTCTACGCTGCTCTACACTGTTGAGCAGCTTGGGCATTTTTAAAGTGTTCTGTTCTTTGTGAACAGAACCTGTTCTTTGTGAACAGGCTAAACACTTTATGGAATATGTTTCCAAGTCATCATGTATTGTTTTTGACTACAAGATCAGTTTACAAAGTCGAAGACAAAGTGGAAAACAGAACTGCTCAGCCTGCCCACGCTGTTCTGTAACATGAAGACAAAAGGTTATTTGAAAAAGGGTGACAGACCTTTTTCTTATATCAAAATAGGCCTTTACAAGGAAGAAAGACGCAAAGTTGACATTCCTAAATTAGTTAAAGGCAATGCAATAGTAGACAAAGTAAAAAGACAAAAGTTCTGCACATGAGAAGACAAGTCTGCTTTTCAGAAAAGTGCAGAAAAGGTTATGTTGTCTTTTTCAACAAGACTTCTCCTTTTTCATTCCGTCCAATGACGATGTTTCTCTTAGATCCTCTAAGTGAGTATAAAAGGAAGCTTCTAAGGACAGAAAGATGGGTGAAGAAAGCTAAGTGCTGAAACCCAAGAGTGAACGTGCAAGTGTGTTTTCATGCATGCAAGCCTGCTTGTGTAATACAGTTTCTTTGTGTCTAAGCTGTACTACATAAGCTGTCCCTCTGAGTCTTGTAAACACAGTGAGTGCTTCTTAGTGAGTGTATTCATTGTAAACTAGTTTGAGTCTGTCTTAGACTAGTAAACATACTGTTGTATCTGTCATCTCAGCTTGAACTATTCCGCATTCAAGCTTGTTTGTAATCAACAAATTGTTGATAATACATACAAACATTGAGAAAAGAGTGTCTAGTTTTTAAATTGCTGTATTCACCCCCCCTCTACAGCTTATAACTATATACTTTGGGAACCTCTCGGGACCTACAGTTCAGTTATTTTATCTTTGCCTCTGTGTATCTTTAACAGATACTTAAGTTTAAGATATGAAAAAGAATGAAATTTAGAAAATTCAGTTGGATTCTTTTCACTTTCTATAGATAAATCAGAGTGATCAACTTTAGATTTTGAACAAACTGAAGGATCTTTAACCTCTGATTTTTTTAGAAGGAGAATCATTCAATTGTTTGGTAAGATGAAATATTTGATCTTCTAATCCTTTGATAATGACCAAATAAGAATTT
This sequence comes from Centrapalus pauciflorus, assembly GCA_020465985.1. Lineage (NCBI taxonomy): Eukaryota > Viridiplantae > Streptophyta > Magnoliopsida > Asterales > Asteraceae > Centrapalus > Centrapalus pauciflorus. The sequence goes on along the minus strand of JAANYP010006617.1, from coordinate 106,167 downwards.
CTGTCATTATAAAATGATTGGTAATCAGTTTTAAAAGATTGTTCTTTTATTAAGAACATCTTTCTTTCATCTTCAAATAACTTTGATTTTGTTTTAAAATCTTGTTCTTTCAGTAAGAACTCATGTATTTCCTTCTCAAGAGAATCTTTAGTTAAAGACAACTCTTTTTCAAGAGCAAAAAATTCTTCAGATTTGTTTAAAACACAACTTTGATCAGTCTGATTTCACTTGGAAAGTAATTCTTCAATATCTTTAACTCTCTTATGAAGCTCAGTTCTTTCAGGAAAAAGATATTTCATATGAGTTGTAGTATGAAGATTCTCTTATTTCAACTCATCAACTTCTTTATTTAATTCAGATATTTTCCATTTAAGAGCACACTTCTCAATAATTTGTTTGTCTTTTAAGCTCAAAAATTCTTCCGTCATTAATAATACATTACGTAAAGCCAAAGCTTTATCTGTATTTATCTGAACAAGAATGTCATAATTGTTCTTACGAATTTTTTCAGATTCAGTAAGTTTTTCAATCAGCTCAGACTTTGAAAAATGTTCATATGCCATTTTGAATTGCTTGAAATTGAATCTTCCAAGATCTTTTATGGAAAAATTGAGCGATTTGCTGATAAAACTTTGAAAACTATATCAGTAAATGATAACTTGTGAAAAATCAGTTCTGAAATAACTTTTTGACATTGAAATTTCAGCTTTTCTGCAGAAAATTGCCCGTAACTTTTAAGAAGCAAAGGTCAAACAGAGTAAATCTTGAATGATATGATGAAACTCGAATGAATAAGAATCATCCTCGAACAATGAAGGCTCAAACTTGAATAAAGAATCACCAAACTCGAATGAAGAAGTATAAAACCCGAATGATTGAGTATGAAACTCGGGTGACTCTCTGTGAAACTGGATTAAAGAAGCAACAAACTCGATTAACAAAATATGAAACTCGATTGAATGTTCAATCAAACTCGAAGTACACTTCTTCAAACTCGAGTTGAACTTAAACTTTCTCGAATAACTCTGTGATCAACTCGAATGAAACATAAAATTTCTCGATTAACTCTTTGATCAACTCGAATGAAACATAAAGTTTTTCGATAAACTCTTTGATGAACTCGATCAAAACACATATCAAACTCGATTAGCAAAACTATCAAACTTGATCAATAAAGCTATCAAACTCGAATGATACTCTATGAAACTTGATTAACACTAAAAATTCAGTTTTGTCCGAGTTTGAACAGAATCTTATATAAATTAAGTTCAAAATCCCAATTTTCAATCAAAAATCCTTCGAATTAGCTCAAAGTAAGATCGAGTGTGCGTTTTTCACATAGAAACAATTTTTGTGAAACAACTTCGCCTAATTTTAGATCAAGCTACCAACTTTATGCAAAAACAGTCAAGAACACACAAAGTTTCGAAAAATCAGAAAAACTAAAAGAACTTTTTGTTGTGTTTGGAGTTTGAATTTGAATCATATATCAATTTGTTCGCTTTTAAAATTTGTTCCTTCGATCCAAAATCAGCTTAAAACATCAACTGAATCAAAAACCTCACTTGATTCGCTGAATTTTTGAAAAAATGAATGTTACAATGTTCGAATATTTTTCAAAATTCAGATTCAAATTCACTCAAATTCAGCCATATTTGGCTCTGATACCAATTGTGAATTCATTAATTCAAGCAATTCATATTAAAAATCTTATTAACAATTAACATCAATCACAATATGCCGAAGGCTTTAATTGAGAGAACAGAAATATTACATTTGAGATCTTGATACTTGCACAGTACTCCTCTCATCACGCATTCATCCGTCCACCAGTGTACTCAACAGTACACACACACACACTTATTTATATACATGATACAACTAATGTGTATTTACAAAACAAACCTTATACTATTGAATATTTACAATATTGACTTTAAACATTTACAATATAATTGTTTTAATCTCTATTTAATATTTATTCATAACAATCTCCCCCTTAGAGATGAAAGCAATTATTACAAGTAAAATTAATTTTACCTCTACATAATATTGTACCCAACACTTTGTCTAAAAGTCTCAAGAGCAACAACAGTTTTAAAACTGGGAGCTGAGCAAAGACGCGCATCAAGAGCATTTAAAATTGGCCAATGTCCCTTCGAGATTTGAGCTGTGCATGAGCCTAGTGCAATGCATGAGCAATAAAGCTAAGCTGTGCATGAGGCGAGTGCGGTGCATGAGCTTTCCGCGTCCATAATTGCATGTTAAATGTGAAATTCTACATTCTCACTAAGCAAATAAGCTTACCCCATTGTTGCATTATTTTTTAGGTATAGGCAAAGGATTGGCTGGACCTAGTTCATAGGTCAGGACTCTGAAAGAGCTTGAAGTGCCTTAGAACCTGTTTTAAAACCTTGGTACTTGACTGATGATAGAGCTTTGGGGTTTGGGGCTAATTTATATTATGTGATTTGATGTAATAGTCTAGAAGTTTGTATCTTACTACTTAAAATTGTCTTTGTTTGTATTTAACTTTAATTCTGAACTTTTAATTATTATCTTAGTTTCCTGATTGATATTGCATTGCTACTGGGTCCTAGTCTTAAGACCTTTGAGAAATCTTGGGTCTTACGTAATAATACGCAAACATTGAGAAAAATCTGTGAGATTTTGTTTAATAAACTGTAATCACCACCCATACAATTACTCTTGAGATATTAGGATAACCTTTTAAGACCAACAACTGGTATCAAAGCCAATAAGGTATTTGTTAGCTCTAGATCTCTCATATTACATCCAAAATTCCCACATTGGACAACTCTATTTCAAACTCCTCCTAATCCTACTCTGACTATGGCTCTAAGGTAAAACCTCGTAAGTTCAATCATCAAAACTTGTCTAGCTAGAAATTAGGATGATGCCTTGTCCAAAGAACCTGGATGTTTAACTTCCAGAGATTGTCATGGAAGGTCCTTTTGTACCAACCACTGTCACTACCATGACTCCTATAAGTGAAGATGATGTTCTTGAGGTGAGGACTATTGAGAAAAAAAAATCTCAATGGTCTTAAGAAGACAAGAGATAAGTTTCTCTTGATGCTAACCTGATGATGTGTTCAAATTCTTTGAGAAGGTGAAGATACCTAAGGAAATGTGGGATATTTTATGTACTGTCTATGATGGCCCCGCTATCACATTGAATCAGAAATGTTTCGAACATGTCTTTTTTGAAAATTTGGGGTTGTGAAGCTTACGCACGAAGAGAGGTATCACATAAACTTGAACCCAGATCAACGAAATGTGTATTTGTTGGATATCCTAAGGAAACTTGTGGATATTACTTTTTTTAACCCCATCGAGAACAAAGTATTTGTTGCTCGTAGAGGTCTCTTTCTAGTAAAAGAGTTTCTAGACAAAGAGGCCAGTGGGAATAAAGTTCATCGTGATGAAGTTCAAGAACCACAAGATACAACAATGGCTAGTGGATCAAGTTATCAATAGGATAACGCTGAAGGCTTAACAAGAGACTTTTGAAACGCCTATCCACACACAAACAATTCGTAGATCTGGTAGTGTTTGACAAGAATAAAAAAGATATCGATTATACATTTGTGGAGAAGACGAAGCAGTTATAGTGGACCATGGTGAACCCATTAACTACCATCATGCCATGAAGGATGTTGAGTCCGTAGATTGACATAAAGCTAGGAATGATGAGATGAAATCCATGTATGATAACCAAGTATGGAACTTGGTAGATGCACCCAAAGGTAAAAAGATTATTGGGTGCAAATGGATCTTTAAGAAAAAGATAGACATGGATGGAAAGGTATACACTTATAAGATACGGTTTGTAGCACTTATAAGATACAAGATACGACTTGTAGCAAAAGGTTATACTTAAACCAAAGGGATTGATTATGATGAAACCTTTTCACCTATGGCCATGATTAAGTCCATTAGAGTACTAAGTGCCATAGCCGCATATTATGACTATGAAATAACACAAATGAATGTGAAAACTACCTTCCTCTATGGAGACTTAAGCGAAGACGTATACATGTCTCAACACGGAAAGGTTTTTCAATCTGTAGTATCCTAATAAAGTGTGTAAGCTTCTAAGATCCATATACATATTGAAGCAAATATCTCAAAGCTGGAATTTTTGTTTTGACGACAAAATCAAAGAATTTGGTTTTCAAGAAAACCAAGACGAGCCTGGGGTTTACATGAAGGTGAGTGGGAGCATGGTGGTTTTCCTTGTATTATATGTCGATGACATACTGATCATCTGAAACAATATTCCAAACTTGAAAGAACTGAAATCTTGGCTTAGAAGATGCTTCTCAATGAAAGACTTAGGCAAAGTAGCTTAGATACTCTGGATCAATAATGATAGAGATAGATCTAAGAGACTTATTGGATTAAGTCACCGTACATACATCGAGAAAATATTAACTCGATTTCACATGCAATATTCCAAGAGAGGAAACTTACTGATGGTACATGGCATAAATTGAGCAAGGCTCAGTGTCCCAATTCGTCTGATGAATAGGTTTGAATGAATAATGTTCCCTATGCCTCGGTGATAGGATCCATTATGTATGTCACGTTATGTACATGACACAATTTGGCCTATGCTATCAGAATGGCAAACATATACAAGTCAAATTCAGGTGAAGGTCACTGGATTACCGTAAAGAATAGCCTTAAATATCTTTGTAGAACCAAGGACATGATCTTGATCTACGGTTCTTCGAAAACTGCACTAAGTGTAAAAGGATACACTAATGCCAGTTTTCAAACCGACTTGGATGGTTTCAAATCCCAGTCATGATACGTGTTATGTTTGAACGTAGACGCGGTATCCTGGAAAAGCTCCAAACAGGATACTATCGCAGATCTCACTACAGAAACAGAGTATATAGCCGCATCGGATGCTGCTAAAGAGGCCGTCTGGATGAAGAATTTCATTGAAGATCTCGAAGTACTGCCAAGGATGAGTGGAACCCATAAGATATCTTGCAACAATACTGGAGCCATTGCACAGGCAAAGGAACAGGTCGCATCAGAGGTCTAAAACACATACTCAGAAGTTCACACCTCATCATCGAATGGGTTGATAGTGGAGATGTCAATATCAAGAAAAGTGCCTACAGAGGCTAATGTGGCTGACCGGCTCACCAAACCATTATCCCAAGCCAAGCATGAACGTCAAGCTAGAAATTTCGGACTTAAAAGTCATATAGATTGGCTTGAATCCGTAATAGCTAGTTATTTTGAATTTTAAGGAACATGTAAATAGTATATGATTTTGTTAATGGAGTTTATTGTTTTAATTCAATGTCATGTGCAAAATCATATATATACCGTGTTCCATCTTAGCATGTTTAAATCCATTAACAAATATGAACACTCTAAACATCCAGAATCGATTACTCTTATGGGAATAATAGTGAATTACGATTGATGTGACTTGAATGGTGATATTCAAGATAAATACATATAGGCATACGATGCACCATACTCACATTTGTCAAGTTGGAGAACTGGCATTAGATAGACCCACTACCAAGATCACTTCACGGATAGCTGTCCAAGACCTTGTCTTTGTATCCTTAGACCTAAGATACATATTGGTTTGTAATATGAGAATCAGATGCCTTAACAAGATCAAACGTTATCGTTAACACAGGTAATTATAAAGATTGAAGTTAGGCATCTTGTGAACCATAATGATAATATCAAAACCAATATGAAATCAATAATATCAAAACCAATATGAAATCAAGATCTAACAGACAAATCAACAATTACACAACTGACCGAATGTTTATATTGATATGAACAAGAAAATACAATTTGGATTACAATGAAGTTCTGTGTGTATGGTTACATTGCAAATGCCTATTTATACCAATCATCAACTATTACAACATTTCAGATTTAGTCCCTAGACTTTAAATCCATCATCAAAAAATGCATTCAAATCTAGTCCCTAGACTTTAAAACCATAAACAAAAAATACATTCCCAATATTCTCCACATTTTATGGATTTGAAGCCTAGAAACCTTCTTTATAGCCAAACTTCTTTTCAAATCTTCTAATGACTCGACGCTGTCTCAAACGGATTTCAATCTCTGATACAACATAAACTGTCATCAGTCTTTTGGTCTTCGACATGGAATCTTGTGTCTTTTTCGACTCGTCTTCATCAAGAATCCCCTTCAATGACATCACTATTATTCTTAGGGTTCCATCAGAATACTTGTTGAGCTCAGTGATTCGCATCGCCTTCTTCAAATGATCTTTATTTTTATAGATGACACATGACACATAATCCATAATCTCTTGAAACTCTCTATATTTCTCAATGTCTTTCACTTCTCTTCTAGGCGCCATCATATTTATTCGTCTCATATTTCTTTCCACTCCAATCTGAATATCTTGAATTGACATCAAAACCATTTCAGTATACATGAAGTGGAAGACAGCCTTGAGTGCAAATCTGCAACAGATCTTCAATATCATCGATGAACACATAGAAGAAGTCTGCTTCACTGAATTTGTAGACATTCTGATCAGTCCGGAGAATAGTAAAAACTGGATAGAAGATATTAACAAATCTATCTTTATCAATTCTTTTCATCTTTGCAATCCTCTCCCAGACTCTTACTTTCTCAATAGGTAGAGCCTTGTTGTCCAGAAAGCTTGCATAGTTTACAAGATGTGGCATATTAGGCTCGATCACTCTAAACAGCCTCAAAAACGTTAATGGAGCTTGCTTCCTACAAAAAAATTTTCTTTCCAACAAATCCTCCAAAAATGGCAATCTATTTATTTTCTTGATGTATTCTTCATTATGATGTTTTGTGAGTTTAAGCTTCTTCTCTTGATTCAACTCCTTCTTATCCAACAAACTTAACATGTCATAATCAATTTCCTTTTTCAGTTTCCCATGCACTACTATCTGTAAACTCTACTTTCTATCTGATTCATCAGCCAAAATGAACTCATTCAGAAATTTATCCATTAACTCTTCATCCGAAACGTTAATTTATGGAACTGATTCTGGCTCTCCCATGAAGATTAAAGGTACCTCTTCTTCTTCTTCTTCTTCTTCTTCAACTTTCATACTAATAAACTTCTTATTCGTGACATCGTATCTCGTCACCATTTTTATCAACTCTCTTGTCTCAGGATTGTACTGAAGCCTAAACAACTGAGACAACGTATCATCATACTCAACAACCGCAAGCTTTTCAACTGTTGGTCTTTGTTCAGTTTCCAGCACATTATCTTTTGGAATCTCCTCAACTAACTCCTCCTCCTCAATAATTCTTTCAGCCATCATTGATGATTTAGCAAATTCAAACTTTTCCAACTCAGCTTCAAATACCTTAATCTCTTCCTCAAGTCCTTCAATTAGAAATGTCTCCTCCTTATCGGATTCACCATATTATTCAAAATTGATTTGGAACCAGATTACATACTCACCGGATCTGGAACATCTTCATATAGAATCACTCCCAGACCATGTTGCGTTGCAACTGGTTCGTCTGTTGTAGCTCCACCATATTCAGAAATATTTTCATCTGTTTGTTTAGCTTCATTACCTGTTTACTAGAATCATCACGCCTCCTCTTCTTCTCCCCCTCATGATGATCATCATCAGAGTCATGGTCATCATGTTTTCTTTTCGAACCAGAGGCTTGAGATTTACAGGTTTCTTCGAGCTTTGAAAATCGTTCAGATAAAGCACCTAAAGCATTAACCACTGTAGCCTCTAAACTTGACATCCTTTCAATCGTATTTGAGAACTAGTCTACACAGTAACTTCTTAGCTCAGCATTCGAATCAAACTTGTTTGTTTCAGACTCAGTTGCAGTAGCTTTGACTTTCAACAATCTTTGCATGTTTAACATCTGTTCCATCAACACCTCGAACTAATTACTCATGTTCTGATTGACTCCTTGTATAGCCTCATTCAGTGTTTCATTAGTAACAAAGGGTAATGGACTAACACCTGGATCATAAAGATTACCAATTGTGACAATAGTGGAACTCGTAAAAGAACCTCTGTGTGGCCTACACTCAGAGTTGGGAAAGTGGTTGCGCTGGTAGGACCTCTACCCATTCCAAGTGAAGGTGAAACAGATGCAACTGACACTACTGGTATTCTGATAGGGACACTAAGTTCAACTGTACTTGTTGTAACTGACTCTGGTGTCCTAGAATCGTATATAATTGGCTCTATGACCTGTGCAGAATCAAAGGTCGTACACTGGGGCAACTATGTACTAATTTCAATATCCACAGGATCCAAATGTCCACATAATCAAAGGTCGTACAATTGTTGTGAAAAGGATGGGTGGCTAGGGGTGTGCAATCACCAGTGGGATACTGGCTTCTCTTATATTAACTCTCAAAGGAGAGTCAACAGTGTATATGGCTTCCTGACTGTCTAGGGTAGGTAGCACACACTCACTCACAACAGCAACACCCTTTGTCATCACCCTTCTTCTCACAAGGCGATATAGTTTAGCATGAGTACCAGTTTCATCATCATTCCCATCATCACCATCACATCCGTCATCTTCTCTAACTTCTGACAATGTTCATTCTGAATCCTCTTTTTCAACCCCCTCACCACCCCTCTCTATATTTTCTCTTAACATGACTGACCCTTTTCAGCAACCCCATTGTGAAGACCACCCCTTACTACGCAGTCTTAAGCGTCTTGGTCCTACAATCATGCAACACGATATCAATTATAACTAACATAGAATAATTAAGTTGCGAAATTAGAATTACAACAACTATTAGGATTAAGTTTAATACAACATCTAAGTAATCATACAGAGTTACAGTGTTCAAATTAAACTTTTAAAGGGTACAAGACCAGCCTAATACATATCATCATATAATCAAAGCAAATCTACCCAAACCACCACAATATATCTCCTATTTGTACAAAAGATCGTTTGAGTAGTGGTCTATGAAAACTTCAACTTGATCTTGGGAGACTTAAGAACTAGATCCAACAGAGGTGCTTTCCGTTGATCTTTTCTTGTAAAAAGATTTAACAACAACTGTAAGCAATGACTTAGTGAGATTATAAATTTATCAGAATACATGCAACACAACAAGACGGGATGTGGGTATAGAGTGACATAACTTGACTGCCGCCACAACCACACAAGGATGAGACATAGTAATAAGAGTAGGATGATGTCCAGGCCACGCTCACGCTTTTAGTGGAAGCTATCCACTCAATAGAACAATGGACCGACAATGCTAAATATGCTGAGTTGAAATCGATACGTCACAGGTGCAATCATTGATGAAGAGCATAAATAATCAAAGTCATGATATGAATATCAATTTGTAACAATATCTGAAATGAACTTTAAATCCAATGTGTGTAGTATGATATATCAAATACCTATCATGATCCACAGGGCATCACTTAACCATGGTTAGCACGGTTCACAATCTAATTGAGCAATAATGAATGCCATATAAACTATCAACAACAATAAGTCTCAACCAGAATCAACCATGTCAAGCTGAATATCTACAACTCACTGTTTACTGAATCAAGCTGAGCTGTTGACTTTAGCTTTATCAAGGGGATTACTACGCCACTTGAGTTATCTCAGGATTTCACTTTTGACTTTGACTTTCTGGACTTGGCTTGGCTTTACAAACTCTGACCCACTTTCAATAACTTTAAACTTTATTACTTTGTTCAGAATTATCTGAACCTGTCCATAGTTTATCATTGCAAGAACATTAGCTTTAAAATTTAATTGACATGCTTCTAGTAACTTATAAGCTTTTATGTCTTTTTTCATGGACATGTGTGACTTTTATTAAGTCATTTAAACTTTCATTCGCACACTTGAATTCTTATAAAGGTATATAAGACCCTTTTTATGAACTTATTTAATGGTTGCATATTCTTTCACTTCAATTGATTTCATACCCAATTATCATATAGATATGCTTAAGTTATATCATTTATGTGCTATGAAAATGTATTTTGCTATTAAATCATTCAAGATCACACACATAACTTTAATTTGTTGCACACACACACACACACACACAGATATATAATATATATATATATATATATATATATATATATATATATATATATATATATATATATATATATATATATATATATTAAAAGCCTTGGTTTCTGTTAAATGATCACACCCTCACGTATATGTGTTTACACTCGTTCTTTAGTTTAATACAGGAATATAGATGTGTGTGTGTGTGTGTGTATATATATATATATATATATATAACAAGGCTGCCATGTTCATAAATTGACCACACACATCTATAAATTAGTTGAATATATATAAGTATGTTCATTTATGATACATTATGGGCTGCTATAAATTCAAGCATCAAAGATTTGCATTAAAGGAGAATGGATGCAGAAATGGTTTCTGTTACACACACTGCACACACACATTCTTTATTTATGCAAATCGAATCGAAGGAGTGCTGTTGGGCTGCTACTTTATGTTTTTTTTTGTCTATATTTCGACACACACACACATCAGTAGCTTTCATAAATGATAGAAAAGGTTGCTGGGATTGTTTCGGTAGGTTTCAATATTACGGAAACCTTCCCAAGGTTTCGGTATTACCAAATTATTTTATGGTCTCGGTAGATTCAAGTCTCGGTATTCTCAATTGGTAGGCTTCAGTTGTTCTTGGTAGGCTCATGTGGGTTTCAGTACTTCAAATGGGTTTGTATGGTTTCATTACTTCAAAGGGGTCTCGGTTATTACCGAAACCTTATTGGTTTTAGTAGTTCTCATGCAAACACACACACACACACACACACATACTTGTACTGTTTCTTTCTTTCTGCTTTGTAGTTTAGGTATTTCCCGAAACCTTTCAGGGTTTTGGTATGGTCTCGGTAGACACTAGAAGATGGAAACATATGCAATTTACACATATAGGAACTATATGCGTGGGTTTTATTTTATGTTTGCAACACTACACTTTATAATTTATGATGAATTGAAGCTGATTTTGGGTTCTTAGAAAATCACAGAGCCTTGGGTTTGGTTTGAACCCAAAGAACACATTAAAATGAACATTTACCTTGAATATTTATAGTTGGTTGATACTTGAAGCTTTCTTGATAATTTCTCTACTTTAATTTCTACTTTTGGTTGCACAATGGATGATCTGTGGATGAAGATGATGATAAGCCATAAGTGGAGGGAGAGAGAGCAGAGAAATTTGTTTGGTGTGTTGGTGATGAAATGAGCAATTCATTTCATTTTTGTTCTATATATTTAACAAGTTTTGGTAAATTGTCCTTTTATCCCCTAAACTTGTTTTTATTACATCTCTTCTAAATTGATCATTATAATAAATTTATAACACATATGTAACTTAATTACATATTTTCTCATTACTCAAATGAAATTACAATTCAAATATTATAATTAAATTACATTATTAACTCAAATAAGAAATTTAAAAATTCGGTTAAAAGCTAGGTTGTTACACCCATGTTGTTGAACCACACTAGGGTTGGCTCCTTAGGAAAGATGCCATGGTTCTTGAGGATCCACTGGAGCACGATCTATACGGTATAGTCTCACACTCTCAGCACTAGCATCAACATACCTCGATATTGATTCAGGGATTTGAAGAATGTTTGCATTAGGATCATCCCTATTGTTGTACAAACTCATCATGACAAGATCTGGACATTTTTGTGAGTTGTCCCTCTTCGAAATTTTGTTGTTTGGACGCAATATTCCTTGAATGAGAATCTGAATAAAATGTTGGAGAGGTACAAATCTCTGAGCTCTATTGGTAGTCTTTGCAAACACCACCTCCTTTAGAACCTCCAATACGCACAAAGCATAGTCGTAGTGCTTATTAAATGCAACTCCATGGACAATTCGGAGTGCATGATGCTTCTTTGTCCACACCAGTATGTTTGGATGTTATACATCTATTCAAGATACAAAATAGTGTATACCATTCTCCGTTTAGGCTATTTCAGTGGAATAAGGATATTTTATGGTGAGGCTTTGTGTAGCTAAGACTTATAAAGTCCCTACACATTTGGTCTTCTGACACAAATTCCTCAAAATCAACCAGATGAGGAAAGTTATTAATGTCTATCTTTCTAGGCAAAAACAAATTGTTTCAGAGTCTAGCTAGGGTGATTTTAGCTTTGAACAGATCGATGGTTACTTCGAAATGATGGTCACCCACATCCGGAACAAATTTGATGGTGTGCCAGAATTGATGGAGATAAATCACAGGAATGGTAGGTTTGTATTGCAAAAGATAGCCCAGAGGATGACCTTTCAAAATTTCCACAACGACATGATGGCTAACTTTGATGACTGAAGAATTTAGCATGTGGTTGTTATCAGATATAAGAAGAATGTGTTTAGGTTTTACAAGTTGAGTTTCTGGTATAGGTGATGTACGTTTAGGACCAACAATAGATGTTGACTTTACTGGTCTGGATGCGATAGTATGATTTGAAGAAGATTAGGAATTTGAGGAGTTAGAAACATGGGTGGGGGTCTGAGAAGCCATTTGACACTTGTAATAATAAACACGATGGAAACTGCAGGTAAATACAAATGTAAAAACAGATAAGAAAAATAACATTTTATAGGAAGTTAGAAAAATGTGTTTAATTGTTTATAGCATCAGGATTCTAGACAATAATATTAAAATATTACTCTGAGGACTCTAAATTCAACCATTTAGGGACCAATGTTAATAAAAGATAGATATGAAAATCTTAACCTGTTAAAGTTAATTTCTTTGAAAAATTAAACTTCACACACTTAGAAAAAAATTTCATAAACGAATTTAGAATAAATAAGCATGAATTTCCAACATTAAAGATCAATCTCGAAGTGTATAGGAGCAATCTCTAGGACCACAAAATGAAATTCAAATAAGGAATAATGATTCGCGAATTACTCAGGATGAAATTCGAATCATTCTTGATGAATTGCGAATGATAAGGAGTGAAATTTGGATATCCCATAATGAATTTCGAATGAAGTATAACAAAATTTGAATGTCTCTTGATGAACTTTGATTGATTCAGAATGAAATTCGAATGGTATTGGAATAAATTTTAAGTATGAAAGATAAACTTCGAATGTGTATGAATGAATTTCGAAAAATGTTGCCAACAATTCAAGTACTTAATCCTGAATCTCGAAGGATAAGTGATGAATCTTGAATGAAAAGGCATCATTTTTATATAAAACCAAGTAAATTTCGAATGAAAAATATAACATTTCGAATGACATTAACTGAAATCCGAATATTAAATAATGAATTTCAAATTACAAGTGATGAATTTGAATTACATTGTTAAATTTAAATAACATTTAATACATTTCGAATAACATATCATTCAAAATTTAAACCAAATATATTTCTAAGTCTAGCAAACACTAATAAAATTTGTAAAACACATATAGACACTGAAAAAATTACACTACAACATTTGAACTTAACAACAATCCTTTACTGATCTATGGCTAAAAACAACATTAAGAGCACAAAATTTGAAATTACGGTAAAACCATGAACTCGAATATAAGAACACAAAAATTTGAATTAAACCATGTTAAGTCATTCATATGAATCGAAATTTAAGATCCATGGATGTTTCCCAATTTCGCAAAGAAATATACAATAAATTTAAACATTTAAGCACAAATCGATGATTTCAAAATGTATTCATTGAGTTTTAAGAACATAGACAGTGAAAAACTCAAACACATATACAACAAAAAGTTAAACAGATTTGAAGTATACATAATAGAAACAAGAAACTTAAAAGAAAAGTTACCAACTTTGCATAAAACTCGAAAAATCAAAGGAAGAAGGTGTTCGTTTGTTTCTTGCAGAGAGAGAAAGGGAAGAAGGTAAATGCACAGTGACCGAGAAATTTGAAATGAATTCAGATTTTGAATATAAACCTTTTTATTAACCCGACTCACTCCTTGGCCTTTTCCCCTTTTATTTTAAGCCTAAACAAACAAAAATTTAAAAGCCCAAAAAATTTGAGACAAGTAAAAAATATTTCACTCACACAAAACAAAAACAAAAACAAAATTTTTTTTGACACACAAAACAAAAAACAAAAAAAAAATAACCAAGTTAAAAAAAAAATTCCTACCCCTTCAATTAAGCATATTTAACGAGACAAAATTCAGTGCTTCCCCTCAAATGATAACACGGTTAAAGAACAAAACTCCCTTACACTTAACCACATATAAAATCAGATAAAAACCTCATTAAGCTCCCCCTGCACAAGACAATCCAAAATCGATTACGTCACAAAGATATTAGTAATATTTAAGCACAAGACATTAACTAAAATTAGATCAAATAAAAACTAAAATTGTAAAATTATATTTTGTAAGAACTGAATGTTTAAATCTAACGATTTAGCATACCTAATTTGTATACTAAAAAATTTAAACATTTCTCATTTAAAGCTTTGGTAAACAAATCAGCTAACTAATATTCAGTGGATACAAAATATAATTCAACATTTCCATTTTCTACATGATCATTTATAAAATGGTACCAGACGTCAACAGGATTGGTTTAGAATTTTGCACTGGATTTGATGCGATAGCAATTGCGCTCTGTAAATCACAATAAATCGGCATATTTTATGGTGTAAACCCATAATCCCTGAGTTGACTCTTCATCCATAATACTTGAGGAGAGCAAGAAGATACAACTACACATTATGCCTTTGCTGTTGACAATGAAATGCAATGTTATTTCTTGGATGATCAGCAAAAAAGTTTCTCACCAAGAAATTAAACTGCACACAATGTACTCTTTCGGTCCATTTTGTCTCCTGCATGATCAACATCAGAGTAAGCAGTCAATGTAAAAGTTGATTCTTGAGGATACATACCATAAACCGAGATTCGGAGAAACCTTTAGATGTCCGGAATTTCCTGATATCGCGCACAAACACACGTGGCGAACATAATATCAGCTCTACTTGTCGTTACGTACATTAAAGACCCAATTATCCCTCGATTATGAGTAGCATCTACATGTTACCCTGAAATGTCCGCATCGAGTTTAGATTTTGAATCAAGAGCCATGAGTGTTTTCATTGGGGTACTGTTATTCTTATTTGTAACATCCGGGACAAAAACAGGTTAGCATGATAACTTAATCCGTAGTCATTAGTAATTAATCAATGTGATTAACAAAATGCATAAGGAATTTCATTACAATTAGAAACAATTTCATCGATGAGATGAAACGGAAAATTAATCAATCCGATCAATTTACGATATGATGAATTAATTCAAATAAGTGCATAATTAAATTAAGATTCGTGACACTAATCATGCAAACAAATTTACATAACTTTAATTATCCAAGACTAAAACAATTCATTAAACTAGTGCATTCATAAGTATTTATAAAAAGGAAAATACAAGAATACATTCTAAATACTATTATACAAAAAAAAAAATTAAAATACCTCATCAATACACCTACATGGCCCGCCCTCTATAGTACACTACATAGAGTTTGACTTTTCTTTTTTTAATGCGTAAAATACACCATCAAAATCAAATCCTCATTGAAAGACCAAATTTTCTCTATAAATAGAGAGCTCATTTCCATTCATTTTCATATTTCTCACACAAACCATATTCTATATATATATATATACATATATATATATATATACATATATATATATATATATATACATATATATATATATATATATATATATATATATATATATATATATATATATATATATATATATATATATATATATATATATATATATATATATATATATATATATATATATATATATATCTACGCCCCTGGGTAGATCTACCGGGAATAATGTCCCCCACCCGGGTTGGTCGCGCCAACTATTAACGGGTGCGTATATATTAACATCATAGTATTATCGTGATTAATATTACATAGGGAAAACTCATAATTAAGTTCGCTTGCATGATGGTTAAATGTAATACATAACATGGAATTTATGCTTTATATATTCAAACTCAATCATCGTAGTCCATACAAGTCATCCTTTCGTGTAAATCTATGAGCTCACCAACAATTTTGTTGACGTATTTTTAGCATGTAATTAAGACCAGTAGCATGCATCAGAAGCGTATCAAGGCTTCCGCATATTTTGATGTCGCAACAATTTTCAAACATACGGAGATTTATTGGCATAATTAATGTCCTTTTTTGATCATGTATTTAAATCTCCGCAATTGCGAACTACTTTACGTTTTATTTGGGTTATGTAAAAACAATATCTAAATTTTGAAGTTTATTAATGTATTTTTCGAAAACGTCCACATAGTGGTCGTTGCTTGATTATGAGTATGCTTCCGCGATGTCAAGCCTAGCTAGTTGCCAACCGGGGTAACGGGGTGTGACAGATTGGTATCAGAGCCATAATTATAGTGAACTAGGTTGCATTAGTACCCTAGGCTATAACTGCTACAACTAAACTTCGTTGATTCAAAAGACTAAGGCATGTAACTAAAACAACTATAAATGGACCATGATAACAGAAACATGTCAAGCAATACGATCATCATCTTATCGGATTCTGAAGATGAGTTTGCCCCGATGGAGCAAGGAGACACCGAGATTTTCATTGAATCAGAAGACCCCTCCGAAGAAGAAGAGCAAATGGAGGAGTGATATGTGAATATTTATACGTATGTTTTGTATCATTTTCCTTGCATATTGGGTGGTTTTCAAACCGAATACGTGAAAAGGATACTGATTTTATTAATATTTATGTTTCGCGAGTCAGAAGCCGTTAAATCGACATTGGAAAAGAAATCGAGGCTAAAGTAACAAGATTTTATGACCCAGCCATCTCCCATGATCGAAAGCAAAGCATAGCGAAGATTGATGCTACACGCCCGCGTAGGACACTCCACGCACCCGCGTGGTGAAGTTCAATTAGAGCAAGCCACGCACCCGCGTGACTTATCATACGCACCCACGTGGAGGTTGAGTCAGCATGACTCAGTCAAAACGTCTACGCACCCACGTCGGACATCCCACGCACCCGCGTGGCAAAGTCCAGGCATGGCAAGCGACGCACCCACGTTGTTGGTACACCCTGTGTGATGATAGCAGTCTAGATATGTAATAGATAGGAATTTGTAATAGATGAGGTTTTATTAATACAAGTTATGTGTATCAATTCACATTTATGTATGATGTCTACATTTGCATGATAAGTTCTAGAATAAGTTCTAAGATAAGTTCTAGAATAAGTTCTAGGTTAAGTTCTAAGATAAAATCTAAGGATAAGGTTCGAACTTATCCAAACCCAGACGAACTTAGTGAAGCTAAGTTCGTAGGGTATTGGACAAGTTCGTGGGCTTGGGCCTAAACGAACTTGATTAGTTAAGTTCGAACTTAATTAGTATAATTAGATGTAAATGTTGGAATTAGTGTCCAAGTCACAATTATTTGTAAACATGTTGTTATCAGGCTGGATCCTTTTTGGGTGCATGCAATGAATTGTAAAGAGAAGATGATTAACTTAAATATATAATGATAATTAGTTTGTTAATTTATTATGTTTAATAAATTAATTAGAAACTAAATAATTGATTATATTTGATTAATGGGTTAGTTTGTTAATTTATTAATAGTTAATAAACTAACCGGAAGCTAATAGAATTAATTGAGGAAGTACAAGGGCTAAACTGCAATTAGTTGATAGTCAACAGGGCACCCCCTAAACCCTAATAGGGGGTCCGGCCACCAATCCATCCCACATGGATTTGGGATCAAAAATTTGTAGGTTTCTAAAACCTATAAATAGGCAGCCCCTGCCTGCTTCATTCCTCGCTCATTCGATTTGTAAGGTCTACCACTGCAAGATCGATCTAGACGCGGATCCGTGAACGAGTGCGGAATCCTCGTTGACGGTTTGACGGACAACTCTCAACCACGAAACACGGAGACTATTAGACGTTGAACGAACGACACACGAACGATCCTACGAACTAATTCTCTCCGAAACAGCACTCACCTAGCTGATAAACTCGAGATCGCTTTAAGCTTAATTCCTCACGAATTCTGCTAAAAGTCTGCTAATGACTCGAGTCTATCCCTAATTATAGACCTTGATTCGAGTCTGATGTGGGCCAAACTCGAATCTGGCCCAAGGCCCATTCGAGTCTGTCCACAAGGACACTCTCGAATCTGGCACATTCGAATCTAAGGACACATTCGAATCTATCACAGATTCGAATGTCTTTCCTTATGCAATTCGAATCTAGCCTAAACACTTAAACACTTAAGTGATGAAACTTATGTTTTTACTTATGCTTGAGTTAATCTTTGACCTTTATGTTTGAACTTCTTGTAATATGTTACATCAAGTTCAAACACACCATCAATAACAGACAAACACATATAAGCATATATATCAAAACACTCATCAAAAACACAATGCAATATCAATTAGACTGCTATCGTCACACAGGATGTACCAACAGACTCCCCCTTGACGATAGCTTCTAATAAATCACACAATTGATTTAAGAACTTTGTTTATTTATTGATTCAAAATACTACCAGCATACAAACCTTTCTCGACACATACCTTGACTACATTTTCATACTTGCTAGCTTCACCATCCATATGTGTGTCACTGGAGATCTTACAATTATACAAAATCTGAAGATCTTCTTTAGAGAGGTTTACCAGGTGAAGCGGGTCGTAGACTCTAAGAATGACTTTTTCTTCAAAATCCTCCATAACTGCTTCCCCGGTCTCAGTATCGGCGTACCACCAATGTAGATTCTGCAAAACATTCTGTGGCATTCGCTTTAGAGGCACTTTCCTCAGACATCTAGCTGGTTTATAATGAATCCTCATCCACGGTCGTCCAGTTAGAGGATCGATATGTGACGGATCCTCTACTCTTCTCCCGACCCTTGGATTCAAACGCTCGAATTTCCTTGATCTCCCCTCCTTTCTTATGATCCTTTCAATTAAGCTCGCATAGGGATCATTGCCAATGTTTATCAAATCTTTCCATGCTAGCGCAGTGATTTCGATCTTTGGCAGGGAGTCGAACGCTTTTAAAGTTCGCCTCATGTACTGAAGCCCGTCTTTCCTTTTAATTACAAATAGCTGCAGTTCTCTATCAAAGAACCAGCTTAATATGCGTTCGGACAGCTTCCCAGTACCCGGCACTTTCATTGTCTTCTTAAGCTTTAACTCTTTCTGTTCAGCCCTGAACCATAATTTTCGTTTCTGTTCATTTGAAAGCTCTCTATCCGGTTCTTCTGTTGATGGCTGAGCATTCAATGCCGCATTAACAATATCCACGTTAACAATATTCTCCCCATCTATCATGTAAGTGTCCGTGATGGGATTCTGCTGCACAACTATTTCGTCAGCTTCATCATCCTCATCAGCTACTACTTCATCATCAGATTGCCAGTCAACTATTTCTTCCGGCACAAACTCACCTTCTTCAAGCTCTTCATCTTCATAATCAAAACCTACATCCATTGGATCATCATCGAGATCCATAAGCGCGTCAATCATCTCACTGATTTCAAAGTCTGTAGGCTATTTTGATGAACTAGCTTCTCCCATTTCTCCTTCACCTTGACTAAGCTCCCCCTGAACTTGTGTAGCTTGAGCTGCAGGAAAATCTACAGGCTCATTCTCTTTATGTGCACCGGGATCATTGCCTTCGTCATCATTATCTCTATGCTGGACCACCTGATCCCTACAACTTGTCTCCCCCTGAGCTTGTAGATTTTTCATGAGCTGCTCAAGGAGGGACCTCATTGATCGGATTTCTGAAGACTGATCTGCAATAAAAGATTTTAATTCAGTGTTCTCTTCCCTTACATCCTCCACAATCTTCCTTAATTCGGCATTGTCCTTGTCAAGATTTGCGTTATGCGCCTGGAGCTCGCCGACAGCCTTTGTTAAGGTCAAGATCTGAACATGCTGGAAGTCAACACGTCCCTTGAGTTGCACAAACCTCTGATTTTCAGAATAGGCGGTTGAGGTGGATGGAATGGACTGAATGGGAGAAGGGATGAATGGTGGTGGAATATATGGCTCATGATGCTGAGGTGGCGGTGATGGTGGAGCGGTGGATTGTGATTGGGTATGGGTTTGAGATTGTTGGGCTTCGGATGCTGATGTTGACCCTTGCATGAACCGGTGACGCTTGGCCCTCTGCCTAGTCACCAAGGGAGCAACTTCCTCCTCTTCGAAGTCTGAATCCTCAGATTCCCTTTCTTCTCTCCTCCTCGATACTGCTGCTTCATTCACAATCAACCTAGATCCATAGGTTCCGATTTAAATTCCGGGATCTGCAGCCACTGATTCAGGAGCTTCAGCCTCCTGCTCCTTCATATCATCTGATTCTGATTCGGATGATGTCAAGCCTTCATCAGCCTTTTCTGGCTCATACTCATCCACATCTCTAAAAACATCTTCTGCTCCTTCTGGTGGACTGAGCAGCTCCCCACTAATGCTGCGGCCACGTCCTCGTTCGCATGGGGTCCTGATGCCCATATTTCTTCTAGTGTTTGCGCAATTTGTTCAGATTCAGGAACTGCACTTGAAGGCCCTGCTTCCTGTGCTTGGGGCTGCTCGCTTGTAGAAGGCCTAGATGCCTGGATTTGACTCACTGCTGGTCTCTGACGGCGTCTTTGAACTCGTGGCTGTTGTTGTTGTTGACGTTGTTGCTGTTGTTGTTGTTGTGGAAACTCAACGACCCCTGCCCAGTTGGCATTTTCCGGGGCTTGAAAATCCCTATCCACAATGGCTCCGAACAATGGACGAGCAACAGGAACAGCCAATTTTCCTCGGTGTGAGGAACAATCAGAGAAAATCCATTTGTCCATAACGTTAACACTCAGAGAGTCATTTGACGGCGGCAAGTCTGGCAAGAAATGCCTAATCAGCATCATAATGAATCTAGGGTACAGCAAAAATCTTTCCTTTTCTGGAGCCGCAATCTGATGAACGAACTCCGAGAAGAACATCTGTGAAAAACTGAACTTCCGATTGTATACCAATGCAATAACCCCAGATTGGATCTTTGACACTATGTAATCAAATCCAGCTTTCTTCGGCGCAAAACAGACCATGAATACGTGCACCAAGAATCTCCATTGCCCAATCAGGCCACTCTTCATGTATGATGACTTTGCAACATCCAAACTGTATCCCATCCTCAGAAAAGCAGTCTGCCTAATACTTAACGGAAAGTCGATAGGCCCATCTTCTTGTTCCTGAGATCCCAACTGCAGAACCTGACGCAACATGTCTGCAGAGAAGACTAACGGCTGTCCAGCGATTCTCGTTCTTAGAACTGTCGGGGTGACAGTGCAATCAACTTGTAAATGGTCGTAAAACTGCCGTACATATGAAATAACAATTGGGATGTTATGGTATAGAGCAAAGCAAATCCTAGATTCAGCTAGGAAATCCAATACTTGGCGATAACCCTGCGCCTCAGGGATATTATTGTCGGGATTAAGGACCATATTATGCTTCGGAACAAAAGCTCGAACCGCCATTTCTGCACAATAAACAAAACTGTTAGACTCATTAAAAATCAATAAACTTGTTTAAATTCAAATTTGTTTTATTTTGCACTTGTTTAAATACAAAATCTAACACAATTAAATTTCCGCAAGTTTAATAAAATTTAAATTAAGTAAAGTAAATAAAGTACAGATTCGAAGTGTCCATATTCGAGTGTAATGGACAGATTCGAAGAGTCCCTATTCGAGTGTAATGGACAGATTCGAAGATCATGGTCATCTCGAATCTAATGACAGATTCGAGAAACCCATGAACAGATTCGAAGTCCATGAACAGACTCGAAACCCCGTCGGCTAATTTTTTCAACAAAAACCCAAGTTAACCATTTTGAACTTAGCAAATCACATACATTAGTTCAACTAGGTTCTAATCATTGATTTATGCTTTTAATTTGATCTTTTATAGGTCCAAACTTGGTAATTTAGCAAAAACCCTATTTCGACCCATAAAACTTCAAAATTCGATGATTTAGCCTAAAATTGTGTATAAAACTACACAAATCATGGACAATCCGGTTGATTATACCTAGAAGTATCTGTAGAATCGAAACACCAAGTTAGAGACTCGACAAAATGTCGTTTAGGAGAATTACGATAGACTCGAAGAATAGATTCGAAATCGCCTTTAGACTCGAGTGTATAGATTCGAAAACAGTAAGTCTTAAATGACTTCACTGTTGACCTATTTATACCACCAACCCTCGATTCTAAGCATAGATTCGAATCTACTGACAGATTCGAAGTACTCCTTATTCGAGTCTGTCTTAGATTCGAAACCACCAACACTTAGAAAAATTTTCGAAAATTTTGAAATAATTTCAACTTTTCCAACCTTTTTCTACGGTATCGTGTAACCAGATAAACTATGCCAATTCTTTTACCCTAAGCTCAAGATAGTTCACGCATTGTTTATTTTATCCAACTTTGAATGCACCCTCAGTAACTTTTGACCTTTTACCTAAGTAAAAATTAAACTAAACTAAAATAAAATAAAATAAACTAAGGTAAAAATAAAATAAAATAAAATTTTAACCAAAAAATTTATTCTAGACTTAAGCTAAACTTAAAGAATTTACAAGCTAAGCTAAATACTAAACAACATATTTTTGATGAGTATAGTCTAAGAGAGGTTCAATCAGATAGCGATGTCCGATACTAACTTTCAGTACTTAAACTTTCACACTTAGGAATTTTTGATTCCTTTGATTGTTTGTCGTGACATACCTATTTAGCCGATTGTTGGTATTGTACCCCGTTAAACATTCTACATTTCGGAATATCCCTTGGCCTTTTTATTTATCAGGAAATTATCTTACGTGACTCAGACATAGACATACTTTTATGATCAAGGCACACAGACAAAGATTCTAACTTGTTGGTATTTGCAAACTTTCTTTAAAAGACAAACATCAGACACAGGTCTGTATTTTCATACAACAAAGTGTCTTAGTTCGACTTAAGGTTTATTTTTAAAGTTAGCAGACAGCGGTGACAGGTCTGCACTGACGTACAACAAAGCGACATATCTGCTAACCCGAATCTAAACAGAGACAACAGGTTTGTACTTACGTACAACAGAGTTGCATGTTTTCGACTCTCAGTACATATGATATTTCTATTCTTTCCATTTTTAGATGTATTTGATGTTGCCATACATCCCCAGAAAGTTTGCATACCTCATTTAGACTCAAAGTTCGTATGTCTTGTACATAAAAATTAAGACCGATTGGTCGTACATCTAAGTGAGTGACACGCTTGACTTTTTGTAGATTATTTTATTAGCCTTGAGATTCCCTATATGTATTATGCCTACCAACATATCAAACTAAATAAAGTATAACACTTAGGATTTAGTTGCATTATGTGTGAAAGCCTAAATACTTAGAGTCTGTAACAACGGTGCTAATTTTCGTCACTTTGAACCTATGTATCTAAGACTTAACTCCTTTTCTGATTTTATTTTTTTTTATTTTTTTTTATTTTTTTTTTTGTATTTTTGTAATTTTCTCTCTTTTTTCTTTTGTTTTTCATAAGAAAAAGCAGTAAACTAAGCTAACCTACTAACTTACTAAAAATAGAAACTTACTAAAAATAGAAACTTACTAAAGATAGAAACTTTCCTAAATTAGCAGACTACTGTAAAGAAAGAAATACTACGACTCTACAAGAAAATAAACTTACTACTACTAAGGTCAAATTACTCTGGGTTGCGCATTCCATTCAGTTGAATTAAATACTCAAACCGTGTCTTATCAAACGCTTTGGTAAATAAATTTGCATTATTATCTTCTGTTGCCACTTTTACCAGTTTGATTAAGTTTTTTCAGCACAATCACGAATAAAATGATGCCTAATGTCTATGTGCTTTGTTTTATTATGTTTCACTGGATTATTTGTTATAGCAATTGTAGATTGATTGTCTATCCTAATTGGAGTTTGAGTGTAAGCCAAACCGTAATCCCGCAATTGTTGTTATATCCACAGAACCTGTGAGCAGCAACTACCAGCAGCAACATACTCGGCCTCGCACGTTGACACGGCTACCGACGTCTGTTTCTTGCATTGCCAGGATACCAATCTCCCTCCTAGGAACTGACAACCTCCAGTTGTTGATTTGCGCGTCAAGCTGCATCCTCCGTAGTCAGAATCCGTGAATGCCTCCAACTCTAGATCTCCCTCCGCGTGATACCAAAGTCCCAGCTTCGGTTTCGACTTGAGGTATCGTAGAATCCGCTTCACAGCTTTCATATGCATCTCCTTCGGATTCGCTTGAAACCTTGCACAAATACAAACAGCAAACATAATATCAGGTCTTGAAGCAGTTAAATACATAAGTGACCCAATCATGGCCCGATATAAAGTCGGATCCACATCGGTATCACTTTCAGTACCCGGCCCGAGATTGTGATTCACTTGAATCGGCGTGCTGAAATGGGCAGTCAACTTTGTTCCTTCCATCCCGAAACGCTCTAATATGTCATAGACATATTTCGTCTGATGGATAAACATGCCTTCCTTCTTCTGGTCAACTTGTAACCCCAAAAAGAAATTCAACTCCCCCATAGCACTCATCTCGAACTTAGACTTCATCACCTTCTCGAAATCTTTGCACATCTGTTCGTCTGATGATCCAAAAATGATATCATCGACGTACACTTGTACCAAGATAAAGTGATCACCCTTCCTCTTCACAAACAGAGTACTATCTATCCTACCCCTTTCAAAACCGTTTTCTAAAAGATGGTTGGATAAAGTCTCATACCATGCCCTAGGTGCCTGATGCAATCCATAAAGAGCCTTATCTAAGCGATATACTCTATCAGGATATTTTGGATCTGTAAATCCAGGCGGTTGTTCTACATACACCAACTCCTTCACTTTCCCATACAGGAAAGCACTCTTAACATCTAGTTGATATACCTTAAAGCCCTTGAAGGAGGCAAACGCTAGAAACAACCTAATGGCTTCCAGCCTTGCTACTGGTGCAAAAACCTCGTTGTAATCGATTCCCTCCTCTTGGTTGAAACCCTTTACAACTAACCTCGCCTTGTTGCGCGTGATTATACCCCGATCGTCTCTTTTGCACTTAAAAACCCATTTGGTTCCTATGGCAATCTCCCCTCGAGGTAACGGAACTAACTCCCACACTTCTAGTTTCCTAAATTGCGAAAGTTCTTCCTGCATCGCTTCAACCCAGGAGTTGTCCTTAAGTGCCATTTGCACATTCTTAGGCTCTACTTGCGATATGAAACAAGAATAGAGACATGTGTGATATGCCTAGGAGTCGTTTATCATCGACAACAACACAGTGTTGTTATTTACACTACTCCGAGTCCTCACACCCTCGTTAGGATTTCCTATGATGCTTTCTATTGGATGGTTCTTGTTAATCCTAGAGGTCTCTATATCATCAACTCTTAGATTATCTCCTAAGTTGGATCCTATTTCACCTAATGGGGGAATAGGCTCAGCTTCTACATTTTCCTCCTCACGGACATTTTCCTCAGAGTTGGAACTCGATGCTTGAGTCTGATTCTCAGTGGTAGGTGCCTCTTGATCAGCAACTTCTGGAGACCCATCTACAGTCGCAGTAGGCTCGGATGTAGATTCGAACGTGGTCCTCGGAAAGATTTGGCCTTCGTCATTTAGGTGCAACGTCGCCATGTCTTTTTCGATTGTACCTGCAGTATCATCCAAAGGAATGTTAAATGACTCAAACAATTTATCATAGTCAAATAACCATTCCGGACCAGTTTGGGGTTCATGTGTATGACTTGTGACTTCAATATTATACACAATCTCCACAGTACCACTCGTTTTGTTAAAAACCCGTTTGTTTGGTGAGTTTGGCACATAACCTAGGAAATATCCTTCGTCAGCCTTTTCACCAAACTTCGGTTGATGTTTTGTTCTTAAAAGTGTGCATGGTACTCCAAACGGTTCGAATCCAGTTAAGTTAGGTGGCCGTTTATTCAAAATTTCATAGCATGTTTTGTTCAATGATTTGACTGTAAGGACTCGGTTTAAAATGTGGCACGCGGTATTCACTGCCTCCCCCCAAAACATGGTAGGAAGCTTTGAATCCGAAAGCATAGTCCTTGCAGCCTCAATCAAAGTTCTATTTTTACGTTCGGCCACCCCATTCTGTTGAGGTTCATATGGTGCACTGAATTGATGCACTATGCCCTTTGATTGGCAATATACACCAATTACAGTGTTTTTGAATTCAGTCGCATTATCACTACGAATATGTTTAACCCTAGTTCCGTATGAGTTCTCCACTTGGTCCAAGAACCCGATGAGCTTTGCAGCCGTCTCGTCCTTCGTAGCTAAAAATAAAACCCAAGAAAAACGTGAGTAATCGTCGGTGATAACTAAGCAAAACCAACTACCTCCTATACTCCTTTTGTTGATAGGTCCGAAAAGGTCCATATGCAACAAATCGAATGTTGAGGCGATTGAATTTTGTTTCTTGGACTTGTGTGACTTCTTATGCTGTTTGCCTTTCATGCACGGTAGACACTTGTCCTCGAACTGAAAACTCTTCAATGGCACACCCTGCACCAATCCATTCTTCGTTATGTAATTCATCTTCCTTAGGTGCAGGTGAGCCATGCGTCTGTGCCACAATACGGATTCCGTCTCCGAAGCTTTTGATAGTAAGCAGATCGGACCCATCGAAGTATCTGGCTTGTTCATATCGAGCATGTACAAGTCATTCTTCCTTGGCGCCCGCATCAATATCCAATCTTCAGGTATCTTGAATCCAGGCTTCAGCACTAACGCCTCAGTGTCAGTAAATAACACCGAGTTCTTCTTATCACAGATTTGAGATACACTAATGAGATTATGAACCAGTTTATCAACGTGATAAACTTGATCCAAAGTAATCGTCCCATTAGTGACTTCTCCAGTTTCAGTTATATTTCCACCCTTGTTACCCGCGAATGATACGAATCCCCTATTACCCCCCTTGAAGTCTGTGAGTAGACTTCTTTCCCCCGTCATGTGCCTGGAGCAACCACTGTCGACGAACCACTTGTTGTTTGGACCGGTAGTTATCTCCTGCACATGAAAGAAAAGAGGTTAGTTATCACGGGGAACCCAAGCCATGACTGACTTGGTAATACCATTCTCGTCCACATACGTGAACTCTTTCAAGTACCCATCTCGCCTTTCAGGGGACTTGGGCCTTTGAACTGAATTCTGTTGTGGTGCCGAGTGATTTAAGTTCACTCTTTGCCTTGGTGTAGGCATTTGTTGTGGAGCTCTAGAATAATTCCTATTATATGCCATTTCTGATTGTGATCCTTGAGCTCTTACCGGTGCATACTGTCTAACTGGAGTATGAGACCTAACTGGAGTGTGTGACCTGCTAGGTGTGGTGCTCCTATAGACTTGTTGTGGTGCTGACCTAGATTGACTATTGACACGATTCGGTGAATTTGTCCTAATCACTTCCTTTGGTCCAACCTTAACTGGTGTGATTTTCACAACATGTTTGGGTGCGGCCTGCACAGTTTTCTCGGTAGGTTGAGAACTACTGCTGCTTGCCACACTGGTTGAGGGCTTGACAGGTGTTGGATTCACTGTCTTAGGGGTAACATCGGCTTTCCTAAGTGGACAGTGAGAAGCAACATGCCCTTTCTCGTGACATCTAAAGCAAGACATCTTATCTATGGACTTTTTGGTTGTTCCCTTAGATCTAGGTGTCTCACTAGTGTCTACTTCCTTTGGTACAGCTATGATGTCTGCCTCGTCGACCTGGTCAGCCCATGAAATTTTCAGTTTTCCTGCAGGTGTTTCACTGGAGGAAGACACAAATTTCACTTTCTTGACCTTGACGGTTGAGTCAGCCACCTTAGGTGCATTTTCTACTATAGGCTCAGGTGTCGGTTCAGGTAGGTCCTCTAAGTCTACTGACTTGTCAGTTTTCTCCTGAGGCTGAGGCACATAGTTCGCATTGAACGGTGGAGGAATTTCGTGAAAACCTAGACCTACAGGCTTCTTAGACTGTCTTTGGGCATCTAAGACTTTCCCTAGATTGAGGCTCGAATTCCTAAACTTTTCCAGCTTGCTATTTGCCTCTGCTACCTTAACCTTGGTCTCTGCTAGCTCTATATCCTTGTCCTTAAGACTTTTTTTCAAGGCCTCTACGTGCTCATACATAAGTTCTATCCTAACACACTGCTCACTGAGTTTGTCTTTTAGAACTACTACGTCTTGAGCATCAGCCTTAAGATTTTCTTTTAGATCTTGCTTGATATCATTTAGGCTAGCGTTTTCTATTTTTAAGTTCTCATTTTGAGCAGATATGGTTTTATGTGATTCTAAGACTAGATTTAACCTATCATTAGAAGTAGCACACAAAGCACATAATTCTTGAAATAGAGAGTAAGATAGACTAACCTTAGAGTTATCAGATTCCACGTTGGCCATCTGAGCAGCAAACTCCAGCACTGTCTGATCATTCGCCTTCTCTACCCATATTGGACTGCTGTCCCGTGTAGTCTGCTCGTTCCCATCACACCCCGTTTCTGTGACTTCAGCCATGAAGGCTCTAGCATTCGACTCAGGATGTGAACTCCAATCATACGTGCCATCTAGCTATCTATCTGAAGTGACATTGGATAGAAGACCCGCTAGATTGGCCTGTCCAGATGAGGAACTCGGAAGGTATCGTTGTTGGGACTGATTTTGGTACTGTCCCTGATGCTGACTCTGTCCTTGGTATGTCTCTACCTTCGGTCTCTGACACTCCCTGGCGAAGTGTCCCAATACCTGACAGTTGTAGCATTTCACCTTGGACTTATCAAACCCGATCCCCTTGTTATTCATCTGCAAATTCCTTCCAGTTCTCTTAATGAATCTTTTAACCCTCTGGGTCACCATGGCCAGTTGCCACTTAAGATCCATTTCCTCTAAGTCATCAGGGTCGACCTGATCGTAATCTTCGTCCCATAGAGCAGGATCGTTTATCTTTCCCTGAACGCAGTTCCCGTAAGCGGCCACAAAAGAAGCAAGTAGATTCAGATGCTCTTCCGCTGACTTTGCGCTCATGGGCATCTTCGAATAGCTCTCACTTGTCGATGCCTGTTGGACTTGAGGTTGCGGTTCTTCCGATCTTCCTAATCCTAAGAACGCGCGTGTCAGTGAGTCTTCAGACTCTGCTGGTGATGACGTTTCTCCGGTGAAAAACGCTGTAGCAGTCTTCGAATCGGCTGTTACTGAAGATTTAGTTGTCTTTCCAAAATACATTGCTGGATTCTGGACTTGCTCGTAATCAGTCTCGGCCTTAATTAACTCGAAGTTATATGCCCTCAACGTTCCCACAATGTCATCAAGAGATTGAGTATAGTATTTGTCCTCATTCAGCTTAATCATTGCCACGTACATAGCCCATTTGGCTGGTAGGGCATCAAGAAGCTTGTTGTTCTTGTCAGTGTCAGAATACTCAATTCCATGACTTTCAAGTTCTGTTATCAGGTGATAGAACCTGTGATAATATCATCCAGCTGTTCATCCTTAATTGCCTTGAAAATCGCAAACTGTTGTTTCAACAGCTCTGTACGCTTTCTACGTACCCTAGGATTACCCTCACACCTTTTCTCGAGAGACTCCCAAAGTTCCTTCGATGTCCTTTGAGTCCGAAATGTGTGCAATATATCCGGAGGTAAAGTCATACGGATTATGGAGAAAGCTTTGTTTTCGGCTTCAAATAATTTCT
The DNA here is from genome assembly GCA_020465985.1 of Centrapalus pauciflorus. NCBI lineage: Eukaryota > Viridiplantae > Streptophyta > Magnoliopsida > Asterales > Asteraceae > Centrapalus > Centrapalus pauciflorus. Next base: position 76,262 of record JAANYP010006617.1, on the reverse strand, counting down.
TGTCATCCTCTTTCATCATCTGGTATGACAAGACCTTTTGACGGCCTTCAACTTCAGATACCGGTGGAATATACCCTTCATCTATGCACACCCACATGCGCATATCATTGAATCGTACGAAATCGGTAAATCGGTCCTTCCACCAGTAATAATCCTCGACCTTCATCAGCTTAGGCGGGGCGTTTGCCTTCCCAACCTCGTGGTCCATTTCTAAGAATTTCTGAAGATTTGACATCTTTTCTAACGAAATTGAATTTGAACTTAATTAATTTAATTCGAAACTGATTTAGACTAACTTTTTCGAATCTAGGTAGATTCGAAACTAATTAAGGGTAAATTTTTGGGATTAAATTCGATTAAGTTTTAAAATTCAATTAGATTCGAAATTATGTTAGATTGGAGATATCCTTAGAGTCTATGGTCCTTAGATTCGAAGGTCAACAAACTCGAAATTCAGCAGATTCGAAACACCAGATTCGAAGCAATTCTAGACTCGAAATAAACTCGAAACTAAACTAGACTCGAGATCCTATTCGAATGAAGCAACAGATTCGAAACAGGTAGATTCGAAAACCTCTGAAATTGACTCGAAAGGAGCGTATTTAGGTTAGACTCGAGACTAAAGTGAAACCCTAATTACCCCTATAGATTCGAGCGCCGCAAACTCGAAAAGCGGCTAACACTTTGATTTTTTGACGTTTTGCAGATTAAATCACTATTTTTCTAACGAAAAATAATGATTTCGATCAAAAACGTGAAAAACCACAAAGTGTTTCCCGAATATGAATTTGCTAAGCTTGAAAATACGTTTTTGAGAGCAAAATCGTCCAACTAGCGTCAAGAAACCTAGAATGTATCTGATGAACACGAAGAACACCAAGAACACTCCGTAGGCTCTGATACCACTTGTTAGGTCTACCACTGCAAGATCTATCTAGACGCGGATCCGTGACCGAGTGCGGAATCCTCTTTGACGGTTAGACGGACAACTCTCAACCACGGAACACGGAGACTATTAGACGTTGAACGAACGACACACGAACGATCCTACGAACTAATTCTCTCCGAAACAGCACTCACCTAGCTGATAAACTCGAGATCGCCTTAAGCTTAATTCCTCACGAATTCTGCTAAAAGTCTACTAATGACTCGAGTCTATCCCTTGTTAGGTCTACCACTGCAAGATCTATCTAGACGCGGATCCGTGAACGAGTGCGGAATCCTCGTTGACGGTTAGACGGACAACTCTCAACCACGGAACACGGAGACTATTAGACGTTGAACGAACGACACACGAACGATCCTACGAACTAATTCTCTCCGAAACAGCACTCACCTAGCTGATAAACTCGAGATCGCCTTAAGCTTAATTCCTCACGAATTCTGCTAAAAGTCTACTAATGACTCGAGTCTATCCCTAATTATAGACCTTGATTCGAGTCTGATGTGGGCCAAACTCGAATCTAGCCCAAGGCCCATTCGAGTCTGTCCACAAAGACACTCTCGAATCTGGCACATTCGAATCTAAGGACACATTCGAATCTATCACAGATTCGAATGTCTTTCCTTATGCAATTCGAATCTAGCCAAAACACTTAAACACTTAAGTGATGAAACTTATGTTTTTACTTATGCTTGAGTTAATCTTTGACCTTTATGTTTGAACTTCTTGTAATATGTTACATCAAGTTCAAACACACCATCAATAACAGACAAACACATATAAGCATATATATCAAAACACTCGTCAAAAACACAATGCAATATCAATTAGACTGCTATCGTCACACAGGATGTACCAACAGTGGGAATGGATGATGACTCATGGTCAATGGTTTCTAGTGATGGTACCACTGGTTCCGTTTCGAGTTCCGAATGTTCAGATGAAGGAAGGATATTTGGCATTATATGCGAGGGTATTTCAGGAGTAGATTCAACTGCGGATGTATCAGTGGATGATGTTGATGGATGAGGGTACGATGTGGATGAAGATGGAGCGGATAAAATTTATGGTGCAGCTGAATTGTTGGTTGGATTACCTACATTATTAGCAACATTAGAAATATTAGCGTTAGGACCTAAAAATTCTACGTAAAAAGGATTAAATAAATTAACTAAATCAGAAGATGAAAAAGAAGTAGAGTGAGTAGAAGAGTCTCCAGGAATTTGTGTAATGCGTGGTCCTGTATGATCAACTTCGGGTGCCAGTTCAGCCAACTCATCAAATGTGACATGCACACTTTCATTGACTGTCCTGGTTCGGGAATTGAATGCACTATAAGCCTTCGAGTTGGATGAGTATCCAATGAAGATCGCTTCATCCGCTTTTTCGTTTGAATTTCCCGAGGTTGTCTTTATCATTAAGCACATAGCACCTGCAACCAAATACATGTAAGTACTTGATAAAAGGTACTTTATTCAGGATGAGTTGATAAGGAGTTTTATTGAAGCGCTTATGGATTATGGAGCGATTCTGTGTGTAGCAAGCTGTTGACACGGCCTCGGCCCACAAGAATGGAGCTAGCTTTAAATAAGTTAGCATTGTACGAGCAGCTTCCACAAGGGTACGATTACGCCTTTCTACGACTCCATTTTGTTGAGGTGTTCGAGCAACAGAATATTGATGCTGAATACCTTTGGATCGAAGGAAGCCCTCAACTACCGAATTCTTGAATTCCATGCCGTTGTCAGATCTGATTGATTGAACGGACAATTGCTGTTAGGTTTCGACACTCTTTATAAAATCTATGATTTCTTGAGCTGTCTCATCCTTGGATCACAATAACTTAACCCAGGTATATCGTGAATAGTCATCAACGATAACCAACACATATCGCTTCCCATTTATGCTTTGGGTCCGCATCGGTCCGCATAAATCCATGTGAAGTAACTCCAATACTCTCTTCGTTGATGGTTCGGGTTTTGGTTTGTGAGATGATGGATTAATCTTTCCCTTCTCACAAGCTCCACAAAGATGGTCTTTTTCATATCGTAATTCTGGGTGACCTTTAACCAGTTGTTTCGCAGCCAGCTTGTTGATATTGTCAAAATTTAAGTGGGATAACCTTCGATGCCACAACCAAGAGTCTTTTGAAGAGGCTTTTGATAAGAGGCAAATGTTATCCTTAACCATGAGCTTAGCTACGTTTATGGTGTAAAGGTTAGAGTTACGGGAACCGGATAAGATTTCTTTGCCATCCACACTCTTTACACTGCAGTTCTTAGCCCTAAATGTTACTTCTAATCCTTTATCACAGAGCTGTCCAAAGCTAAATAGATTATGTGATAATCCCTCAACATAGTCACGTCCTTGATGACTAGATTTTTTTAAGACTAAGTCCTCGTATCCTTTTATATGAGCCCGATGGTTTTTCCCGAATTTTACCGTCCCGCAATATTGTTCAACTACGTTGGACAGCAATTCTCTTCTCCCAGTCATATGCTTGGAGCAACCCGAATCCATATACCAGATGGATTTAGCCTGAAACATAAATAAGTTCATATAATGAAAAACTATATGCATTCAAACACATCTATCTTTTATTGACAATCAAACCGTGTTCTGAACCGAGATGTTCAGAAAACATGATGAAATAAGACCGGGTCCTGAGTTGTGTGCACAGAAGCCAAATGTGTCGGTTTGAGCACAACCGACAAGAAGAAGAACGGGTCCTAGTCTATGATAACTAGAAGCCAATTCATTGAAGTACGGGTCTTGAACAGAAGTAACCAAGAACCATCTGCATTAAGATCACACAACTTTGGGTACCCATCTCAATATGGGTCCCTTTTTGTTAGGAGTTCCATGTGTATATGGCACGTGTGCAGTTTTAGGAACCCATTTAGCAGTTATGAGTGGTCCGGATGCATAGCCTTTTGGAATCCATTGAAGATTGGATTTATTAGGCTTTGGAACCTTAGGTAATGAAATACCTTCGATTTTTGAGTTTTTGAAACCTTTTTGACTTTTGCTTTGGTTTTGAGCCTCGGCAAAGGACAAGTTTCATTTTTCTTTGTGGCCAATGATGCAACATTTTTTATTTTCTTTTTGCGAATTATTTTAGTAGGATATGGCACAAAAACATTCATTTCAGGAACTTGACGTCTAAAACGAGTTGGACATAAATTAAACAAGTCACTGAAAGAGCACTTTAAACAAACAGAAGAATTTGTTACATCGTTACACAAATTGTTTTCTGAGATTACAGGCATCTTATCTCTAGAAACAAATTCAATTGGCATTACAGCCTTCTTCACAAAAAAAAAAACTTGAAAAAATCCTGCATGGTGGTTTTAGAGACTCTTCTTACATAATCTGTAGGAACAAAACAACTAGAGTCAGTATGAATGGAAGATTTAGAGTTTACAGATTTTTCTTTTTGTTGGTGAGTGGGTTTCTTAAAAGACTTAGATTGAATCTGAGTCTTTTTAGAAACCTCAGCTTTAAAAGGTTTTGAGCCCTCACCTTTACAACTGATAGACGAAACTTCAGTTTTAGTCTTACCTTTGATTGGATGACACAAATGGGATTTTGATGGGATGAGAAACTGTTGGTTCTTTTAAAAAATCTTTCAATGTTTAAGAAACCATGTTACATTTTTCTCTGTAGACAGTTAATTCTACAGATTGTTGAAAGTTTTGATTTACCAATTTTTCTTCATTCTTAAGAAGAGCTTCTTGAAAGTCAAGTGCTTTCTTTTGAGTTGACTTTAATTCCTTTTCTAAAACAGTAATTTGATGTTGAAGAACTTTTGTAGGAATATAAAGACGAGGAATTGGTTTTACAGGTTCTGCTTTCATTTCGGCTTCTGAATAACTTGACAAGAAGTCTTCCTCTAAAGTGGGTACTCTAGAAGGATAACTCTCGTTAAGTTCTTCATATTGAAAAGGTATTTCTTTTTGTTTATTTTCAACGCGTTTCTCATCCTCTTGGGTTAAAACTTCTTTTGATGACTCAAAAAAGAAAGATTTAAGTCCAGATCCCATATAGTTCATGTCATAAAATAAAGGTAAAACTCTTTGAGCCTTTTCCAAATATTTAGGATTTTTAAAACCAATTTCTTGTTTAGAATGCTAAAACCTACTTTCTTTGGGCTGATTCAAGTGAATAGTTTGTTCAGTTTGACCCCGTTTTAAAAATCATCGTCAAGCGTCTTTATTCGTGAGTACAAACTTATTCTTTCTTCTTCTATCATTTTATATTTTTCTAAACTGTCTATATTTTCCATACTTACTGTCTCTAATTGTTTTGAAAGTACAGATATTTCTTCTTTTAAAGAGAGCTTTTCATTAGATAACCTATCCATACAAGATTCTACGTATATATTCCTATCCTGAACATCTCCCTCTTCGATTAGCATCTGTTTTATCACATTACGATTAGTTAACCACTTTAATTGATATAGTTCAGACGACTCTTTTAAGGTTAGACTAGATGTTCAGCCTGCACACACTTTTCAGTTTCAGCATTTAACCTACCTTCTAAATCAAGTATATGTGTGTGCAATGTACATTCACTATCTACAGATAAATTATTTACATGCTTTTGAATGTAACAGGAATGTACCTCTCGTGTCTCTGAAACGGGAGACGAACATTCGGGATTGTCGGATCTGGCCATCAGACATGCTGGTGGATTTGTCGTTATCTCCCCCTCATCAGCACTGTCTGAATCTGAAGCAATTGAAGTAGTACATCGATCCAATCCCAGACGATTAACCATACAACAATTCCTTCCCTTCTCCTCGTCATCGGTGTCTTCAGCATCCCAATAGTCTTCCTGGGCGACGAGAGCCGTGGCATCTGTTCGTTTCTTAGCGGCTTCCAACTTCCGCTCATAGTAACCGACGTCCCTGTCAAACTTGTTTTTACATTCCCGAGCAAAGTTGCCCAGTTTCCCCCATTTATAACAGAGACGCTCTTCGGCTCCTTTCGTCTCATCAGCTCTCGGTCGTTCATCCCTCCTTTCCACCGGCCTCTTGTTGGTGCGGCTGGGTTCTCGGCTTTAATCTCTCCTTATATCCCGACGATCATCCTCTCTTCTATCATCCCTTCGGTCGTCCCTGCGGTCATCACGACGATCGTCCCTCCGATCATAGTCACGTCGGTCATCCCTACGATCATCACGCTTATCGTCTCGCCTTTCATAACGGCGATCATCTCGATAGTCGCGTCTATCGTCGTATCTCCTTTCATCCCTGTCATCCCTGCGGTAGTCATCCCGACGATAATCATCTCATCTTTCATCCCTCCATCCATCTGAGTACCTCCGCGGACCGGTGTCGTAGCGGAGCTGATTATTAGTCTTGTTAGAAAAACGTCGTTGTTGGAGACGATTTGTCCACAAGGCTATCTGTTCTTGAATAACTGCTTCTTCCTCATCCATTACCTCACGCGTAGGAGAAGCATATCTGTACTGTGACGAAGAGGAACCTTGAGCAAAGGACACAGTGGATATATTCGTGTTGGAGATCAAGGCTAGGGAATCAGTGGGTTTGATGTCGGTGTTTGCAGATAGCAATAAAGATGCAAGTTGATTTGCCATCTGTTTATGTTGATCCACATCCCCTTAATACTTTTTCAGCTCTTTAAAGACCACATTGATCGATACTTCGGGAATGTTCAAGATGCGTCGTGTGGCCCGGCATGTAATCTGCCACTCGTGGGCTAAGGCTGAAAAGAACTGGATGTTTATGTCATCCTTGTCCTTTTTGATGTGCAGTTTGTTTAATTCATTCAGGACTGCACAGAATCAAGTAAATGTAGCCTATAGCGACTCCCCGCCTTTGGCTCAGAATTCGGTGAACTTAGCCTTAGCTTCCTCAATTTTCGCTCGGTCATCTTTATCTTCCCCCAGCATTTGAACTTCTAACTCGTCCCACATTTCTTTAGTAGACATTTTGCTGTCTACTCCGACTAAGATATCAGTGGGGAGGGCCTGATAGATCAGATATTCGGCCCTCTTATCTGCATGCTGCCTGTCTCGCTTGGCATAATTTACGGGTTCCCTCTCAACCTTTGATGCGAATACAGGGGGTCAGCCTCGGGTCTAGCCGCTATTCCCGATAGTAGATAACGGGGCCCTCGAATATGGATTAAAGCATAAGGTTTCCGTTGGGTTGCATACCGACAAACTTTAAGAACCGGGACTTCCATTGTTCATACTCATCAGGATTCAGAACAGGTGGTCTGTTCTCGGACCGAGTACAAGAGCTTCACGAGACATGATTTTGGGTGCTGATATGAACGAATAAGATCTTGAAGGTGGAAACTTGAATTGGATGGAGTGGACTGCGGATGAATAGTACACTGGATGGTACTTATTCGGATTTAGGTGATGATTTCGGATGTAACCGAATTTGGATGACTCAGAGGATTCGGACAGGAACCGAGTTCGGATGAACAGTTGTTCCGGATGGGAACCGAGTTCGGATGAACAGTGGTTCGGATGGACCAGTACTAGGCTGATGAATGGAGAATGAACCGAATTCGGATGGTCCGGATTCAGGTGAACAATGACTATTTCGGATGGGACCTATGGATGAAGGAACCGAATTCGGGTGGTCCGGATTCCGGTGAACAGGGACCAATACGGATGAACACTTAGGAAATTTTCAGGAGGGAACACCGAATTCGGATGGTCCGGATTCGGTTGGTCCGAAATAGAAAATGAACCGAAATGAAAATTAAAATGAAAGCACAAGTCAAATTAAGTGAAATTAAATTGCCTGATCTGGACTTCGGATGGTCCGAAGTTCGGATGGGACCGAATTGTGGTCCGAATTTGGCAAGAATTGGTCCGAATTACACTTAAAATTGGTCCGAAGTGAGGTCCGAATTAGGGTCGTATATGGTCCGAAATATGGTCCGAAGTGCTACAGTACGGTCTGGAATATAGCAGATATTCAATATTTTCAGAACAGTTTAGAGTTCAAAATCAGAAGATTTTTAGCCTAAAATTGTTTCTAAATGATTGGTAAACTATTTTAAACACTTTTTAGCTTTTAAAATGTACCAAAACACTTAAAAATCCTTAAAAACGGACCAAAAACGCAAGAAAACCCATATTTTTTAAAGTTCAAAAACAGCCGATTATAGGATGATTTTGATGTTAAGATTGAACCTAATAAGCTCTAAATCAGTAGGAAATGATAATGGGATGATTATATGACAATAACAACACATAAACAGCAGAAATACGATGAAAAAGAAGATCTAACCGAGAAAACTATGAAGAACTAAATGAAGATGATGAAGAACAGCACAGAATCCGATTTTTGAAACTGAAATCCATCTTTTAAAGCTCTGATACCAATTGTTGTAATAGATTCCCAGTTGTTATCAGCACACAAATGTTATATTATCACTCACAAGAAGAATGTAAACTCAATAATTGTGTAATGATGAAGAACAAAAGGAATGTTGGGAGAATAAATGACAATGGCGGCTGGAACAAATTCTCTCTTTTTCAATATGTCAACCGTGTTAACAATTACAAAACCCTAGGAGCCTAGTTGTAGGCTCCTTTAATTAAGTTTCAAGGAAAGTTACTTTTGGCCCTTGAACTTTACATACAACATAAACTAACAAAGAAAATAAATTACAAGACTAAATATAATCTAAATAATTATTACAAAATAAATCCACAAGATCGAAATTTAATATCTAACATTTTCAATATCAAGTCTCATAGAGCTTGATATATTATGTGGTTTACCCAGCAGACACGGTGTAGATAGGATTATCTTTTCTTCAAATTATTTCTCAACTCTCAGCATTTTTCAACTTAGCTCCCTCCGGCTCACTTTTCAGAATTAAATTCAGTTAGCTTTATAGTGAAAGCATGATCTGATGCACCACCATCTCCTGTCAATATACCCCTCTCAGTTATATTTTACCTCTGCTCGACCCTGTCAGTATCCCGTGATAACTGACACTTCTCAACTAATAGACCTAAAGAACCCTCACCCACACAAACTATAAATGGTTTGCTCCTTGGGTAGGTCTTCTGGTTCTGGTTAGACCATAGAAGCGATATTTATGCCTATCCCACAAATTAGGTGCAAAATCGGAGTCAGCAGAAATAGTCAAAGCGTTTCAGCTTATGAGATATAATCATAATGAAATATTTGGATTTGCAGCTTAGATGAATTTTGGAGATGAAATTCAGAAATGGGGAATGATGAGTTGGGAGATATCATAATGAAATGTAAAATTTAGATATAAGATATGAAATGAATCAGATTTTTATGAAAGAATTAGCTCATGAGAGAGAATGGGAGAATTCAGTATGAATGAATGGGAATAATTATAACAAAAAAATCTCAGTAGAAATGAGATTATGAAAATCAAAGAGATTAGACCCATTAACCTCAATGATAGATTCAGTGAATTTGTTGGTACACCCTGTGTAACGATAGCAGTCTAAGATGTGTTGGCATTTTGTCTAAGTCATATTACAGAGTATTGGGTATTAACAAGTGTTTGATATATGTGTTTATATATGTTTGATAGTTATTGATTGTATGTTTGAACTTGATGTAATGTATTACAAGAAGTTCAAACATAAAGTTCAAAGATAAATTCAAGCATAAGTTAAAAACATAAGTTCAAATATAGGTTTTATATGTGAAAGTCGAATTTAGAATAAATTCGAATTCACTAGTAAATGGCATTCGAATTTATGGCAGATTCGAATGTGTCTTATAAGGCAGATTCGAGAGTGTCAAGGGGACAAACTCGAATGGGCCTTGGGCCTGATTCGAGTTTGGCCCATGACAAACTCGAATGAGCCTCTATAATTAGGGATTAACTCAAATCATCAGCAGACTATTGCAGAATTCGTGTGAGATTTAATCTGAAAAACGTTAAGAACTCGAGGTATTAGCCGTTTCTCAAATTTGCGGCGCTCGAATCTGTTAGGAGTCATTAGGGTTTTGCTCATTTTCGAGTCTGACCAAATATACGCTCCTTTCGAGTTTGCTACAGAGTGCTTTCGAGTTTAAAGTTTTCGAGTTTGCTTCGAGTTTGGACTAAAGTCGAATAGGGGCTTCGAGTTTGACTGGAGATCGATTTTGACTGTTATTCGAGTTTGCTTGGACATTCGAATTTGGAGACTTTTCGAATTTCTCACATATTTTGAATTTAATCAGATTTAAGAACTTAACTCGAATTTAATCTCAAATAGGTTTAAAGTTAATTATATTCGAATTTACCTAAATTCGAAAGAATTAATTTAAATTAATTTCGAATTAAATTAATAAAGTTAAAATTCAATTACCTTTGAAACAATGACAAATCTTCAACGGTTTCTGGAAATGGATCATGAGGTAGGAAAAGCTAATACTCTGCCTAAGCTGATGAAACTTGAAGACTATTACTGGTGGAAAGATCGGTTTGCCGATTTTGTGCGATTCAACGACATGCGTATGTGGATTTGTATCGACGAGGGATACATTCCACCGACCGCTGAGATAGAAGGGCGACAGAAGGTTGTCACGTATTCTAAAATGAAGGACGATGACAAAAAGCTGTTTGAAGCTGAGAACCGCGCAAACGCTATCATACGAATGGCGTTACCTCAGGACATACTGCACACTTTCCGCAATCAAAAGACATCGAAGGAGCTTTTGGAGATGTTGGAAAAGAGGTGTGAGGGTAATCCGAGGGTTCGGAGGAAGCGTATGGAGTTGCTTAAACAGCAATTTGCGATCTTCAAGGCTTTAAAGGATGAAAAGCTGGACGACACCATCACACGTTTTTATCATCTACTGACAGAGCTAGAAAGTCATGATATTGAGTATAGCGACACAGAAAAGAATAATAAGCTTCTGGATGCCTTACCAGCCAAATGGGCGATGTACATGGCTATGATTAAGCTTGATGAGGATAAGTACTATACTCAATCTCTGGAGGATGTGGTGGTGTTGGTACATCCCGTGTGACGATAGCAGTCTAAGTTGTCTTACATTGTGATTTAGCATATGTTTGGTATATATATATTATGTATGATTGATGTTTATCAGTGTTTGTATGTTTGAACTTGATGTAACGTATTACAAGAAGTTCAAACATAAAGTTCAAAGATAAAATCAGTCATAAGGTAATATCATAAGTTTCAAACACTTAGTTGTTTACGTAAAAGGCTAGATTCGAATTATATATGGGTTGACATTCGAATCTGTGATAGATTCGAATGTAACCATAGATTCGAAAATAGGCTAGATTCGAGACTGTCAGATGGACATATTCGAATGGGCCTTGGGCCAGATTCGAGGTTGGCCCACAACAGACTCGAATCAGGGTCTATAATTAGGGATAGACTCGAATGATTAGAAGACTTTTTGCAGAATTCGTGAGGAATTGAGCAAGAGGCGATCTCGAGTTTATCAGCTAGGTGAGTGCCGTTTCGGAGAGAATTAGTACGTAGGATCGTTCGTGTGTCGTTCGTTCAGCGTCTAATAGTCTCCGTGTTTCCGTTGGTTGAGAGTTGTCCGTCTGACCGTCAACGAGGATTCCGCACTCGTTCACGGATCCGCGTCTAGATAGATCTTGCAGTCGTAGACCTTACAAGTGGTATCAGAGCCTACGGAGTGTTCTTGGTGTTCTTCGTGTTCATCAGATACATTCTAGGTTTCTTGACGCTAGTTGGACGGTTTTGCTCTCAAAAACGTGTTTTTGAGCTTAGCAAATTCATATTCGGGAAACACTTTGTCGTTTTTCACGTTTTTGGTCGAAATCATTATTTTTCGTTTGAAAAATAGTGGTTTAATCTGTAAAACGTCAAAAAATCAAAGTGTTAGCCGTTTTTCGAGTTTGCGGCGCTCGAATCTATAGGGGTAATTAGGGTTTTACTTTATTTTCGAGTCTAACCTAAATACGCTCCTTTCGAGTCAATTTCAGAGAGTTTCGAGTCTACCTTGTTTCGAATCTGTTACTTCATTCGAATTGGATCTCGAGTCTATATTGTTTCGAGTTTGTTTCGAGTTTGTTACTGTTTCGATTCTGTGCTTCGAATCTGCTGTCATTCGACTCTGCTGTGCCTTCCATTCTAAGGGTCTTCGAATCTAAGGAGTCCTTCGAATCTGACATAACTTCGAATCTAAGTAGTTTTTCGAATCTGTCATAACTTCGAATCTAAGGAGTTCTTCGAATCTGACATAATTTCGAATCTAAGTAGTTTTTCGAATCTGTCATAACTTCGAATCTAAGGAGTTCTTCGAATCTGACATAATTTCGAATCTAATTGACTTTTAAGACTTAATCGAATTTAATCTCAACAGATTTAATATTAATTAGTTTCGAATCTATCTAGATTCGAATAAGTTAGTCTAAATCAGTTTCGCCTTAAATTAATTAAGTTCAAATTCAATTTGTTTCAGAAAAGATGTCAAACCTTCAGAAATTCCTTGAGATGGATCACGAAGTTGGGAAGGCAAATGCACCGCCAAAGCTGATGAAAGTTGAGGATTATTACTGGTAGAAGGACAGATTTACGGATTTTGTACGATTCAACGATATGCGCATGTGGGTGTGCATAGATGAAGGGTACATTCCACCAGTATCTGAAGTTGAAGGCCGTCAAAAGGTCTTGTCATATCAGATGATGAAAGAGGATGACAAGAAACTATTTGAAGCTGAAAACAAGGCTTTCTCCATTATCCGTATGGCGTTACCTCAAGATATCTTGCACACATTTCGGACTCAAAGGACGTCGAAGGAACTTTGGGAGTCTCTCCAGAAAAGGTGTGAAGGTAATCCTCGGGTGCGTAGAAAGCGTACAGAGCTGTTGACTCAACAGTTTGCGATTTTCAAGGCTATTAAGGATGAACAGTTGGATGATATTATCACAAGGTTCTATCATCTGATAACTGAACTTGAAAGTCATGGCATTGAGTATTCTGACACTGACAAGAACAACAAGCTTCTTGATGCCCTACCAGCCAAATGGGCTATGTACGTGGCAATGATTAAGCTTAATGAGGACAAGTATTATGCTCAATCACTTGATGATATTGTGGGAACGTTGAGGGCATATCACTTCGAGATGATTAAGGCTGAGACTGATTACGAGCAAGTCCAGAATCCGGCTATGTATTTTGGAAAGACATCTAAATCATCAGTGACAGCTGAACCGAAGAGTGCTACAGCGTTTTTCACCGGAGAAACGTCATCGCCACCAGAGTCCGAAGACTCACTGAATCGCGCGTTCTTAAGGTTAGGAAGATCGGAAGAACCGCAACCTCAAGTCCAACAGGCATCGACCAGTCAGAGCTATTCAAAGATGCCGATGAGCGCAAAGTCCGCAGAAGAACATTTGAATCTGCTTGCTTCCTTTGTGGCAGCTTATGGAAATTGTGTTCAAGGGAAAATCAATGACCCAGCTCTATGGGATGAAGATTACGATCAGGTCGACCCTGATGACTTAGAGGAAATGGATCTTACGTGGCAACTGGCCATGGTGACCCAGAGGGTAAAAAGATTCATCAAGCGAACTGGGAGGAATCTGCAAATGAACAACAAAGGGATAGGGTTTGATAAGTCCAAGGTGAAATGCTACAACTGTCAGGGATTGGGACACTTCGCCAGGGAGTGTCGAAGACCGAAGGTAGAGACATACCAAGGACAGAGTCAGCATCAAGGACAGTACCAAAATCAGTCCCAACAGAGGTTGGACCAAAAGAAGTGGTTAGGACAAATTCACCGAATCGTGTCATTAATCAATCTAGGTCAGCACCTCAACAAGTCTATAGGAGCACCACACCTAGCAGGTCACACACTCCAGTTAGGTCACATACTCCCGTTAGACATTATGTTCCGGTAAGAGCTCAGGGATCACAGTCTGAAATGCAGTATAATAAGAGTTATTCTAGAGCACCACAACAAATGCCTACTCAAAGGCAAAGAGTGAATCTAAATCACTCGGCACCACAACAGAATTCAGTTCAAAGGCCCAAGTCACCTGAAAGGCGAGATGGGTACTTGAAAGAGTTCACGTATGTGGACGAGAATGGTATTACCAAGTCAGTCATGGCTTGGGTTCCCCGTGATAACTAACCTATTTTCTTTCATGTGCAGGAGATAACTACCGGTCCAAACAACAAGTGGTTCGTCGACAGTGGTTGCTCCAGGCACATGACGGGGGAAAGAAGTCTTCTCACAGACTTCAAGGGGGGTAATAGGGGATTCGTATCATTCGCGGGTAACAAGGGTGGAAATATCACTGGAACTGGAGAAGTCACTAATGGGACGATTACATTGGATCAAGTTTATCACGTTGATAAACTGGTTCATAATCTCATTAGTGTATCTCAAATCTGTGATAAGAAGAACTCGGTGTTATTTACTGACACTGAGGCGTTAGTGCTAAAGCCGGGATTCAAGATACCTGAAGATTGGATATTGATGCGGGCTCCAAGGAAGAATGACTTGTACATGCTCGATATGAACAAGCCAGATAATTCGATGGGTCCGATCTGCTTACTATCAAAAGCTTCGGAGACGGAATCGGTTTTGTGGCACAGACGCATGGCTCACTTGCACCTAAGGAAAATGAACTACATAACGAAGAATGGTTTGGTGCAAGGTGTGCCTCTGAAGAGCTTTCAGTTTGAAGACAAGTGTCTACCGTGCATGAAGGGCAAGCAACATAAAAAGACACACAAGTCCAAGAAGCTGAACTCCATAACCTCGACATTCGATTTGTTGCATATGGACCTTTTCGGCCCTATCAACAAAAGGAGTATAGGAGGTAGTTGGTTTTGCTTAGTTATCACTGACGATTACTCACGGTTTTCATGGGTTTTCTTTTTAGGTACGAAGGACGAGACGGCTGCAAAGCTCATCGGGTTCTTAGACCAAGTGGAGAACTCCTACGGAACAAGGGTTAAACATATTCGTAGTGATAATGGGACTGAATTTAAAAACTCTGTAATTGGTGTATATTGCCTATCAAAGGGCATCGTGCATCAATTCAGTGCACCATATGAACCTCAACAGAATGGGGTGGCCGAACGTAAAAACAGAACATTGATTGAGGCTGCAAGGACTATGCTTTCGGATTCAAAGCTTCCTACCATGTTTTGGGGGGAGGCAGTGAATACCGCGTGCCACATTTTAAACCGAGTCCTTACAGTCAAATCATTGAACAAAACATGCTATGAAATTTTGAATAAACGGCCACCTAACTTAACTGGATTCGAACCATTTGGAGTACCATGCACACTTTTAAGAACAAAACATCAACCGAAGTTTGGTGAAAAGGCTGACGAAGGATACTTCCTAGGTTATGTGCCAAACTCACCAAACAAACGGGTGTTTAACAAAACAACTGGTACTGTGGAGATTGTGTATAACATTGAAGTCACAAGTTATACACATGAACCCCAAACTGGTCCGGAATGGATATTTGACTATGATAAGTTATTTGAGTCATTTAACATTCCTCTGGATGATAATGCAGGTACAATCGAGAAGGACTTGGCGACGTTGCATCTGAACGACGATGGCCAAATCTTTCCAAGGACCACGTTCGAATCTACTTCCGAGCCTACTGCGACTATAGATGGGTCTCCAGAAGTTGCTGATCAAGAGGCACCTACCACTGAGAATCAGATTCAAGCATCGAGTTCCAACTCTGAGGAAAATGTCCGTGAGGAGTAAAACGTAGAAGCTGAGCATGTTCCCCCATTAGGTGAAATAGGATCCAACTTAGGAGATAATCTAAGGGTTGATGAAATAGAGACCTCTAGGATTAACAAGAACCATCCAATAGATAGCATCATAGGAAATCCTAACGAGGGTGTGAGGACTCGGAGTAGTGTAAATAACAACACTGTGTTGTTGTCGATGATAAACGACTCCGAGGCATATCACACATGTCTATATTCTTGTTTCATATCGCAAGTAGAGCCCAAAAATGTGCAAATGGCACTTAAGGACAACTCCTGGGTTGAAGCGATGCAGGAAGAACTTTCACAATTTAGGAAACTAGAAGTGTGGGAGTTAGTTCCGTTACCTCGAGGGGAGATTGCAATAGGAACCAAATGGGTTTTTAAGTGCAAAAGAGACGATCGGGGTATAGTCACGCGCAACAAGGCGAGATTAGTTGTAAAGGGTTTCAACCAAGAGGAGGGAATCGATTACAACGAAGTTTTTGCACCTGTAGCAAGGTTAGAAGCAATTAGGTTGTTTTTAGCGTTTGCCTCCTTCAAAGGCTTTAAAGTATATCAACTGGATGTTAAGAGTGCTTTCCTGTACGGGAAAGTGAAGGAGTTAGTGTATGTAGAACAACCGCCCGGATTTACAGATCCTAAAATATCCTGAGAGAGTATATCGCTTAGATAAGGCTCTTTACGGATTACATCAGGCACCTAGGGCATGGTATGAGACTCTATCCAACCATCTTTTAGAAAACGGCTTTGAGAGGGGTAGGATAGATAGTACTCTATTTGTGAAGAGAAAGGGAGATCACTTTATCTTGGTACAAGTGTACGTCGATGATATCATTTTTGGATCATCAGACGAACAAATGTGCAAAGATTTCGAAAAGGTGATGAAGTCTAAGTTCGAGATGAGTGCTATGGGGGAGTTGAATTTCTTTTTAGGGTTACAAGTTGACCAAAAGAAGGAAGGGATGTTTATCCATCAAACTAAGTATGTCTATGACATATTAGAACGGTTTGGGATGGAGGGAACTAAGTTGACTGCCCATTTCAGCACGCCGATTCAAGTGAATCACAATCTCGGGCCGGGTACTGAAAGTGATACCGATGTGGATCCGACTTTATATCGGGCCATGATTGGGTCACTTATGTATTTAACTGCTTCAAGACCTGACATAATGTTTGCTGTGTGTATTTGTGCTAGGTTTTAAGCGAATCCGAAGGAGATGCATATGAAAGCTGTGAAGCGGATTCTACGATACCTCAAGTCGAAACTGAAGCTGGGACTTTGGTATCATGCGGAGGGAGATCTAGAGTTGGAGGCATTCACTGATTCTGACTACGGAGGATGCAGCTTGACGCGCAAATCAACGACTGAAGGTTGTCAGTTCCTAGGAGGGAGATTGGTATCCTGGCAATGCAAGAAACAAACATCGGTAGCCATTTCAACATGTGAGGCCGAGTATGTAGCTGCTGGTAGTTGCTGCTCACAGGTTCTGTGGATACAACAACAATTGCGGGATTACGGTTTGGCTTACACTCAAACTCCAATTAGGATAGACAATCAATCTACAATTGCGATAACAAATAATCCAGTTAAACACAGTAAAACAAAGCACATAGACATAAGGCATCATTTTATTCGTGATTGTGCTGAAAAGAACTTAATCAAACTGGTAAAGGTGGCAACAGAAGATAATAATGCAGATTTATTTACCAAAGCGTTTGATAAGTCACGGTTTGAGTATTTAATTCAACTTAATGGAATGCGCAACCCAGAGTAATTTGACCTTAGTAGTGTTTTATTTTCTTTTATAGTAGTTATATTTCTTTCTTTTTTACAGTAGTCTGCTAATTTAGGTAAGTTTCTAATTTAGGAAAGTTTCTATTTTTAGTAAGTTTCTATTTTTAGTAAGTTAGTAGGTTAACTTAGTTTACTGCTTTTTCTTATGAAAAACAAAAGAAAAAAGAGAGAAAATTACAAAAAAAATACAAAAAAAAAGAGAATATCAGAAAAGGAGTTAAGTCTTAGATAAATAGGCTCAAAGTGACGAAAATTAGCACAGTCGTTACAGACTCTAAGTGTTTAGGCTTTCACACATAATGCAACTAAATTCTAAGTGTTATACTTTATTTAGTTTGATGTGTTGGTAGGCATAATACATATAGGGAATCTCAAGGCTAATAAAATATTCTAGAAAAAGTCAAGCGTGTCACTAACTTAGATGTACGACCAATCGGTCTTAATTTTTATGTACAAGACATACAAACATTGAGTCTAAATGAGGTATGCAAACTTTCTGGGGATGTATGGCAACAACAAATACATCTGGAAATGGAAAGAATAGAAATATCCTGTAAAACTGAGAGTCGAAAACATGCAACTCTGTTGTACGTAAGTACAGACCTGTTGTCTCTGTTTAGATTCGGGTTAGCAGACATGTCGCTTTGTTGTACGTCAGTACAGACCTGTCACCGCTATCTGCTAACTTTAAAATAAACCTTAAGTCGAACTAAGACACTTTGTTGTATGAGAATACAGACCTGTGTCCGATGTTTGTCTTTTAAAGAAAGTTTGCAAATACCAACAAGTTAGAATTTTTGTCTGTGTGCCTTGATCATAAAAGTATGTCTATGTCTGAGTCACGTAAGATAATTTCCTGATAAATAAAAAGGCCAAGGGATATTCCGAAATGTAGAATGTTTAACAGGGTAAAATACCAACAATCGGCTAAATGGGTATGTCACGACAAACAATCAAAGGAATTCAAAAAAATTCCTAAGTGTGAAAGTTTAAGTACTGAAAGTTAGTATCGGACATCGCTATCTGATTGAACCTTTCTTAGACTATACTCATCAAAAATATGTTGTTAAGTATTTAGCTTAGATTGTAAATTTTTTCTTAAGTCTAGATTAAATTTTTGGTCAAAATTTTATTTTACTTTATTTTATTTTATTTTATTTTTACCTTAGTTTATTTTATTTTATTTTAGTTTAGTTTAATTTTTACTTAGGTAAAAGGTCAAAAATTACTGAGGGTGCATTCAAAGTTGAATAAAATAAACATTGCGTGAAATATCTGTTGCTTAGGGTAAAAGAATTGGCATAGTTTATCTGGTTACACAATACCGTAGAAAAAAAGTTGGAAAAGTTGAACTTATTTCAAAATTTTCGAAATTTTTCTAAGTTTTGGAGGTTTCGAATCTAAGACAGACTCGAATAAGGAGTACTTCGAATCTGTCAGTAGATTCGAATCTATGCTTAGACTCGAGGGTTGGTGGTATAAATAGGTTAACAGTAGGTAATTAATACTATCTGTTTTCGAATCTATACTATCGAATCTATTCAGGCGATTTCGAATCTATTTTCTCGAGTCTACCGTATCTCTCCTAAACGACATTTTGTCGAGTTTCAAGCTAGTGTGTTCGATTCTACTACTGTATCTAGGTATAATCAACTTGATTGTACAAGTTTCATGTAGTTTTATACACAATTTCAGGCCAAATCGTCCATTTTTGAAGTTTTATGGGTCAAAATAGGGTTTTTGCTAAATTACCAAGTTTGGACTAATAAAAGATCAAATTAAAAGCATAAATCAATGATTAGAACCTAGTTGAACTAATGTATGTGATTTACCAAGTTCAAAATGGTTAAAATCTTGGGTTTTTGTTGAAACAAGGGCCGACGGGGCTTCGAGTCTGTTCTTGGACTTTCGAATCTGTTCATGGGTTTCTCGAATCTGTCATTAGATTCGAGATGACCATGATATTCGAATCTGTCCATTAGACTCGAATAGGGACTCTTCGAATCTGTCCATTACATTCGAATATGGACACTTCGAATCTGTTACTTTCGAATCTGTACTTTATTTAATTTGTTTAATTTAAATTTTATTAAACTTGTGGAAATTTAATTGTGTTAGGTTTTGTATTTAATAAAGTACAAAATAAAACAAATTTGAATTTAAACAGGTTTATTGATTTTTAATGAGTCTAACAGTTTTATTTATTGTGCAGATATGGCGATTCGCGCTTTTGTCCCTAAACATAATATGGTCCTTAATCCAGTTAATGATATCCCTGAGGCACAGGGTTATCGTGAAGTTTTGGACTTCCTAGCTGAGTCTAGGATTAGCTATGCTTTATATCATAACATTCCCATTGTACTTTCATATGTACGCCAATTTTACGAACATTTACAGGTGGACTGTACTGTCACCCCGACAGTTATCAGAACCAGAATCGCTGGCCAACCTCTTGTCTTCTCAGCAGATATGTTGCGCCAAGTGCTACAGTTGGGTTCACAGGAACAAGAAGACGGGCCTATAGCTGTTGTTGGCGTTTCAAGCCCCAGGTGATGCCAACTGGGCAGGGGTAGTTGATATTCAACAACAGCAACAGCAACAGCAACAGCAACCGCAACGCCAACAACAGCCGCGTGCTAGGCCGCGTGATCCACGACGCCAACAGCGACAACCTGCTAGTCAAATTCAGGCATCCAGGCCTTCAACAAGTGAACCACCACAGGCACAAGAAGCAGGGACTTCAGGTGCAGTCCCCGAATCTGAGCAGATTGCTCAGACCTTGGAGGAAATATGGTCTTCTGGTCCTAATGCAAATGAAGATGTGGCAGCAGCATTAGTAGGTGAGCTGCTTAGTCCGCCTGGAGATGAAGATGACATATTTCGTGATGTTGAGGAATATGAGCCAGAGCAGGCTGATAACGTTTTGTCATCATCTGCAACCGAATCAGAAGAGATGGAGGAGTTAGAGGTTGAAGCTCCTGAGTCAGTATCAACTGAACCACCTGTTCAAATTGGAACTTATGGTTCGCGATTGATTATAAATGAAGGTGGTTCTAGGAGACGAGTGTACAGGGAATTGGAGGAGTCTGATTTTGAAGAAGAAGAAGTCTCTCAACTAGTGACAAGGCAACGGGCCAAACGTCACAGGTTCATGCAAGGATCCTCTTCAGCTTCAGCAGAACAACCTGAAATTCCTCAACCTCAGGACCCTCAAACCACCATTCCACCATCACCATCTCATGATGAACCATACATTCCATCGCCGATCATTCCAACTCCAATTCAATCCATCCCATCAACCTCATCCTCATACGCCGACAATCAAAGGTTTCAGCAGCTAAAAGCTCGAGTTGACTTCCAAAATATCCAGATCTTAGGCCTAACAAAGGCAATCGGTGAGATTCAGACTCATAATGCAAATCTTGATAAGGAGAATGCCGATCTAAAGAAGATTGTGGAAAAAGTTCAGGAAGAGAACTTAGAGCTAAAAACCTTTGTTTGTGATCAGTCTGCTGAGATAAGGTCGATGCGCTCCCTAATTGAGCAGCTAATGAAAAATTTACAGGCTCAGGGGGAGACATCGTGCCGAGATCAGGAAGTGCAGAGAAGAGATGATACTGAAGGCGATGATCCCGGTGCGAACAAAGAGATTGAGTCTGTAGATTTTTCTGCAGCTCAAGTTATACAAGTTCAGGGGGAGCCT
Source organism: Centrapalus pauciflorus (assembly GCA_020465985.1). Lineage (NCBI taxonomy): Eukaryota > Viridiplantae > Streptophyta > Magnoliopsida > Asterales > Asteraceae > Centrapalus > Centrapalus pauciflorus. The sequence goes on along the minus strand of JAANYP010006617.1, from coordinate 55,093 downwards.
AGTCAAGGCGAAGGACAAAGGGGTGAAGCTAGTTCATCTAAACAGCCTTCAGACTTTGAGATCAGTGAGATGATTGAAGCACTCATGGATCTTGATGATGATACACTGGATGGAGGTTTTGATTATGAAGATGAAGAGCTTGAAGAAGGAGAGTTTATTCCGGAAGAGATAGTAGATTGGCAACCTGAAGATGAAGTAGTAGCTGATGAGGATGATGAAGCTGACGAAATAGTTGTACAGCAGAATCCTATCACTGACACTTATATGATAGATGGAAATAGAATTGTCGATGTTGACATAGTGAATGCTGCTTTGAATCCTAAGTCATCGACTGAAGAACCAGCAAGAGAGCTAAGTAACGAAGAAAAAAGGAAGCTATGGTTCAGAGCCGAAGAGAAGGAGTTAGCAATTAGGAGATCAATGAAAGTGCCTGGTACAGGGAAGCTATCTGAGCGAATCTTAAGTTGGTTCTTTGACAGAGATCTTCAACTTTTTATAATTAAAAGAAAAGACGGGCTTCAGTACATAAGGCGAACATTGAAAGCATTCAACACTCTTCCAAAGATTGAAATCACAGCGCTTGCATGGAAAGATCTGATAAATATTGGTGATGATCCTTATGCGAATGTGATTGAAAGAATAATAAGAAAGGAGGGGAGATCTAGGAAGTTTGAACGGTTGAGTCCAAGGGTCGGAAGAAGAGTCGAGGATAAGTCACGTATAGATCCTCTTACAGGCCGACCTTGGATGAGGATTCAGTACAAACCAGTGAAATGCCTGAGGAAGGTACCTCTGAAGAAAATGCCACAGAATGTTTTGCGAAATCTGAAGTGGTGGTATGCTGACACGGAAACTGGGGAAGCGGTTATGGAAGACTTAGAAGAAAAAGTTATTCTTAGAGTCTATGACCCGCTTCACCTGGTGAACCTATCTAAAGAAGACCTGCAGATTTTGTATAACTGTAAGATTTCCAGTGACGCACATATGGATACTGAAGCTAGTAAGTATGAAAATGTGGTCAAGGTATGCGTTGAAAAAGGTCTGTATGCTGGTAGTGTTTTGAATCAATAATAAACCATGTTCTCAAATCAAATGTGTGAATTATTAGAAGCTATCGTCAAGGGGGAGTCTGTTGGTACATCCCGTGTGACGATAGCAGTCTAAGTTGTCTTACATTGTGATTTAGCATATGTTTGGTATATATATATTATGTATGATTGATGTTTATCAGTGTTTGTATGTTTGAACTTGATGTAACGTATTACAAGAAGTTCAAACATAAAGCTCAAAGATAAAATCAGTCATAAGGTAATATCATAAGTTTCAAACACTTAGTTGTTTATGTAAAAGGCTAGATTCGAATTATATATGGGTTGACATTCGAATCTGTGATAGATTCGAATGTAACCATAGATTCGAAAATAGGCTAGATTCGAGACTGTCAGATGGACAGATTCGAATGGGCCTTGGGCCAGATTCGAGGTTGGCCCACAACAGACTCGAATCAGGGTCTATAATTAGGGATAGACTCGAATAATTAGAAGACTTTTTGCAGAATTCGTGAGGAATTGAGCAAGAGGCGATCTCGAGTTTATCACCTAGGTGAGTGCCGTTTCGGAGAGAATTAGTACGTAGGATCGTTCGTGTGTCGTTCGTTCAGCGTCTAATAGTCTCCGTGTTTCCGTTGGTTGAGAGTTGTCCGTCTGACCGTCAACGAGGATTCCGCACTCGTTCACGGATCCGCGTCTAGATAGATCTTGCAGTCGTAGACCTTACAGGTGGGAACGCTGAGGGCGTATCATTTCGAGTTACTGAAGGCCGAAACGGATTATGAACAAGTCCAAAATCCAGCCATGTATTTTGGAAAATCAAAACCTTCAGTGGCAGCTGATATGAATACTGCTACAGCCTTTTTCACGGGAGAAACGTCGTCACCGGCAGAGACTGAAGACGCACAGAATAGAGCTTTCTTAGGGTTCGGTAGACCAGAAGAACAGCAACATCAGGCTACACCGGCATCAACATCTCAGGGATATTCTAAGATGCCCATGAGCGCTAAATCGGCCGAAGAACATTTTTATTAGCTTCATTTGTGGCCGCATATGGAAACTGCGTTCAGGGAAAAATCAACGATCCCTGCACTCTGGGATGAAGATTACGATCAGGTAGACCCTGATGACCATGAGGAGATGGATCTCAAATGGCAACTGGCCATGGTAACCCAACGGGTTAAGCGATTCATCAAACGGACAGGGAGGAATCTGAATATGAATAACAAGGGGATTGCCATTGATAAGTCCAAGGTCAAATGCTACAACTGTCAAGGCTTAGGACACTTTGCTAGAGAGTGTCAGAGACCGAAGGTAGAGAATTACCAAGGGCAGAATCAGACTCATGGACAGTTTCAGAACCAATCACAACAACGATATCTTCCGAGTCCATCATCGAGTCAAGCAAATATAGCTGGTCTGTTATCTAACGTCACATCAGACAGACAGCTGGACGATACTTATGACTGGAGCACACATCCAGAATCTAACGCTAGAGCCTTTATGGCTGAAGTAACTGAAAGTGGATGTGAAGGAGAAGAGCAGAACACAAGGGACAGCAGTCAAGAAGAAAGCAGTCCGATGTGGGTGGAGAAGTCGGATGATCAGACGATTTTGGAGTTTGCCGCTCAAATGGCCAACGTTGAATCAGATCATACAAAGGTAAGTCTGAATTTCTCTCTTTTCCATGAATTATGTGTTTTATGTGCTACTTCTAACGACAGGTTAAATCTAGTACTAGAATCACATAAAAATATATCTGCTCAAAATGAATCATTAAAATCGGATAATGCTAGCCTGATTGATATTAAGCAAGATCTTAGGGATAAGCTTAAGGCTGATGCACAAGATGTCATAGTTCTAAAAGACAAGCTGAGTGAGCAGTGTGTTAGATGAGAACTGATGTATGAGCATGTAGAGGCTTTGACCAAAGATCTTAAGATCAAAGAAGTAGAGCTAGCTGAATCTAAGGTGAAGGTAGCTGAGGCCAATAGTAAACTAGAAAAGTTTAGGAACTCAAGTCTTAATCTAGGGAAAGTTTTGGATGCTCAACGCCAATCTAAAAAGCCTGTAGGTCTAGGATTTCATGAGATTCCTCCACCATTTAATGACAACTATGTGCCTCTACCTAAGGAGAAAACTGAGAAATCAGTAGACTTAGAGGAAATACCTGAACCAGTGTCTGAGCCTGTAAAGGAAATTACACCTAAGGTGACTGATACAAATGTCAAGATTAAGAAAGTCAAATTTGTGTCCTCCTCTAGTGAAACACCTGTAGGAAAACATAAAATTGATTTTAATGATCAAGATGATGAACCAGTCACTATAGATACACAAAAAGAAACAGACACTAGTGAGACACCTAAGTCTAAGGGCACACACAAGAAGTCCATTGACAAGATGTCTTGCTTTAGATGTCACGAAAGGGGGCATGTTGCTTCTAACTGTCCACTTAGGAAAGTTGACATTACACCTAAGCCAGGGAAGCCAGCACAAGCTAAGCCTTCAACAAGTGTGGCGAGCACTAGTAGTTCTCAGAGTACCGAGAAAACTGTGCAGGTTACACCAAAACAAGTTGTGAAACAAATACCAGTGAAAGGTGGACCAAAAGAAGTGATTAGGACTAATTCACCGAATTGAGTCAATAATCAATCTAGGTCTGGACCACAACAACAATATAGGAGCACAACACCTAGCAGAGCATACACTCCGGTTAGGTCACACACTCTTGTTAGACATCACACACCGGGTAGAGCTCAGGGATATCAATCTGAAATGCAATATAATCGTAATTATTCACGAGCTCCACAGCAAATGCCTACTCAAAGGCAAAGAGTGAACTTAAATCACTCGGCACCACAACAAACTCCAGTTCAACGACCCAAGTCACCTGAAAGGCGAGATGGGTATTTGAAAGAGTTTAAGTACGTGGACGAGAATGGTATAACCAAGTCAGTTATGGCTTGGGTTCCCCGTGATAACTAACCTACTTTCTTTCATGTGCAGGAGATAACCACAGGTCTAAACAACAAATGGTTCGTCGACAGTGGATGCTCCAGGCACATGACAGGGGAAAGAAGTCTCCTTACAGACTTCAAGGGTAGGAATCAGGGATTTGTATCATTCGCGGGAAACAAGGGAGGAAACATCACGGGTACTGGAGTGGTCACTAATGGGACGATCAAGTTGGATCAAGTTTATCGCGTTGATAAACTGGTTCACAATCTCATTAGTGTATCTCAAATCTGTGATAAGAAGAACTCAGTGTTGTTCACTGATACTGAGGCGTTGGTGCTAAAACCGGGGTTCAAGATTCCAGAAGAGTGGATATTGATGCGGGCTCCAAGGAAGAATGACTTGTAATTGCTTGATATGAACAAGCCGGAAACTTCGATGGGTCCCATCTGTTTGTTATCTAAAGCTTCGGAGACGGAATCGGTTTTGTGGCCCAGACGCATGGCACACTTGCACCTGAGAAAGATGAATTATATTACAAAACAAGGGTTAGTGCAAGGTGTGCCTATGAAGAGTTTTCAGTTCGAGGATAAGTGTCTAACATGCAAGAAGGGCAAACAACATAAGAAGGCATACAAGTCCAAGACTCAGAACTCCATTACTACCACATTCGATTTGCTGCATATGGACCTCTTCAGACCAATCAAGAAAAGGAGTATAGGTGGTAGTTGGTATTGTTTAGTTATCACTGACGATTACTCACGATTTTCTTGGGTTTTCTTTCTAGGTACAAAGGACGAGACGGCATCCAAGCTCATCGGGTTCTTAGACCAAGTGGAGAATTCCTATGGAACAAGGGTTAAAAGGCTTCGTAGTGATAATGGAACTGAATTTAAAAACACTGTAATTGGTGTATATTTCCTATCAAAGGGCATAGTGCATCATATTAGTGCACCCTATGAGCCACAACAAAATGGGGTGGCCGAACGAAAGAACAGGACATTGATTGAAGCTGCAAGGACCATGCTTTCGGATTCAAAGCTTCCTACCATGTTTTGGGGGGAGGCAGTGAATACCGCATGTCATATTTTAAACCGGGTCCTTACAGTCAAATCTTTGAACAAAACCTGTTATGAAATTTTGAATAAACGGCCACCTAATTTAACTGGCTTCGAACCGTTTGGGGTACCATATACTTTATTGCGAACAAAACATCAACCAAAGTTTGGTGAAAAGGCAGACGAAGGATACTTCCTAGGTTATGTGTCGAACACACCAAACAAACGGGTTTTTAACAAAACTAATGGTGCAGTAGAGATTGTGTATAACATTGAAGTCACAAGTTATACACATGAACCCCAAACAGGTCCGGAATGGATATTTGACTATGATAAATTGTTTGAGTCATTTAACATTCCTATGGATGAAAATGCAGGTACTATCGAAAAGGACATGGCGACGTTGAATCTGAATGACGAAGGTCATACCTTTCCGAGGACTACATTTCAATCCTCATCCGAGCCTACTTCAACTGAAGATGGATCTCTAGAAGTCACTGATCCAGAAGCACCTTCAACTGAGAATCAAACTCAGACAACAAATTCCAACTCTGAGGAAACTGTCCACGAGGAGGAAAATGTAGAATCTGAGATTGTTCCCCCACTAGGTGAAATAGGATCTAATTTAGGAGATAGTCTGAGAGTTGACGAGACAGAGACATCTAGGATCAACAAGAACCATCCTATAGAAAGCATCATAGGAAATCCTAATGAGGGTGTGAGGACTAGGAGTAGTTTAAATAACAACACTGTGTTGTTGTCGATGATAAATGACTCCGAGGCCTTTCATACCTGCCTCTATTCTTGTTTCATCTCGCAAGTAGAGCCGAAAAATGTGCAAATGGCACTAAAGGATAACTCCTGGGTTGAAGCGATGCAGGAGGAACTCTCCCAATTTAGGAAACTAGAAGTCTGGGATTTAGTTCCATTACCTCGAGGGGCAATAGCAGTAGGAAGCAAATGGGTTTTTAAGTGAAAAAGAGACGATCGAGGTATAGTCACTCGCAACAAAGCTAGGTTAGTTGTAAAGGGTTTCAACCAAGAGGAGGGAATCGATTACAATGAGGTGTTTGCACCAGTAGCAAGGCTGGAAGCAATTCGTTTGTTTCTGGCTTTTGCTTCCTTCAAGGGCTTTAAGGTATATCAGCTAGACGTTAGGAGTGCTTTCCTCTATGGGAAAGTGAAGGAGCTGGTGTATGTAGAACAGCCGCCCGGGTTTACCGATCCGAAATATCCAAACAGAGTATATCGATAAGATAAGGCTCCGTATGGATTGCATCAAGCACCAAGGGCGTGGTACGAGACTTTATCCAACCATCTGTTAGAAAATGAGTTTGAAAGAGGTAGGATAGATAGTACGTTGTTCGTTAAGCGAAAGGGAGAACACTTCATCTTGGTACAAGTGTACGTCGATGATATCATCTTTGGATCATCAGACGAGCAAATGTGCAAAGATTTTGAGAAGGTGATGAAGTCAAAATTCGAGATGAGTGCAATGGTGAGTTGAATTTCTCTTTGGGGTTGCAAGTTGACCAGAAGAAGGAAGGAATGTTTATCCATCAGACGAAGTATGTTTATGACATATAAGAGCGCTTCGGGATGGAAGGGACGAAACTGACAGCTCATTTCAGCACGCCGATTCAAGTGAATCACAATCTCGGACCGCGTACTGAAAGTGATACCGATGTGGATCCGACATTATATCGGGCCATGATTGGATCACTTATGTATTTAACTGCTTCAAGACCTGACATTATGTTTGCTGTGTGTATTTGTGCTAGGTTTCAAGCTAATCCGAAAGAGATGCACATGAAAGCTGTGAAGCGGATTCTCAGATACCTCAAGTCGAAACCGAAGCTGGGACTTTGGTATCATGCGGAGGGAGATCTGGAGTTGGAGGCGTTCACGGATTCAGACTACGGAGGATGCAGCTTGACGCGCAAGTCAACAACTGGAGGTTGTCAATTCCTTGGACGGAGACTCGTTTCCTGGCAATGCAAGAAACAGACGTCGGTAGCCGTGTCAACGTGTGAGGCCGAGTATGTTGTTGCTGGTAGTTGCTGCTCACAGGTTCTGTGGATACAACAACAATTGCGGGATTACGGTTTGGCTTACACTCAAACTCCTATTAGGATAGATAACCAGTCTACTATCGCAATAACTAATAATCCAGTTAAACACAGTAAAACAAAACATATAGACATAAGACATCATTTTACACGTGATTGTGCTGAAAAGAACTTAATCAAGTTGGTAAAAGTGGCAACGGACGATAATAATGCTGATTTATTTACCGAAGCCTTTGATAAGTCACGGTTTGAATATTTGATTCAACTAAATGGAATGCGCAACCCTGAGTAAATTGACCTTAGTAGAATTTTTATTTCCGTTTATAGCTGTAGTCTTTCTTTCTTTTTATAGTAAGTTTGCTAAATTAGGATAGTTTCTACTTTTAGTAAGTTAGTAGTTTATATTATTTTCTTGCTATTTCTTATGAAAAACAAAAAAAAAGAGAGAAAACCATAAAAAATTCAAAAAAAGAGAATATCAGAAAAAGAGTTAAGTCTTAGATGCATAGGTTCAAAGTGATGAAAATTAGCACAGTCGTTACAAACTCTAAGTGTTTAGGCTTTCACACATAATACACCTAGAATTCTAAGTGTTATACATTACTTTAATTTGATGTGTTGGTAGGCATAATACATATAGGGAATCTCAAGGCTAATAAAATATTCAAGAAAAAGTCAAACGTGTCACTAACTTAGATGTATGACCAATCGGTCTTTATTTTTATATACGAGACATACAAACTTTGTTTATAAATGAGGTATGCAAACTTTCTGGGGATGTGTAGCAACATCAAATACATCTTAAAATGGAAAGCATAGAAAAATCATACAGAATTGAGAGTCAAAAACACGTAACTCTGTTGTACGTAAGTACAGACCTGTTGCCTCTGTTTTGATTCGGGTTAGCAAGATAAGTCGCTTTGTTGTACGTCGGTACAGACCTGTCACCGCTGTCTTGCTAGCTTTAAAAATGAACCTTAAGACAAACTAAGACACTTTGTTGTATGTAAATACAGACCTGTGTCCGATGTTTGCCTTTTAAAGAAAGTTTGCAAATACCAAAAAGTTAGAATCATTGTCTGCCTTGATCATAAAAGTATGTCTATGTCTGATTCACGTAAGATAACTTCATGATAAATAAAAAGGCCAAGAGATATTCCGAAATGTAGCATGTTTAAAGGGGATATAATACCAACAATCGGCTAGAAATGTATGTCACGCCAAACAATCAAAGGGATCAAAAATTCCTAAGTGTGAAAGTTTAAATAATGAAAGTGTGTATCTGACACCGCTATCTGATTGAACCTTTCTTTGACTATGCTCGTCAAAAATATCTTGTTAAGTGTTTAGGATAGGTTGTAATTTTAAATAATAATGTAGTTTAGTCTAAGCTCAATTTTTGTTCAAAATTTTAACTTTATTTTATCTTTAGTTTTATTTTTATTTTTATTTTATTTTATTTTTAATTTTACTTAGGAAAAAGGTCAAAAATTACTGAGGGTGCATTCATAGTTGAATAAAATAAACATTGCGTGAAAATCTTGTGCTTAGGGTAAAAGATTTGGCATAGTTTATTTCGTTACTCGAAAAGGTTGGAAAGGTTGAAAAAGTTGAAATATTTTCGAAATTATTAAAAGTTTCAGATTGAATTCGAGTCTAAGCCAAACTCGAATATGGCAGGGCCTCGAGTCTGTCAGTAAACTCGAGAGTGGCATTAAACTCGAATGTTGTTGGTATAAATAGGTCAACAGTGATGGTCATTAATCACCTACTTTCGAATCTATACCTTCGAGTTTGTCTGAGCGATTTCGAATCTATTCTCGAGTTTGCCGTTTTCAAGATACCTACTATTTGTCGAGTTTCTGATCGTTTGGGTTCGATACTACTAGTGGATCTAGGTATAACCAAGTGTATTATACAAGATTTAGGTAGTTTTATACTCCATTTAGGCCAAAATCATTGGATTTTGAAGTTTTATTGGTAGAAAGTTTGTTTTTCAAAATTACAAACTTTGAACCGTTGAAAAGTCAGATTAACTACAAATATCATTGATTAGAACCTAGTAGGACTAATAGATGTGATATCTAAGTCTAACACGGTTAAAATCTTGGATTTTTGTGATAATGTTGGCCGACTCCTTCGAGTTTGTTCCTGGCAGTCTCGAGTTTGTCACTAAACTCGAAAAGGTCAATAAACTCGAATGAGTGTTCATTCAAATCTGTTATTCGAATTTGACATTATACTCGAATTATTTAATTAAAATTTTAATTAAACTTGTAGAAATTCATAAGTGTTGGATTTTGTCCTTATACAAGTTCAAAATAAAACAAATTTGAATTTAAACAAGTTTATTTCTTTTTAATAATTCTAATATTTTATTTGCTATATTGTGCAGACATGGCGGACAGAATTTTTGTTCCAAAGCATAACATGGTCATTTCTCCTGACCATGCTATTCCTAAGGCGCAAGCCTTCCGCCAGATGGTGGATTTCTTGGTAGGGTCCAAAATCTCGTATGTGCTATCTCACAATATCCAGATCGTCATTCCTTATGTCCGTCAGTTCTATGACCATCTGCAAGTAAATTGTACTGTCACTCCGACAGTTTTGAGGACAAGGATTGCTGGTAATCCTTTGGTATTTTTAGCGGACATTCTACGTCAAGTGCTTCAATTAGGCACTCAAGAGCAGGAGGATGGGCCTATTGACTTCCAACTATCAATCAGGCAGGCCGCCTTTGTAAGAATGGGCTATAGTCTGGATGTTACTAAGTCATCATATATGAAAAGTGGGCTTATTGGCCAATGGCGATATCTAGCGCATGTGTTCATGGTCTGTTTTGCTGCGAAGAAAGCTGGTTTTGATTATATTGTGTCAAAGATCCAATCAGGGATGATTGCCTTAGTTTACAATCAAAGATTCAGTTTTTCAGAGATGTTCTTCTCAGAGTTTGTTCATCAGATAATAGCTCCGGAACGGGAAAGATTTCTGCTTTACCCTCGCTTCATGATGATGCTAATCAGGCACTTCTTGCCAAATCTGCCACAGCTTAATGATATTCAGAGCGTTGCGGTCATCAACAAGAGAATATTTGTCGACTGCTCTTCTCATCGAGGAAGGTTGGCTATCCCAGTGGAGGGACCACTGTTTGGTGCTGTAATCGATCCAAATTTTGCAGTCCCTGAAGATGCCAATTGGGCAGGGGAGGTGCAAGTTCAGCAGCAACAGCCACAACAACAGCGTCAACAACATCAAAGGCCTCAACAACAGAGGAGAATACAAAGGCCTTCTGCGAGACAAATTCAGGCAGATAGGCCTTCTACAAGCCAAATTCAAGAGCCAGAAGAGGCTGGCCTCTCGAGTGCACCATCCGAATCTAATCCGATATTTCAAACGTTGGAAGAGATCTGGAGCAGGTCCGAATGCAAATGAGGAAATCAAGGCCGAATTAGTTGGAGATTTATTGGAGCCTCCAGAAGGAGAAGTAGATGTGCTTAAGCAAATAGATGACTATCAACCAGCGCCAGAAGGCGAAGTCGTCTCAACTTCTGATTCTGAAGAAACCGAAGAGATTGAGGTTGAGGCTCCAGATTCTATAACCAAAGATCCGTACATCCAAATAGGGACATATGGTTCTCGGTTAGTTGTGACTGATGAAGAAGTTAGGAGGAAAAGAGCTTCAGAGGAGTCAGAGGACTCAGATTATGAAGAAGAGGAGGAAGCACCTTTGGTGCATCGGCAAAGGGCCAAACGCCATAGGTTCATGCAGGGAGCTCCCTCGGCCTCTGCTTCCCAGCCAGAAATATCTCAACCTCCACCCGTTCAATCTACAATTCCACCACCACCACCTGGTTGAACCATACATTCCATCGCCAATTATTCCAACTCCCATACAATCTATACCATCCACATCATCCACTTTCACGGACAACCAACGGTTTTCTGAGCTTAAAAGCGAAGTCGACTTCCAACAAGTCCAAATCTTTGGTTTGACAAAAGCTCTCGGCGAAAGAAGCATAATGCACATATCGACATCGAGAATGCTGAGTTGAAGAAAGTTGTGGGCAAGATTGAGGAAGAAAACTTAGAGCTCAAAACCTTTGTTTCTGATTAGGCGGCCGAGATTCGATCAATGAGATCCCTTATTGAGCAACTATTGAAAAACCTAAAGGCTCAGGGGGAGACTAGTTGTCGGGATCAGGAAGAGCTGCCAAGGGATTGAGATGATGACGGCAATGATCCCAGCGCACAAAGAGATAATGAGCCAGTAGATTTTTCTGTTGCTCAGCATGCTGAAATTCAGGGGGAGCCTAGTCAAAGTGGAGCTGAAGGAGGAGAGGCTGGTTCCTCAAGGACTTTGGAGAGTGATATGATAGATGCGCTAAAAGATATTGAGGAAGAAATAATGGAATTTGATTTTGAAGATGAAATGGAGCAGTTGGAGGAAGGGGAATTCGTACCAGAGGAAATTGTTGATTGGAGATCCGATGATGATGTGATAGAAGACGAGGACGATAATGTCAACGAAGTGATTATCAATTCACAGCCTATCACGGAGTTATATGTGCGAGATATTCACAATGTGATTGATATAGATGAGATCAAGATAGCCTCGGTCGAAGACTCAGAACTTGAAGAAGCAGAAAAGGAGCCATCTAGGGCTGAGTTGATGAAGCTTTGGTTCTATAAAGAAGAAAAGAAGACAAAGCCAAAGATGAAGAAAAGAATGAGAATTCCGGGTGCTGGAAATCTCTCAGGAGGAATTATAAGCTGGTTCTTTGACCGGGAACTGCAGCTATTTATTTTGAAAAGGAGAGATGGTCTTCAATACTTGAGGCGAACACTGAAAGTATTCAATACACTGCCCAAGATTGAAGTGCAAGAGTTAGCCTGGAAGGAGCTGATTAATATTGGAGATGATCAGTACGCCGAAGTGATTGCAAAAATTATAAGGAAAGGAGGTCGGTCAGGCAAATTTGAATGACTCAAGCCAAGGACTGGAAAGAGGGTCGAGGATGAGTCGAGGATAGACCCTCATACAGGTAGGCCATTGGCCAGGATGGTATACAAACCTGTGAGATGTCTGAAGAAAGTGCCAATGAAATCGATGCCACAAGATGTTCTTGGCAACATGAAATGGTGGTATGTCGATAATGACACAGCTGAAGCAGTCATGGAAGATACACAGGACAAAGTGATTTTGAGAGTGTATGATCGACTACACTTAATAATTCTATTGAAGGACGACCTGAAGAAGCTGAATGATCAACCTATCTTCTTTCACGAAGGATGGAGGTCAGATGCCAGGAAGTACCAGAAGGTAGTAAAAGTATGTATAGATGCAGGACTATATGCAGGTAGCAGCCTATATGTAACTAGTACTTAATCAAAATGTAAATAATTAGAAGCTATCGTTAAGGGGGAGTCTGTTGGTACACCCTGTGTAACGATAGCAGTCTAAGATGTGTTGGCATTTTGTCTAAGTCATATTACAGAGTATTGTGTATTAACGAGTGTTTGATATATGTGTTAATATATGTTTGATAGTTATTGATTGTATGTTTGAACTTGATGTAATGTATTACAAGAAGTTCAAACATAAAGTTCAAAGATAAATTCAAGCTTAAGTTAAAAACATAAGTTCAAATATAGGTTTTATATGTGAAAGTCGAATTTAGAATAAATTCGAATTCACTAGTAAATGGCATTCGAATTTATGGCAGATTCGAATGTGTCCTATAAGGCAGATTCGAGAGTGTCAAGGGGACAAACTCGAATGGGCCTTGGGCCTGATTCGAGTTTGGCCCATGACAAACTCGAATGAGCCTCTATAATTAGGGATTAACTCGAATCATTAACAGACTTTTGCAGAATTCGTGTGAGATTAAGCAAAAGGGCGATCTCGAGTTTATCAGTATTGTGAGTGTTGTTTCGGAGAGAATCATCTCGTAGGTGCTTTCGTCGTCGTTCGTACAGCGTTGTGATAGTCTCCGTGTTCCGAGTGAGAGTTGTATCCGTCAAGCCGTTAACGAGGATTCCGCACTCGTTGACGGTGTCGCGTCTAGATAGATCCGGTAGAGTCAAGACCTTATAGAATTAAATGAAAATTTTTCTTTTTAGCTCAAAAAATCTTTTTATGTGTGCATCAAATAATTTCCTGAAAAATCACACACAGTTTTTGTGAAAAATGTCATCGTCAAAGTGCGTTTGAAACTCCCCCTGTAAATAAGCACACACAGTTAGTCAACTCATAGAAATGAAATCAGGAGCAAAAAATTATAAAAATAAAACTCCCTCATTGTCAATTCAGCTTCAGAGTTGAAATCAGGGCTGGAATTTCAGAAAGATTTGTCTTTCAGACTCGGGTGCTAATCGGAGGTGATTAGAAGCCTCTGTTGTGGAAGCTCGGGTGTCAGTCTGAAATAACTGAAAGCCTTTAGTTCTAGTTCTATACTAAGAAGTACAAAAACCATCTCTTGATGAAGATCGGGTTCTACTCTGTTGTGAGTAGAAGCTATTGAAATTTTAAGAACGGGTTCTGCACTGATGTGTACAGAAACCTATTGAACTGAGGAACTGGTCCTGAACTGAAATGAACAGGAGCCATTGTTGAATTGAAGAATTGGTTCTTATCTAAAATGATAAGAAACCTACTTGAGTTGAAGCACGGGTCTTGATCTGAGGTAATCAAGAGCCTAAAATCAGCAAACATTCAAGATGTCTTTGGTATCCAAACAGATTTGAATCCAGACTTGTTAGCACTTTTAGGTACCCATCTCAAAACGGGTTATGGGACCCACTAAAACAAGGGTTTAGGTACCCAGCAGATTATATCTTTCAGCTTCTTTCTCAAAAGCTAAAAATATATTTCTTTGAGTATTAGAAAATTGAATATCTTAATTTCTAAAAAAACTTGAACTTGAATGATCAGAATTTTGCGTCTTTTTAAAAAACTGTCCGGTTCTTGCCTGTTTCTGATAATACTTTGTGTTTTTCTGTGAAAATGTTTTATGATAAGAATGACCAGTATTTTCAGAAACTTTAGGAAAATTTGACTTCGAAGATTCACCAGAGTGAATCTTAACCGAAAGTTGTTCAATAATTTTATCTTTGTCTTTGTGTATCTTTAATCAAACTTAGAGAATGCAGTAGGATTCTTTTCACTTTTTGTGGATAAATCAGAGTGATCAACTTTAGATTTTGAACAAACTGAAGGATCTTTAACCATTAATTCTTTTGAAGAAGGAGAATCATTCATATGTTTGGTGAGATGAAATATCTGATCTTCTAATCCTTTGATAATGACCAAATAACTGTCATTATCAAATGATTGGTAATCAGTTTTAAAAGATTGTTCTTTGATTAAAAACATCTTTCTTTTATCTTTAAACAATTTAGATTTAGCTTTAAAATCTTGTTCTTTCAGTAAGAACTCGTGTCTTTCCTTCTCAAATGAATCTTTAGTTAAAAACAACTCTTGTTCAAGAGCAAAAAATTCTTCAGATTTGTTTAAATAACAATTTTGATCAGTCTGATTTATCTTGGAAAGTGTTTCTTCAAGATCTTTAATTTTCTTATATAGTTCAGATCTTTCAGGCAAAAGATATTTCATATGAGTTGTAGTATGAAGATTCTCTCGTTTCAACTGAATAAGTTCTTTATGTAATTCAGATATTTTCAAATTAAGAGCAGTAGTCTCAGAATTTTGTTTGACTTTCAAACTCTAAATTTCTTCTTTCAGTATTGATACATCACGTAAAGCAAGAGCTTTATCGGTAATAAGCTGAGCAAGAATGTAAGGTCTACCTAACACAGATCTATCTAGACGCGGAACCGTCAACGAGTGCGGAATCCTCGTTAACGGGTAGATGGAAACAACTCTCACCGGAAACACGGAGACTATCAGAAGCTGCACGAACGACACACGAACGCACCTACAAACTGATTCTCTCCGAAACGACACTAACACTTATGATAAACTCGAAATTGCTTAATGCTTAATCACTCTCGAATTCTGCAAAAAGTCTAATAATATTTCGAGTCTATCCCTAATTAAAGAGGCTAATTCGAGTCTGTCATGGGCTAAACTCGAATCCGGCCCAAAGCCCATTCGAGTTTGACCCATCTGACAGTCTCGAATCTGCCTAAGTGGTCACATTCGAGTCTACCAAGAGACTCATTCGAATCTAACCAGATTCGAATCCTAGTCCTTAGATATTTCGAATTTACCTTCTCACATAATTAACTAAGTATTGAAACTTATGTTTTTACCTTATGATTGAGTTTATCTTTGATCTTTATGTTTGAACTTCTTGTAATATGTTACATTAAGTTCAAACACACAAACAATAATAATTATCAACCATATAAAAACATATATATCAAACACTTGCTAAAACCCAATGTTGGATCACTTAGACTGCTATCGTCACACAGGATGTACCAACAGACTCCCCCTTGACGATAGCTTCTAATAATTCACACATTTGATTCAGAACTTTGTTTATTATTTATTCAAACTGCTTCCAGCATACAAACCCTTTTCAACACACACTTTAACTACATTCTCATATTTTCTAGCCTCACCATCCATATGAGTGTCACTTGAAATCTTATGAGCATGCAAAATTTGAAGATCATCTCGAGAAAGGTTTACCAGATGAAGAGGATCATAGATTCTAAGAATCACCTTTTATTCAAAATCTTCCATCACCGCTTCTCCCGTTTCACTCTCGACATACCACCAGTTCAGATTCTTCATGACATTCTGTGGCATAGGCTTGAGCGGCACCTTTCTTAGACATCTTACGGGTTTGTATTGAATGTTCATCCAAGGACGCCCAGTTAGAGGATCAATTCGAGAAGGATCCTCTACTCTTTTTCTTATCCTTGGATTTAGGCGTTCAAACTTCCTTGATCTTCCCTCTTTCCTTATGATTCTGGCTATTATATCTGCGTAGGGGTCATTGCCGATATTGATCAGTTCTTTCCATGCTAACGCCTTGATCTCAATCTTCGGCAGTGAATTGAATACTTTCAGAGTTCGCCTCAGGTACTGGAGCCCATCTTTTCTCTTGATTATGAATAGCTGCAGTTCTCGATCAAAGAACCAGCTTAATATGCTTCCTAACAGTTTTCCAGTCCCCGGCACCCTCATCTTCTTTTTCAGCTCTAATTCCTTCTGCTCAGCCCTGAACCACAACTTCCTTTTCTCTTCATTAGTTAGCTCTCTGACAGGCTCTTCTGTTGATGACTCAACATTTAAAGCAGCATTCACCACTTCTATGTTAACACCATCATTTCCTTCTATCACATATGTATCAGTGATAGGATTTTGCTGAACGATGATTTCATTAGCTTCATCGTCTTCGTCAGCACACACCTCATCATCTGATCTCCAATCAACAATTTCTTCAGGAACAAATTCACCCTCTTCTAGTTCCTCCATATCCTCTTCAAAGTCAAAGCCCAAATCCATCGGGTCGTCATCGAGATCCATGAGTGCATCAATCATCTCACTTATCTCATAATCCGTAGGTTTAGACGAACTGGCCTCTCCTACTTCACCTCCTGCTTGACTTGGCTCCCCTTGAGATTGAGCACCCTGAGCAGCAGAAAAATCTACTGGCTCATTCTGTCTTTGAGAGCTGGGATCATTGCCTTGGTCTTCTTCATCATTATCATCATCCTCCCTGCGCACTTCTTGATCACGGCACGATGTCTCCCCCTGAGCCTTTAAATTTTTCATTAATTGCTCAACTAGGGAGCGCATCGATCTTAGCTCAGCCGCTTGATCAACGTCAAAAGTCTTTAGCTCTAAGTTCTCTTCCTGAACTTTTTCCACAATCTTCTTCAAATCGGTATTCTCCTTATCAAGATTTGCATTATGAGTCTGAATCTCACCGATTGCCTTTGTTAGGCCTAAGATCTGGATATTTTGGAAGTCAACTCGAGCTTTTAGGTGCAGAAACCTTTGATTGTCGGCGTATGTGGATGAGGTTGATGGGATAGATTGAATTGGAGTTGGAATGATCGGCGATGGGATGTATGGTTCATCATGAGGTGGTGATGGTGGAATGGTGGTTTGAGGGGCCTGAGGTTGAGGAATTTGAGGTTGTTCTGCTGAAGCTGAAGACGATCCTTGCATAAATATATGACGCTTGGCCCTTTGCCTCGTCACTAATGGTGCAACCTCTTCTTCTTCAAAATCAGAGTCATCAGACTCTCTTGTTGCTCGCCTCCTTGAAGCTTCTTCCGATACTATTAACCTTGATCCATAAGTTCCCATTTGAACAGGAGGTTCTGCAGATACGGACTCTGGAGTTTCAACCTCTATCTCCTCCATTTCTTCTGACTCAGTTGCAGATGATGACTCATCATTACCAGTCTGCTCTGGTTCATATTCGTCAACATCCCTAAGAACATCTTCTTCTCCCTCTGGAGGCTCAAGCAATTCTCCAACTAATGCTGCAGATATTTCTTCATTGGCATGAGGACCAGCTTCCCAAATTTCATGTAACGTCTGGCACAACTGATCAGATTCACTTGGGACATTCGAAGGCCCTGCTTCTTGTACCTCTTGCTGTTGACTTGTAGAAGGCCTAGATGCCTGAGTTTGACTCGCAGTATCTCTCTGTCGTCTCCTTTGTGACTGTGCACGCGGTTGTTGTCGTTGTGGTTGTGGTGGCTGTCTAGCTTGAACTTCCACTTCTCCTGCCCAGTTGGCATTATTCGGTGCTTCAAAGTTCCTATCAATTACTGCCCCAAATAACGGTCGCTCGACCGGAACCGCCAACCTTCCTCTGTGCGAGGAACAATCAGCAAAAATCCTTTTATCCATTACCGTGACACTCTGAATCTCATTTTGCTGCGGCAAATTCGGCAAGAAGTGCCTGATGAGCATCATTATGAAACGAGGATACAACAGAAATTGTTGCTGCTCTGGAGCCGAGATTTGATGAACGAATTCCGAGAAAAACATTTGAAAAAAGCTGAATGGCCGATTATACACTAAAGCGATCATCCCTGATTGGATCTTCGAGACGATATAATCAAAACCGGCTTTCTTGGCTGCAAAACAAACCATAAACACATGAGCCAAAAATCTCCATTGACCAATAAGCCCGCTCTTCATGTAAGAGGTCTTCGTAACATCTAAACTGTAACCCATCCTCTGAAAAGCTTCTTGCCTAACACTTAAGGGAAAGTCAATAGGCCCAGACTCTTCTTCCTGAGATCCTAGCTGCAAAACCTGACGCAGCATATCGGCAGAAAACACCAATGGTTGTCCTGCTATCCTTGTTCTCAGCACTGTCGGGGCGACAGAGCAATCCACCTGTAGATGATCATAGAATTGGCGAACATAGGGAATAACAATCTGAATGTTATGAGACAAAGCAAAAGCAATCCTAGATTCTACTAGGAAATCCATCATTTGACGAAAACCCTGCGCCTCAGGGATATGATGGTCGGGGGGAATGACCATATTATGCTTCGGCACGAATACTCGAACAGCCATATCTGCACAATAGATAAACTATTAGAATTAATAAAAATCAATAAACTTGCTTAAATTCAAATTTGTTTTACTTTGAACTTGTTTAAGTACAAAATCCAACACAAATGAATTTCTACAAGTTTAATTAAATTTAAATTGAATAATTCAAATAAAATAACAGATTCGAATAGACAGATTCGAATAAACCACTTTTCGAGTTTGATGACAGATTCGAATGTAATGGTCTTCTCGAGTTTACTGACAAACTCGAGAATGTTCACGAACAGATTCGAACTGTCGTCGGCCAACTCTTCAACAAACCCCATGATTTTAACCATTTTGAACTTAGAAAATCACATACATTAGTCCAACTAGGTTCTAATCACAGATATATGCATTTAATTTGACTATTTACTGGTCCAAACTTTGTAATTTTGGAAAACACGATTTAGACCCATAAACCTTCAAAAATCAATGATTTTGGCTTAAATGGTGTATAAAACTACATGAATCTTGTACAACCCAGTTGTTTGTACCTAGAGGTATCAGTAGAATCGAACACTTTAGCAAGAAACTCGACAAATTGTCGTTTTTGTGGAAAACGGTAGATTCGAGATCGCCGGATAGATTCGAAGGAGTAGATTCGAAAACAGGTAAGAGTAATGGCAATTACTGTTAACCTGTTTATAATACCAACCTTCGAGTCTATGGCCACTTTCGAATCTTCTGACAAATTCGAGGTTTCCCAATTTCGAGTTTAAGCTAAACTCGAATAACCCAAAACACTTAGAAAAATTTCGAAAATCTTGAAATAACTTCAACTTTTTCAACATTTTCAACGGTATTGTGTAACGGAATAATCTATGTCAAATCCTTTTACCCTAAGCACAAGATTTTCACGTAATGGTTTATTTTATCCAACTATGAATGCACCCTCAATTATTTTTGACATTTTTCCTAAGTAAAAAATAAAATAAAATAAAATAAACTAAGGTAAAATAAAATAAAATAAAAACTAAGTAAAAATAAAATTTTAAAATTTTGACCAAAAATTTAACTTAGACTTAAGCTATACTTATTAAAATTTACAACCTAAGCTAAACGCTAAACAAAATATTTTTGATGAGTATAGTCAAAGAAATGTTCAATCAGATAGCGGTGTCAGATACTCACTTTCAGTACTCAAACTTCCACACTTAGGAATTTTTGATTCCTTTGATTGTTTGTCGTGAAATACCCATTTAGCCGATTGTTGGTATTTACCCCTTTAAACATTCTACATTTCGGAATATCCCTTGGCATTTTTATTTATCATGAAATTATCTTACGTGACTCAGACATAGACATACTTTTATGATCAAGGCATACAGACAAAGATTCTAACTTGTTGGTATTTGCAAACTTTCTTTAAAAGACAAACATCGGACACAGGTCTGTATTTTCATACAACAAAGTGTCTTAATTTGACTTAAGGTTTATTCTTAAAGTTAGCAAGACAGCGGTGACACTACCGACGTACAACAAAGCGACGTATCTTGCCAACCCGAATCTAAACAGAGGCAACAGGTCTGTACTTACGTACAACAGAGTTACATGTTTTCGACTCTCAATTTTGTATGATTTTTCTATTCTTTCCATTTTAAGAGGTATTTGATGTTGCTATACATCCCCAGAAAGTTTGCATACCTCATTTAGACTCAATGTTTGTATGTCTTGTACATAAAAATTAAGACCGATTGGTCATACATCTAAGTTAGTGACACGTTTGACTTTTTCTTGAATATTTTATTAGCCTTGAGATTCCCTATATGTATAATGCCTACCAACACATCAAACTAAAATAAAGTATAACACTTAGAATTTAGTTGCATTATGTGTGAAAGCCTAAACACTTAGAGTTTATAACGACTGTGCTAATTTTCATCACTTTGAACCTATGCATCTAAGACTTAACTCTTTTTCTGATATTCTCTTTTTTTTGTATTTTTTATGATTTTTTCTCTTTTTTTTTCTTTTGTTTTTCATAAGAAAAAGCACTAAAAGAAGATAACCTACTAACTTACTAAAAATAGAAACTATCCTAAATTAGCAAACTTACTATAAAAAGAAATAAATAATACAGTTATAAAAGGAAATAAACTACTACTAAGGTCAAATTACTCTGGGTTGCGCATTCCATTTAGTTGAATTAGATATTCAAACCGTGACTTATCAAAAGCTTTGGTAAATAAATCAGCATTATTATCTTCCGTTGCCACTTTTACCAACTTGATTAAGTTCTTTTCAGCACAATCACGAATAAAATGATGCCTAATGTCTATGTGCTTTGTTTTGTTGTGTTTAACTGGATTATTCGTTATAGCGATAGTAGACTGATTATCTATCCTAATAGGAGTTTGAGTGTAAGCCAAACCGTAATCCCGCAATTGTTGTTGTATCCACAGAACCTGTGAGCAGCAACATACTCGGCCTTGCACGTTGACACGGCTACCGACGTCTGTTTCTTGCATTGCCAGGATACCAGTCTCCCTCCTAGGAATTGACAACCTCCAGTTGTTTATTTGCGCGTCAAACTGCATCCTCCGTAGTCAGAATCCGTGAACGCTTCCAACTCTAGATCTCCCTCCGCGTGATACCAAAGTCCCAGCTTCGGTTTCGACTTGAGGTATCCTAGAATCCGCTTCACAGCTTTCATGTGCATCTCCTTCGGATTAGCTTGAAACCTAGCACAAATACACACGGCAAACATGATGTCAGGTCTTGAAGCAGTTAAATACATAAGTGATCCAATCATGGCCCGATATAACGTCGGATCCACATCGGTATCACTTTCAGTACCCGGTCCGAGATTGTGATTCACTTGAATCGGCGTGCTGAAATGGGCAATCAATTTTGTTCCTTCCATCCCGAAGCGTTCCAATATGTCATAGACATACTTCGTCTGATGGATAAACATCCCTTCCTTCTTCTGGTCAACTTGTAACCCCAAAAAAAAAAAGTTAACTCTCCTATTGCGCTCATCTCGAATTTCGACTTCATCACCTTCTCGAAATCCTTGCACATCTGTTCGTCTGATGATCCAAAAATGATATCATCGACGTACACTTGTACCAAGATAAAATGTTCTCCCTTCCTCTTAACAAACAGAGTACTGTCTATCCTACCTCTTTCAAACCCGTTTTCTAATAAATGGTTGGATAGAGTCTCATACCACGCCCTTGGTGCCTGATGCAATCCATATAGAGCCTTATCTAAACGATATACTCTATCTGGATATTTTGGATCTGTAAATCCAGGCGGTTGTTCTACATACACCAGCTCCTTCACTTTCCCATATAGGAAAGCACTCTTAACATCTAATTGATATACCTTAAAGCCCTTGAAGGAGGCAAAAGCTAGAAACAACCTAATGGCTTCCAGCCTTGCTACTGGTGCAAACACCTCATTGTAATCGATTCCCTCCTCTTAGTTGAAACCCTTTACAACTAACCTAGCCTTGTTGCGCGTGACTATACCCCGATCGTCTCTTTTGCACTTAAAAACCCATTTAGTTCCTATGGCAACTTCCCCTCGAGGTAATGGAACTAACTCCCACACTTCTAGTTTCCTAAACTGCGAAAGTTCTTCCTGCATCGCTTCAACCCAGGAGTTATCCTTAAGTGCCATTTGCACATTCTTCGGCTCCACTTGCGATATGAAACACGAATAGAGACATGTATGATATGTCTCGGAGTCGTTTATCATCGACAACAACACAGTGTTGTTATTCACACTACTCCTAGTCTTCACACCCTCGTTAGGATTTCCTATGATGCTTTCTATAGGATGGTTCTTGTTAATCCTAGAGGTCTCTATCTCGTCAACTCTCAGATTATCTCCTAAGTTAGATCCTATTTCACCTAATGGGGGAACAGCCTCAGATTCTACATTATCCTCCTCGTGGACATTTTCCTCAGAGTTGGAACTTGTTGCCTGAGTCTGATTCTCAGTGATAGGTGCTTCTGGATCAGCAACTTCTGGAGATCCATCTTCAGTCGCAGTAGGCTCGGATGCGGATTGAAATGTAGTCCTCGGAAAGGTATGCCCTTCGTCATTCAGATGTAACGTCGCCATGTCCTTTTCGATTGTACCTGCATTTTCATCCAAAGGAATGTTAAATGACTCAAATAATTTATCATAGTCAAATATCCATTCCGGACCTGTTTGGGGTTCATGTGTATAACTCGTGACTTCAATGTTATACACAATTTCGACTGTACCATTTGTTTTATTAAAAACCCGTTTGTTTGGTGAGTTCGGCACATAACCTAGGAAGTATCCTTCGTTAGCCTTTTCACCAAACTTAGGTTGATGTTTTGTTCGCAAAAGAGTGCATGGTACCCCAAACGGTTCGAAGCCAGTTAAATTAGGTGGTCGTTTATTCAAAATTTCATAACAGGTTTTGTTCAAAGATTTGACAGTTAGGACTCGGTTTAAAATATGACAAGCGGTATTCACTGCCTCCCCCCAAAACATGGTAGGAAGCTTTGAATCCGAAAGCATAGTCCTAGCTGCCTCAATCAGTGTCCTGCTTTTACGTTCAGCCACCCCATTTTGTTGAGGCTCATATGGTGCACTAAATTGATGCACTATGCCCTTTGAGAGGCAATATACATCAATTACAGTGTTTTTGAACTCAGTTCCATTATCACTACGTATCCTTTTAACCCGTGTTCCGTAGGTATTCTCCACTTGGTCTAAGAACCCGATGAGCTTGGAAGCCGTCTCGTCCTTTGTACCTAGAAAGAAAACCCAAGAAAATCGTGAGTAATCGTCAGTGATAACCAAACAATACCAACTACCTCCTATACTCCTTTTGTTGATTGTTCCGAATAGATCCATATGCAACAAATCGAATGTAGAGGTTATGGAGTTCTGCGTCATGGACTTGTGTGTCTTCTTATGTTGTTTGCCCTTCTTGCAAGGTAGACACTTGTCCTCGAACTGAAAGCTCTTCATAGGCACACCTTGCACCAACCCATTCTTCGTTATGTAGTTCATCTTTCTTAGGTGCAAGTGAGCCATGCGTCTGTGCCACAATACTGATTCAGTCTCCGAAGCTTTGGATAACAAACAGATTGGCCCCATCGAAGTATCCGGCTTGTTCATATCGAGCATGTACAAGTCATTCTTCCTTGGTGCCCGCATCAATACCCATTCTTCAGGAATCTTGAATCCCGGTTTTAGCACTAACGCTTCAGTGTCAGTAAAAAGCACTGAATTCTTCTTGTCACAGATTTGAGATACACTAATGAGATTGTGAACCAGTTTATCAACGTGATAAACTTGATCCAACTTGATCGTCCCATTAGTGACCACTCCGGTACCCGTGATGTTTCCTCCTTTATTTCCCGCGAATGACACAAATCCCCGATTCCCACCCTTGAAGTCTGTAAGGAGACTTCGTTCCCCTGTCATGTGCCTGGAGCATCCACTGTCGACGAACCATTTGTTGTTTGGACCTGTGGTAATCTCCTGCACATGAAAGAAAATAGGTTAGTTATCACGGGGAACCCAAGCCATAACTGACTTGGTAATACCATTCTCGTCCACGTACTTAAACTCTTTCAAATACCCATCTCGCCTTTCAGGTGACTTGGGTCGTTGAACAGGAGTTTGTTGTGGTGCCGAGTGATGTAAATTCACTCTTTGCCTTTGAGTAGGCATTTGTTGTGGAGCTCTCGAATAATTCCGTTTATATTGCATTTCAGATTGTGATCCTTGAGCTCTTATCGGTGCGTAATGTCTAACAGGAGTATGTGACCTAACTGGAGTGTGTGCCCTGCTAGGTGTTGTGCTCCTATAGACTTGTTGAGGTGCTGACCTAGATTGGTCAATGACACAATTTGGTGAATTTGTCCTAACCACTTCTTTTGGTCCAACCTTTACCGGTGTGTGTTTCACAACTTGTTTTGGTGCAGCCTGCACAGTTTTCTCGGTACTCTGAGAAGTACTAGTGCTAGCCACATTTGTTGAGGGCTTAACAGGTGTTGGCTTCACTGTCTTAGGTGTAACTTCGGCTTTTCTAAGCGGACTGTTAGAAGCAACATGCCCCTTTTCATGACATCTGAAGCAGGACATCTTATATATGGACTTCTTGTGTGTGCCCTTAGACTTAGGTGTCTCACTAGTGTCTTGGTCCTTTTGAACATCTATTGCGACTGGCTCATCGTCCTGATCATTAAAATCAATTTTATGTTTTCCTGCAGTTGTTTCACTGGAGGAAGACACAAATTTGACTTTCTTAACCTTGACGGTTGTGTCAGTCACCTTAGGTGTATTTTCTACTACAGGCTCAGACATAGGTGCAGGTATGTCCTCTATGTCTACTGATTTGACAGTTTTCTCCTGAGGTTGAGGCACGTAGTTTGCATTAAAAGGTGGAGGAATTTCATGAAATCCTAGACCTACAGGCTTTTTAGATTGACGTTGAGCATCTAAAACTTTCCCAATGTTCAGGCTTGAATTCCTAAACTTCTCTAGCTTACTATTGGCCTCTGCTACCTTTACCTTTGTTTCAGCTAGCTCTATGTCTTTGTCCTTAAGGTTTTTGGTCAAGGCCTCTACATGCTCATACATAAGCTCTAACCTAACACACTGCTCACTCAGTTTGTCTTTCAGAACTATTACATCTTGAGCATCAGCCTTAAGTTTTTCCTTAAGATCTTGCTTAATGTCGTTCAGGCTAGCGTTATCAGCTTTTAAAGACTCATTTTGAGCAGTTATGGTTTTATGTGATTCTAAGACTAGATTTAACCTATCATTAGAAGTAACACATAACAAACATAATTCATGAAAAAGAGAGTAAGTCAGACTAACCTTTGTGTTATCAGATTCCACGTTGGCCATCTGAGCGGCAAACTCCAGAAGCGTCTGATCATTCGTCTTCTCCACCCACATCGGACTTCTGTCCCTTGTGGTCTGCTCTTCCCCTTCACATCCATTCTCCGTGACTTCAGCCATAAAAGCCCGAGCATTTGATTCCAGATGTGAACTCCAGTCGTAGGTACCATCCAACTGTCTGTCTGATGTGACATTTGATAGTAGACCAGCTAGATTGGTTTGACCGGCAGATGAACTCGGAAGGTATCGTTGTTGAGATTGATTCTGAAACTGTCCATGAAGTTGATTCTGTCCTTGGTACGTATCTACCTTCGGTCTCTGACATTCTCTGGCGAAGTGTCCCAGACCTTGACAGTTGTAGCCCTTGACCTTGGACTTATCAAATCCAATTCCCTTATTGTTCATCGTCAGATTCCTCCCAGTTCGTTTGATGAATCTTTTAACACGTTGGGTTAGCATGGCCAGTTGCCATTTAAGGTCCATCTCCTCAAGATCGTCAGGGTCGACCTGATCATAGTCATCATCCCAGAGAGCAGGATCGTTAATTTTTCCCTGAACGCAGTTCCCGTATGCGGCCACAAATGAAGCAAGTAAGTTCAAATGTTCTTCCGCTGATTTAGCGCTCATGGGCATCTTAGAGTAGCTCTGAGATGTTGTTTCCTGTGCTGCTTGAGGTAGTGGTTCTTCCGATCTTCCCAATCCTAAGAATGCTATGTTCAGTGTGTCATCAGTCTCTGCTCGTGACGACGTTTCTCCGGTGAAAAACGCTGTAGCAGTCTTCTATTCAGCTGCGGCTGAAGGTTTTGTTGATTTTCCAAAATACATCGCTGGATTCTGGACTTGTTCGTAATCCGTTTCGGCCTTCAGTAGCTCGAAATGATATGCCCGCAACGTTCCCACGATATCCTCCAAAGATTGGGTATAATATTTGTCTTCGTTAAGCTTTATCATTGCCACATACATAGCTCATTTGGCTGGTAAGGCATCAAGAAGCTTATTGTTCTTCTCAGTGTCATTATATTCAATCCCATGACTTTCAAGCTCCGTCAATAGATGATAGAAGCGGGTGATAGTATCATCCAGCTGTTCATCCTTCAACGCCTTGAAAATTGCAAACTGTTGTTTCAACAGCTCCATACGCTTTCGTCGAACCCTAGGATTACCCTCGCACCTCTTCTCTAGTGACTCCCAAAGTTCCTTAGATGTCTTTTGAGTCCTAAATGTGTGTAGTATATCCTGAGGCAACGCCATTCGAATTATCGAAAATGCTCTGTTCTCGGCTTCATACAGTTTCTTATCATCCTCCTTCATCATTTGGTTTGATAAGACTCTCTGACGGCCTTCAACTTCAGAAATTGGTGGAATGTATCCTTCGTCAATACAAACCCACATGCGCATATCATTGAAACGCACAAAATCGGCAAACCGATCTTTCCACCAGTAATAATCTTCGAGTTTCATCAGCTTAGGTGGAGTATTAGCCTTTCCTACCTCGTGATCCATTTCCAGAAACTTTTGAAGATTTGACATTGTTTCTAAAGTAATTGAATTTGAACTTAATTAATTTAATTCGAAACGAATTTGAGTTAATTCTTTCGAATCTAGGTAGATTCGAATATAATTAAATTTAAATTTATTTGAGATTAAATTCAATTAAGTTTAGTAATTCAATTAAATTCGAAACTAATGACAGATTCGAAAGTCCACAAACTCGAGGGACAAGGCAAACTCGAACACTTCAGTAGATTCGAAGCCCTATTCGAAACTAGACTAAACTCGAAGCAAACTCGAATGTAAGTAGACTCGAGACCCCTATCGAACGTAGCACAAACTCGAATTAGACTCGAAACAGACTTTATCAAACTCGAGAGGAGCGGATTTTGGTTAGACTCGAGACTAAGAATAACCCTAATTACTCCTAACAGATTCGAGCGCCGCAAACTCGAAAAACGGCTAATACTTTGATTTCTTAACGTTTTGCAGATTAAATCAATATTTTTACAACGAAAAATAGTGATTTCGATCAAAAACGTGAAAAACACAAAGTATTTTCCGGATAACTATTTGCTGAGCTCGTAGAACACGAAAAACACAAAGATGAGAGAAAAACCGTCCAAAAACGTCAAGAAACCTAGAATGTATCTAGATGAACACGAAGAACACCAAGAACGCCCCGCTGTCTCTGATACCACTTGTAAGGTCTACCACTACGAGATCTATCTAGACGTGGAACCGTCAACGAGTGCGGAATCCTCGTTAACGGGTAGACGGTAACAACACTCACCAGAAACACGGAGACTATCAGAAGCTGCACGAACGACACACGAACGCACCTACGAACTGATTCTCTCCAAAACAACACTAACACTGATGATAAACTCGAAATCGCTTAATGCTTAATCACTCTCGAATTCTGCAAAAAGTTTAATAATATTTCGAGTCTATCCCTAATTATAGAGGCTAATTCGAGTCTGTCATGGGCTAAACTCGAATCCGGCCCAAAGCCCATTCGAGTGTGACCCATCTGACAGTCTCGAATCTGCCTAAGTGGTCACATTCGAGTCTACCAAGAGACTCATTCGAATCTAACCAGATTCGAATCCTAGTCCTTAGATATTTCGAATTTACCTTCTCACATAATTAACTAAATATTGAAACTTATGTTTTTACCTTATGATTGAGTTTATCTTTGATCTTTATGTTTGAACTTCTTGTAATATGTTACATTAAGTTCAAACACACAAACAATAATAATTATCAACCATATAAAAACATATATATCAAACACTTGCTAAAACCCAATGTTGGATCACTTAGACTGCTATCGTCACACAGGATGTACCAACAAAGAATGTCGTAATTGTTCTTACGAATCTTTTCAGATTCAGTAAGTTTTTTCATTCAGCTCAGACTTTGAAAAATGTTCATATGTCATTTGAATTGCTTGAAATTCAATCTTCCAAGATCTTTTATGGAAAAACTCAAATGATTAAGTATGAAACTCGGATGAAGCTTATTGAAACTCGAATGAAGAATCATTCAACTCGAATGTAAAGTGAATGAAACTCGAATGAACTTGTGTCCCAACTCGAATTACTCTGTGATCAACTCAAATGAAACATTAAGTTTCTCGATTAACTCTTTGATCAACTCGAATGAAACATGAAGTTTTTCGATTAACCCTTTTGATCAACTCGAATGGAACATAAAGTTTCTCGATAAACTCTTTGATCAACTCGATCAAAGAAGTATACAACTCGAATATCAAATGAACCAAACTTGAATGCTTCTATTTAAAACTCGATTAACACTATGATTTTAACTTTGCCCGAGTTTCAACAGAATATTTCAAAAATCAAGTTCAAAAATTAAATTTTCAACAAAAATCCACAAATTTATTCCAGATTAAAATCAAAGCTGCGGTTTTCACACACAAAAACTTTTTGAAAAACAACTTTGGCTAATTTCAGATTAAAACCAAAAATCGATAAAAAAAACCTCAAGAACATATACTTTTTCAAAAAATCAGTAAAATCCAAATTAAATCTTGTGTGTTTGGAATTAAAATCTGAAATTAATCTCAATCAATTCGTCAATAAAAACGACACCTTCGATCCAATTTTCAACTCATTTCATCCATTGATTCAAAAACCATAAGAAAATTTTGAAAATATCAAAATTTCGATGAATCAGTGTTGTTGAAAAATCAATTTTCATATTTAAATTCACTCAGCTTTTTTTCATATTAGTCTCTGATACCAATTGTTAATTTACTTTTCATGTAATTCAATCACATTAACAACAAACATATGAACAATTAACACAAACAATCAAACACAATCTGCTAAATGATTAGATAGATATATTACATTGGATTTTACTTTCTTGCTTGAAAATTCATCTAATCTGCTCATGCAATCATCTGTCCACACCTCATCCGGATCCTATATTCCGATATACTCGATACAAAGTATTGAGTATTTACACAAACAACCCCTGAACTTTATACAATTTAAATTTTTTTTTAACTCTATTATAAGTTGTACCCAACAATGGTGAAGAAACCGAATGGATACGTCAATTTATTGAAGACATACCAAGGTGGCTAGAACCCGTTTCAGCCGTCACTATTTATTTTGATAGCCAATCTGCAATTGGTAGAGCGCATAGCATAATGTATAATGGTAAGTAAAGGCATATTAGACGTCGGCATAATTCGATACGACAACTACTCTCAACAGGTTTTATTACTACTGACTATGTGAGATATATAACTAATATTTTGTGGGCTTTTATTCTCATTGAAGAGACGATTCCAAAGATATAAAGAATGTCCAAAACAGAGCTAAGATGAATGAGATATCAATACTCAAAGATTAGTGTTTGGAATGAATGAAACACCTTCTAGTGGGTGAACATGAGTCCCACATAGGAAGGGAGACGGAAACCAAAGTGGGTTTATAAGGAGGAGTGTTCAAAGTCATGACAAGATTGTTTGTGGTTTTACTCCAATGCCTACCCGCACGCAGGGGGGGAGCAAATCTAGGACTCCGAATGCTAAAATCCACTAAACTCGTGTACGCCAGCACTTGCGGACACGAATGCAGCTCCGAAAATCAGGACTCGTGCGAGACAACGTTTTACTCTAGCTCAGTCAGGCTTTTGCTCGCTGAGAACTGGACAGAAAGTTTCTCTGGTCAGGTTTGCCAAACCTGATCAGCAGGTTTCGTGAGGCTCAAAGCTGGTCAGCAGGTCGTGAAACATGTTCTGGTGAACCAAACGGATCAGGCTTCCGCCAAAGCTGTCAGTGAGCAGGTTCCGTGCCATACCTGTTATAGAACTGATAATTAAATCAGTGACTGACTTATTTAACGAGCTGTTACGTTCTGGTTTTCAACACATAATTACTCATATTAATTAAAAATAAACCTTGTAATAATGGAGTATTACAAAACGATTTTTTGTAATTAAAAGATGATTAATTTTGTTGTCTCAATTCCAATTTCCTATAAAAGAATAGGAGATACAACACACCAAAGAGACTTGACACACTTACAACACTTTGCATTCCACGAAAAGAACACTTCGGATTCACGTAAATTTTCAGGCAAGTTGGTTACCTCTGGCAGTACACACTGCTTTGGCTGTTGTACCCTGGGAAACAGACTTCGAATCTGTTTTAAGGGAATCGTGTCAAACACGACACTCAGCCTTTTTTCTGTATTGTTATTTCCTTTACTTGTAATTTTAATTTCCGTATTTTGTTTCTTTCCGTGTATTGTAATTTAATTTTAGAATTGTAATTCGTAATACATTTCTTATATTTTATAGTTGGTATCGGGCACACTATTCCTACACCATCTACATCACACTTTCCATCTCTTTCACCTCACCTTGCAAGATTTTTTACTCAACCTCCATATTTTTCTAATCATTTCATCCACTTTTTTTCCTCTACAAATAAGACAAACTTTTCATTCACTTTCACACATTGCAAGATCAAATAAATCCTTTCTTCTTTCTCTCCATAACCGGCCACACACACATATTTGCACACATCCTTTTTCTTCAAGAGTTCTCCAAGTTTTCAAGACTTCTTTTGTGCTACAAGTTTGAGATCAAATCTCCTACTTATTTGCAATCTTTTATCTCCTCAAAAGTAAGTAAGAACTACTCTATTACTTCTTTTATTTATGAAATTATAAGTCTTGCATAATAATATATAATCACCAACAAAAACTAGTTGCATATAAAGTGAAACTTATGAACATCTAGGTTTTATTTTAAAGTTGTTACTACAAATGAGCTTTATAAGTATAAACACATGATGTAGGCATAAATATTATGAAAAAAAGTTTATATAAATGTGTTTCATAACCTTTTATACATGTGGTGTTTGAATAAACAAAAAGAATCACAAGTTGTTACAAGGTTGTGAAATTTGGATTTTCGGCAGAAACATTACATCGACTTTGAAAAATCATAACTAATTCAAAACTTAACGAAATGAGTTGATTTTAATTCTAGAATTTTGATCTACGTTTTAACTAATATCTGAATGTTTTCATAATTTAATTTGGAGTTTTGAATCCCCAAATACTGTTTGGGAACCGAAAGGTCTAACAGCTCATTTATGGCCAACATAGGGTTTTTAACGAACTTTTTCCCTAACCCAAACACCTCGAAAAATGATAGTTTTTATCTTAAAAAATTCTTGTATATAGTAGTTTTATGGTTATAAATATCAAAGCCCAAATCATTTTGGAGCTTTGTTAAAAACAGCCTCAAAGTAGGCGGAAAAACTCGATAAAATCTGGAAAATCCTTATAAATCATGTTGAACTTTTTAAATGGGTTTTTATATATGGACTTGTTAAGTTGGGTGATTTAAAACTTAAATACTATCATGCATACACATTATCATTTATAGACATTATTAAGTCCCTCATATCATTTAGGACTCGGTTGAGTACGTTCAAAGGTTCATTTCAAGACAACGACACGATCTTCATTTTACGCTCACTTTTACGGTGAGTTTTCATAGCCCCTATTTTTACTTGTTCATATTACTTTGGGGTGAGAATACATGCTCAATTTTTTATTTTATATGGACACAAGTATTTGAATCATCTTATGTATTACAGAAGCTTACACTTCACCACCACCCTCAATCATTAACCGTTAATTACTACGTAAACATGAATGTTGTGGATAGATCTATTTGGGTTGACGCCCCCATCCGGGTTGGTCGCGCCAACTGTAAACGGATGCATAATCATTTGACAATTCTTGGTATTATGGTGTTGGATACCACATAGGGCACTCATAAATTATGTTTCGGGGTCATGAGACTTATGGTAATACTTAAATTATTGATTCGCTTTCGTTTATAAACTCAATAAAATCGTGTGCTTTCCATACATTGTCTTTACTTATCGACTAAATCTATGAGCTCACCAAGTTTATGTTGACGTATTTAGCATGTATTTTCTCAGGACCTTAAGGGCTACTCTCCGCACTCATGGCTATTTTGCAAGCTTTTGGGAGTCACGGAGCATTATCATAACAGTATGGAGATTTATTTGCATAACTAGGAATTTATATACTTTAGTCATGTATTTTAATCTCCAATATTCGTGAACTTTTTTTATTACTATGATTGTAAAACATTGTTTATAATTTATGCATTTCAAAAATGTCTCATTTAGAGGTCGTTCATTATGATTGTGACGTTGTTTCCGCGACATCACGCCTCGTTGCTATATGGGGTATCGGGGTGTCACAGAGCTGTTCTTCAAAAAAGCAATTGTTTTTGCTTTAAAATCGTAGATTTAGGTGTTTTTTAGTTACATGTTCTTTACAAAACCTGTTTCTAAAATGAAACTGACCACTTAGGTACCATTTTTAGGCGTTAAAACTCACTTTTCATTAAACCTGGGTTTGCGTTCATAATAGGGTACTGTTTTATTGAAAAATTTGAAGTCTAAGTGTAGTCTCGGGCCTCAACTTCGGGCCCTACTTCGGGTCATCTAACTTCGGTTCTAAGAATTCTTCGGTCCCTCAACCGAACTTCGGGTCCCTGGTTTTTAGAAAACTAACATCTAATACACCTATCTCGAGTCATCATCCAAACTTCGGGTCCCACCAACCGAAGTTTCATTCAACCGAACTTCGGTCCTACTTTAACTTTGATTCCCCCAAACATCTTTTTGTCTCAACAATCCTAGGTTCCTCAGACCCGAACTTCGTTCTATTAACCGAACTTCGGTTCCCAACAACCAAACTTCGGTCCTTCCAGCTGTTTTTCAGTTTCCACTTCAAAGATCACTTTTTCAACACGTCACTCACCAACCACATTCACCATGTCAAGAGATGCTCTTGTACAGGGTCAGAGAATAGACCACCAGTTCTCTTCCTCGATGAGTATGAGCAATGGAAAAAGAAGTTCCTCAAATTTATAAGCATGCAACCAATCGGTCATCTCATGATCCAGTCTATTATTGAGGTACCAGCTATTTTCTACTCAGACATTCCAACAGTTTCATCTACTCTTCCTCCCATTACAGCAGCAAAGTAAGTCCGAGGTCCTCAAGATGAACAAGGGAGAAAAAGACAAGCAGCAGACCACAGGGCAGAATATCTTCTGTACCAGACCCTTCCAACTAATATATTTGTAAGTGATGACAGTAACATGTCAGCAAAAGATATGTGGGATGAACTAGAAATGCAAATGCTTGGGGCCGATCTGAATGACAGGGCCAAGATTGAGGAAGCTAAGGCTAAATTTTCTAAGTTTAGGGCCAAAGATGGAGTATCCCTACAGGGTACCTTCACCATATTATGCACTGTTCTAAATGAACTGAACAAGCTCCACATCAACAAAGACCGGGATGATATCAATATCCAATTCCTATCTTCTCTGGCTCCCGAATGGGGCATTGCATGTAGATCAATAAAGAGAGCTCTGGAAACCAGTGAGGTTTCCATAAGTGTTTTGTTTAAAGAGCTGAAGAAACACCAGGGAGATGTTGTTGCTCACAAGTAGATGGCCAATACTCTGGATTCTCTGTTGCTGAATGTGAACCAAATTTCAAAAACCAATGATTCCCTGGAATTTCTATCCAGCAAGACACATGTTCCTGAGCCACTACCAACCCCATCTCCTACACCCTGCTACACCCAAGTTGGTTCATCCTCTCAATATCCATTTGCCATACCCCAGATGCATGAGCCCTTGGATGCCGAAGAGGCTAATATACACGAACAAATGGCCTTGTTGTCGAATCGCATTCAGCAAAAGCGATTCTATCATAACAAGACCAACAAGCAACTCCGATTTGACATTGACCCAAGGAGGTATCCTGATGAGAGGAGAGATGAAAGGAGAGAGGAGAGAGATGATAGGAGAAGAGAGGAGTGGAGGAGAGATGACAGGGATGAAAGAAGCTATGATGATCGGAGAGAGAGAAGATACGAGAGGAGAGACTATCGAGATGGTCGCTATTATGAAAGGTGTGACGATAGAAGGGATGATGATAGGCAGGAGACTCACCGACGTGAGGACAGCCGGGTATCCTGCCGAGCTGATAAGAGGCCGAAACACAGAGATGAACGGCCAAGGACTGACGAGCCCAAAACTTCTGACGGCCGTGCGTGCTACAAATGCGGGAAACCCGGTCATTTTACTCGAGAATGCAAGCATCAGTTCAAGCATGATATGGGCTACTATGATCAAAAGGTAGTGGTTCTTAAGAAGAGAGCTGATGCTATGACACTCGTAGCCCACGAAGACTACTGGGTTGATGAAGTGTCTGATGATGAGGAAGAGAGGGGCTGGAACTGCTATATGGCCGAGAGAATTAGGTCCGCCGATTGTGTTACTCCCTCTGACACCGAATTAGACAAGTCTATAGAGGGGGAGAACAATGAAGAATCTACAACCTGTCTGATGGCCATATCCGGGGATTCAGAAAGCTCCACATCAGTCTGTGAGGTAAATGAGGTACATTCCCTTTACTTTCATCAATCTTTAAATACTAAATTTGTAAAGAATGAATGTGAATGACACACACAAATGCTTGAGTTAGAAGCAAAATATAACGCTGAAAAAGAAAAGTGTGTCAAAGCAGAATAATTGGCTCAATCACTAAAAGGAACATCTGACACGTTTTAAAAGAACTTGTTAAACGAGCATAGTCTGGTCAAAACCTTTTTATGTGAAAAAGTTCTGGCTGAGGATATGAACACTCCACTTAAGAATTGTATTGATACAATTACTGAGGGAAAGAGTTCCTTAGAAAACGAGAGAAAGGTTAAAATGATTGAAAAAGAACGAAAGGTTTGTACTCACGAATCAAAACCTTCGTGATGAATTCTTAAAACGGGGTCAATCTGCACAAACTATTCATCTAAATCAACCAAAAGAAACTAAGTTTTATCATTCCAAAGAAGGAATAGGTTTTAACAATCCTAAGTTTTTGAAAAGGCTCAATCGGTTTTACCAATGCTATATGATAAAAGATACATGGGACGCGGGTATCAGGCCTTCTTTCATCACTCATCAGAAAAAGTCCTGGCCGAAGAGGAGAAGAGAAATCAAAATGAAAATAGGAAAATCCTTATACGTATGAAAAACTAAACGACAGTTATCCTTACAGAGTAACCACTCTTGAGGATGATTTCTTCTTTTTGCTATTCATCAACAGATTTGAAAGCCAAACTTGTTAAACCAATTCCTCATCCTTATATTCATACCACTGTTCTTCAACACAAAATCAAAGTTTTAGAAAAGAAATTAAGGACAGCTCATGAGAAAACTTCTGCCAGTCAAGAAGTTCTTCTCACAAGCGAGGAAAAGTTAGAAAAACAAATTTTTGAACACTGTATAGAATTAACTCTTTACAAAGAACGACTTAATACTGTTTCAGAATGATTAAGTTCTTGCACAAAAGATTCAAAAATCTCTCCTCCTGCTAGTGTCCTAAATACATCACAAGTCAAAGGTAAAACCAAAATTGAAGTTTTTTTTAAAAATTTCCGAAGGTGAGTGTTCAAATTTTTCAAAAGCTGAGGTTTCCAAGAAGACTAAGAGTAAATCAAAGTCCTCCAAGAAGCCCACTCACCAAGGAATCTCTCTAAATCAAAGCCTTCCAAACGTACTGACTCTTCTTGTTTTGTACTTACAGATCATATAAGAATGGTTCCAAAAATGACAATGCAAGACTTTTCCAGTTTCTATGTGAAGAAGGCTGTCAGGC
This sequence comes from Centrapalus pauciflorus, assembly GCA_020465985.1. Taxonomy (NCBI): domain Eukaryota; kingdom Viridiplantae; phylum Streptophyta; class Magnoliopsida; order Asterales; family Asteraceae; genus Centrapalus; species Centrapalus pauciflorus. The sequence continues at coordinate 18,827 of JAANYP010006617.1, read as the reverse complement.
CGAATGTGTTTGTTTCTAGTGATAAGGGGAATGTAATTTCTGAGAACATTGAATGTACTGTAACAAACATGAATTCGTGTTTGAAATATTCATTCGCATAATGTTTGTTTTATGTCCTACTCAGTTTAGACACCAACTACCTGAAATGAATAAATATGTGCCATATCTAGAAAATTGAGTTCATAAAAAGAAAAATAAAAACAGTGCATCATTAGCCTCATCGAAGACTGAAATATGAATTTTGCCTAAGGCTACACCAAAGGCAAATACGAAACAGGTTTTAAAAATTCCTAAACAAAGGTAATCTCACCGCCTAAGGGTTCAAAGCCAGTTAGACCCACATACAAATGTGTTCCAAAAGGTTCTGCATCTGGACCACACACAACTGCAATATGGGTTCCTAATACTGTGAACTTATCTGGAACTCCTAACAAAAATGGACCAATCCTAAAATGGGTACCCAAAGTTGTGTGATTTAATGCAGATGGTTCTTGGTTACTTCAGATCAAGACCCGCACTTCAAAGATATGGCTTCTAGTTAACTCAAACTAGGACCCATCCTTCCGTGAAACAGTTTATGTGCATCTTTACACAAAAACCAATGTGTTTGGCTCCTGTGCACCCGGTTCAGGACCCGTTCTTAACCCAACATATTTTCTGAACAACTCGGTTCAAAACACGGTTTGCAAGTCAATTCAATATTATAGTCATGAATTTTATTTCACCTACCTGATAATTGATCTAAAAATGTCATAGTCTTAACACAATTCATGTCTCAGGCTAAATCCATTTGGTATATGGATTTGGGTTGCTCCAAGCACATGACTAGGAGAAAAGAGTTACTGTCCGACATAGTAGAACAATACTACGGAACAGTTAGGTTCGGAAATGATAACCACGCTCAGATAAAGGGATACGGTGATTTGGTTCTAAACAATCTGGTAATCAAGGATGTTGACTATGTTGAAGGGTTATCTCAGATCAGTTTTCATGAAGAACCCCAAAAGCTACAGCCGAAGGCTCCTTATGGAACTTCATGGTCGTTCAAAGGGGGAGCAAGCAATATATTATCAAATGATGCTGAGAGAGCATAGAGCAAAGGAATTGGTGTGGTCAAAGTCAAAGGCAAAAAGTTCCACAACATCACGACATATAAGAGAGCCAGGGTTTTGATGCCATCCATCTTCTTCAGTAGGGAAGTTACTACACAGCATGAAGTTAATGAGCTAGATCTGGACTTCATGACCTTTGACAATGTAGAGATTATGCATGATTAGTAGGTCAGATTCAAGAAAGTATCAGAACCGATGGAGAATGATCTTTGTGCCCTAACGTGCTGTATGAATAGACAATCAATAGTCATGTGCATCAAAGATTTTAAGATAGTGATCGAGAAAAATTTTGTAAAAGTTAGATTGACTCCCCCAGATTAGAGTTTTCCCAGGATTGATCATCAACCCATGTATCATGTCATTTTGAAACCTGAGCATGGTGTAGTCTACCTAAACAAACAATGAAACAATTGTTCATGAGGTCATTGATTGAGTTATTATTTGTAATCATTTGACAGAAATACAATATTCTATTTTGTGAAAAAGATGGCTATTTGTGTGTATGGTGAGGTCATTGATTGAGTTATTATTCTCTTTGTTCTTCTCACAATCATCCATAAAATCTGTGTTTAATCACTTGAGTGCAATATTTATTACTAGGATCACAATTACATTATTTAACATTATTTCAGGACCCAATTGACAATTGGTGTAACAAGTTCTTTTCGAACCTTCATCTCACTGCCAAAGAAGCCGGAGCATTCCGTCAAGTGGAGGACAATTATTAAATGGATAACTTCAAACCTTCCAGTAAGCTATCTGTTGGGAATAAATAATAGAGATGAAACAATTATATTATATATGTTTGTAAATACTCAATAGTTTAGGGGTTGTTTGTGTAAATACTTAATACTTGTGTATTAAGTATAAATAGGAATGGTATGTGCACTGTTGAATAACGAATCTCAGATTACACATACGCACATACGATTGCATGTTGAACAGTAGAGAGAGAAGAATTGCCTAGCAAGTCAAGAACACCAATGTAATATTTCTTCTCTTATTATTCAAGCATTCGATATTCTGTAATTGTTATAATCGTTCATATATGATTGTTTGTTTATGAATGAATTGCATGAAAGTGAATTATCAATTGATATCAGAGCCAAATATGGCTAAATTTGAGTGAATTTGAATCTGAATTTTGAAAAATATTTGAACACTGTTACATTCGAAATTTTAAAATTTCAGAAAATCATTTGTGGATTTTGATTTGTAATGGAATGAATTTTAGATCGAAGGTGTGAAATTTAAAGGCGAATCTGATGATATAAGCATCAAATATTATCTCTAAACACACAAAATTTAATTGGGAAATTTCAGTTTTTTTGAAAAACTGTGTGTTCTTGAGGTATTTTGATCGATTTTTGGTTTTTAATCAAAAAATTGGATAAAGTTGTTTCACAAAAGTTGTTTCTGCTATCATAACGAGCCTTCGTTGTGATTTGTAGATCAATTTGGGAAATTTTTGAAAAATTTTATGGATTTTGACTTGAATCTGTCAAAAACGGTTGAATCTCGGGCAAAACTGCATTCTTAGTGTTATTCGAGTTTTATGAAGGCTTTATTCGAGTTTTATGAAGGCTTTATTCGAGTTTTATGAAGCTTTATTCGAGTTTTATGAAGCTTTAACTGAGTTTTGTAACACTTCAACCGAGTTTCATCAAAGTCCATTCAAGTCCATTCGAGTTTGCTTAGTGCTTTGACTGAGTTTTATCAATGCTTTGACCGAGTTTGATCCCTTGTTATTCGAGTTTCATACTTTATCATTCGAGTTTTATAAAGATTCATTCGAGTTTCATTCATAACCATTCGAGTTTCAACCTTCTTCAATCGAGTTTTATTATGCATCAATCGAGTTTCATTATGCTTCATTCGAGATTGATTATTAAGCATTTGGGTTTTGACAATTTGACCTTTGCTGCTTAAATTGACCATAACTTTTGACTGGAACATCGTTAGAAGGCCTACCATACGCCAAAACGAAGCTTAAACCAAGATCTACAATTTCTAAAATGGGCATAGCCAGTTCGGTAAATTTTCGAGGCTCAATTCCACTCCAGAAAAAAGTTACGGGCAATTTTCTACAGAAAAGCTAAAATTTCAACATCAAAAAGTCATTTTAGAGATGATTTTTCACTAGTTATCATTTACTGAAATAGGTTTTCAAAGTTCTATCAGAATTCACTCAGTTTTTCCATAAAAGATCTTGGAAGTTCATTTTTCTCCAATTCATAATGGAATATGAAAAATTTTCAAAGTCTGAGCTAATTGCAAAACTTACTTAATCTGAAAAGATTCGTAAGAACAATAACGACATTCTCGTTCAGTTAAATACTGATAAACATTTGGCGTTATGTGACGTACAAATATTGAACGAATAAATTCAGGGCTTAAAAGAAAAACAAAACTCTAAGAGTTGTGCTCATCAATTGAAAATATCTGAATTAAAGAACTTGATGAGCTGAAACAAGAAAATTTTCAGAATGCAACTCAACTAAAACATCATTTGCCTGAAAGATCTGATCTTTACAAGATAGTTAAAGATCTTGAAAAATTACTTTCTAAAACAAATCATATTGATCAAAATTGTGTTTTAAACAAATCGAAAGAATTTTTTGCTTTTGAAAAAGAGTTGTCTTTAACTAAAGATTCTCTTGAGAAGGAAAGACATGCGTTCTTACTGAAAGAACAAGATTTTAACACAAAATCTAAGTTGTTTGAAAATGAAAGAAAGATCTTTTTAATAAAAGAACAATCTTTTAAAACTGATTTCCAATCATTTGATAATGATAGAAATTCTTATTTGGTCATTAGCAACGGATTAGAAGATCAGATACTTCATCTTTCTAAACAATTTAATGATATTCCTTCTTCAAAACAATCAGAGGTTAAAGATCCTTCAGTTTGTTCAAAATCTAAAGTTGATCAATCTGATTTATCTACAGAAAGTGAAAAGAATCCAACTGAATTTTCTAAATTTGATTCTTCTTCAGATCTTAAACTTAAGTATCTGTTAAAGATACACAGAGGCAAAGATACAATTGTTGAACAACTTTCGGTCAAGATTTACACTGGTGAATCTTCGAAGTCAAATTTTCCTAAAGTTTCTGAAAATACTAGTCATTCTAATCAGAAAACATTTTCACAATAAAATACCAAGTATTATCAGAAACAGGCAAGAACCGGACAGTTTTTCAAAAAGAAGAGTTCGCAAAAGTCTGATCATTCAAATTCAAGTTTCTTTAGAATTTCAGATATTCAATTTTCTCATACTCAAAGAAATTTGTTTTCTGCTTTTGAAAGAGAAGCTGATAGTTATAACTTGCAATGGGTACCAAAATCTGTTTTGAAATGGGTACCCAAGAGCGCTAACAAGTCTGGATCCAAATCTGTTTGGATACCAAAGACATCTTAAATTTTGCAGGTTATAGGTTTCTTATCATTTCAGATAAGGACCCGTTCTACATTTCAATAGGCTCTTGATTACATCAGATCAAGACCCGTGTTTCAACTCTAGATGGTTTTTAGTCATATCAGACTAGAACCCGGACTTCATCTCAAGATACTCACAACAGAGTAGAACCCGATCTTCACTGAAATTAATTTTTGTATTTTTCAGTACAGAACCCAAGCTAATGGTTTTCAGTTACTTCAGACTGAAACCCAAGCTTCTGCGACAAATGGCTTCAAATCACTCCAGATTAGAACCCAAGTCTAAAAGACAAATATTTCTGGAATTCCTGCCCTGAATTCAACTCTGAAACTGCATTGATTTAGAGAGAGTTTTATTTTTATAATTTTTTGCTCCTGATTTAATTTCTCTGAGTTGACTAACTTTGTGTGCTTATTTCTAGGGGGAATTTCAGACGCACTTTCACGATGACATTTTTCAAAACTGTGTGTGATTTTTCACGAAAATATTTGATACACACATAAAATAATTTTTGAGCTGAAGAGAAAATTTTTTTTTCTCTAATTCTCTGAATCTATCATTTAGATGAATTGATCTAATCTCTTTGATTTTCATGATCTCATTTCTTCTGAGATTTTCTTCATTTGTCTCCCATGTATTCTGAATTCTTCCAATCATTTTCATATTCTCCCAAGTGCTAATTTTTTCATGAAAATCTGATTCATTTCATATCATATATCAGATTTTTCATTTCATTTTGATATCTACCAACTCATCATTCCCCAAATTCATTCTGGATTTCATCTTCCAATTCATTTGAGCTATAAATTCTAATAAGTATTTGTATGATATCTCATGAGCTGAAATGCTTAAGATTATTTCTGCTGACTCCGATTATGCACCTAACTATGTGATAGGCATAAATATCGCTTCTATGGTCTAACCAGAACCGGAAGACCTACCCAAGAAGCAAACCAACTGTAGTTTGTGTGGGTGAGGGTTTTTTTAGGTCTATTAGTTGAGAAGTGTCAGTTATCACGGGATACTGACAGGGTCGAGCAGAGATAAAATGCAAATGAGAGGGATATATAGATAGGAGATGGTGGTGCATCAGATTATGCTTTCTCTATAAAGCTGACTGATTTTAATTCTGAAAAAGTGTGACGGAGGGAGCGTTGTTGAAAAATGTTGAGAGCTGAGAGTTGAGAAAGGATTTGAAGAAAAGATAATCCTACCTACACTGTGTCGGCTGGGTAATCCACATAATCTATCAAGCCCTAGGTGACTTGATATTGAAAAAGACGTCATGGACCCAGTGACGCATGCACTTAACCCCACCAACTACTCAGTTATCTCTCAAAAGATTTCTGTTTCAATAATCATGGAGATATAACACATTTCTATTGATATATCATTTGGATATTATTGATATTGAAACAAGGAAGACATTTGCTCCGGTCTCCCACTTCATTTGATGCACATTGTGTCTAGAGCTGATGATATACACTTTTAGGACACATCGAGTCTAACAGTCTGTGTGACTACAAACTGCTAGTCCAAAGTGACTAAGCCGGAACAAATAAGAGTTATTCTTTAATGATAAAGGATTTCACAATGACTATTTGGAAATCCTACCAGTGTTAACATCACGCCAGCGCTGAGAGTTTGTCACATAGATTATGTCTATTGTGTAAACAGGAATCCTATGTGGACCTGGACTCGTTATTTCACAAAATGAATGTGTTTCATTTTCCCCAAACTTGAAAAGCTTTGTTTTTTGTTCTGAAAAGAAATAGTATCAAATCGAGGGGGAGTGAAATTTTTGAGGGGGAGTGAGATAGATTTGTTTAGTATAGGGAAAGAGGATATCAGTTTGAGGGGGGAGAAAATCAATTTATAATATTTCTGAATTGTAATTGTTGTTGTATTTCATCTACTGTAAACTTCAATGTTACAATGTCTCTGAAGATTTTGCATGATGTTCATATTTCTTATGATCATCATGAGGGGGAGAAAAGCTAAAGTTCATAAACAACTGTTGAGTAGTTTGAAGTCAACTGAAGACAATTGCTACATCATATCAAGACAATTGATAAAGGAAGAGAATCGAAAGCTATTCATGATCCAAGGGGGAGTGTACTTGTAACATCCCAATTTTCAATTATGTGTAATTTACAATTATTAAGACTCAATTATTTGTATTAATGAAATGTTATGTCAATTTAAGTTATTTTGATCATTATCAGTTAAATAAGAAAATACGAAGTTGAGGGGTATAATGTGCAATTGGGACAAAATAGAAATAAAAAGGGAAAAACCCTTTCATTTCCACCAACTCACTCTCTCACTACTCTCTCTCTCTACCGTATTCTCTCTCAACTCTCTCACTCTCTCGGATTTCAACTCAAGAACCCAAGAATCATCAAATTTTCAAGTGCAAAATCTGGATTCAAGTAGCAATTAAGGAACTATAACAGTTGCAACAAACGTTTTAAGGTAACAATCTCCTTATATCACGAAGTTTTGAAGTTTTTGGTTCGGGTTTTATAGAAACCGAATCCTAAGATTTTGATTTAAGATGTTAATGCATGTAGTATATTATTGTTGAAATGTTTAAATCTAGTATTGATGATGCAACATACAAAATTTCAGAATCAGATTCGAACTATAAGTGTGATTTCAAGATATGTGTGTGTTTTAGTGTGTGTGTTCATCGTGACTCATAAGAAAAATGGACACAAATCGGTTATTTTGGTACATAAGTGTTATATTATAAGTTGATATAGTACATTTAAGCTCACATTTGCAATATTAGGCTCAAAACATGCAAAAATGGTCAAAATGCAAAATCTGGAAAATCTGGAAATTTTACAAAGTATGAACTCGGTTCGGATGAACCGAATTTGGACCATCCGAATTCGGGCACTGTTCATCCGAAGTCCGAACTCGGACCCTAACCCAATCTGGACTCACCCAAATTCGGACCAATAGTGAATTCGGACCAAAGACCCATTTTCGGACCTACAGTCACTTCGGACGAATAGTAATTTCGGACCTTGCCGAATTCGGACCCTGCCAACTTCGGACCAATACCATATTTCGGACAACCTTGCATTTCGGACCATCCGAATTCGGATGTGGTCCGAAATCAGTACAATTATACTTAGTTTTCAGAATACAATTTTTAAGCAATTACTGACATTAATTCACTATTACACCTACTTTACAGATCATTGTGGTGTTATCAAAACACACATTGATTCAGGATCAAGTCACAAAACCAATCACTGTGAGTAACAGATTGTCATTCGAACATTTATTGTTTTTGCATTCATGTTTATACATTCAATGGCATGTTCACGTTGTTCATATACTTCATTTGGCACTCATGAAATGATTTGTTGTTATGATGCACACTCGTACTTGACATGTAACACACATGTAGCTTGCGTTCATTTGAAAGTGCATCTATTTACATCATGCTTGCACTGCATGATCATTACTTCATAATCTGATGCGACCTGGACTGGGGCTGACAGCAGGCCACTGTCGGGGACTGATCATCCCACTCGTATCCCATCAGGTTCGGCACATCCCCGATCAGCATATTGAACTGCCAACCCATGCTTGCACTGCATGGTTTTTCACATACACTGAGGCTTACACTGCCGATATTCACATACATGGGGCTTACACTGCCCATGGTTAAGCATTGTTTGTAAAGAAATATTTGTTGTATGCATAATCTGTTATCTCACTAAGCATTTAGCTTACTGTTGACTCACCATGTTTTCAGGCAAAGGCAAAAGTGTAGCTGGACCTTCCACTTAAGCATATCAAATCAATATCCCGGAGACTATAGAAGCTATTGGTACTTGAATGTAATAGCATTGGGCTGGGATTCATTACTTCTAAAACAATTATGTTGATGTAATAGTTAGACTTTTATCACTGTAGACATGTATTCTATTGCTTTAGTGTGGATGTGCTTAATTCTAATTTAAGTATTCAATTTCAATTATTATGATACTCATTGGGTTGTTAGTCGATCCTGGAGATTACAATTATATCATTAATTTAACAAGGACGTCACAGTACTTACAAGAAAATCAAAGAAAAGAAGAAGATTCACGAAAAATCCCTTCTTTCATCGAAAATTGATTTCATCTCTAAGGGAGAGATTGTTAGGGACAATATTCATAGAGTTGAAATGAATTTTACTTTTAATTATTGTGTTCATCTCTATGGGGGAGAATGTTGGGAATAAATAATAGAGATGAAACAATTATATTATATATGTTTGTAAATACACAATAGTTTAGGGGTTGTTTGTGCAAATACTTAATACTTGTGTATTAAGTATAAATAGGAATGGTATGTGCACTGTTGAATAACGAATCTCAGATTAAGGGGCTGTAGGTTTAAGGATTTCAAAAGTAACGGGGCTGTTACTTTTGATGGAACCGGTGATGCTGTGACTGCATTGGAATGGATCACCACCACGGAACGAACTTTCAGGATCAGCGACTGTGCTGATAAAGACATGGTCCGCTTTGCAACCGCTATGTTTGCAAGGGACGCTGTTATGTGGTGGGATGCAATGACACATGTGCTGACGATGGAGGTAGTGTCACACATGTCTTGGAACGAGTTCAAGGAAGTATTCTCCCAGCAATACTGTCCTACTGATGAGAAGCGCCGTCTAGAGGCGAAGTTCCTGAATCTGACTCAAGGAACGAAAACGGTTACACAATATGCCGTTGAGTTCACCCGATTAAGTTTGTTCGCACCGCATCAAGTTGACACAGAAGAAAGAAAAATAGCCCGGTTTGAGGCCGGATTGGATTATGAGATACGCCGAACCATAAGTGGGGTTCGTTATACAACGTTTGCTGGGTTACTTGAGGCTGCTCGAAATGTGGAGCAGATTGTTTTGATGTCTGGTTATGTCATTGGTTCAACTGCCGCATCACCGACTCAACCGTCGCCGCCAAAAAGGCAGCGGGAGTCTGGATCCTCCCGATTCTCTCCCCAATCTCATCAACAATCATCATCACCCAAAAAGGGAAGGGCCTTTTCGGCCAGTTCTGAAATGAGAGACTGCAGGAGGTGCAGGAAATCGCACTCTGGGGAGTGCAAAGCTCAAGACATGTATTGCTTCTGCTGTGGGCAGAAGGGCCATCATTGGGAACATTGTCCTCGAAAGGACGATGCGTGCTACAACTGCCATAGACTTGGCCATTTCTCAAGGGACTGCCCGAAACCCCCACGAGATCAGAATGCTCCACAATCAACAGCAAGATCTTCTGTAGCTTCCACTGCTCGCAGGGATCAATCTCATAGGGCTCCAACAAGGGCATTCCAAATCACAGCTGAAGAAGCAAAGGATGACCCGGAGGTGGTCACTGGTACGTTCTATGTTAATTCCATTCCTGCACGTGTATTGTTTGACTCTGGAGCAAATCGTTTGTTTGTCTCCACTACATTTGCTCGTCAATTTAACATGCCTACTTCGAAACTACAATTTGTACTTGACATAGAAACTGCTAGCAATATGTTAGTAAAAGCAGACAAGGTATATAGGAATTGCACTTTACTTGTAGAAGATGTAGTGTTCAACGTAGATCTAATTCCCATGGAGTTCGGGGAGTTTGATGTAATAGTAGGTATGGATTGGTTGGTTCACAATGAGGCCCAAATCGTTTGCAAGAAAAGAATGATAAAGATTACCACTCCTGAGGGCCGAGACATATGCATTTATGGTGACAGACACAAAGGCGACTTATGCCTTATTTCAATTGCAAAAGCCCGAAAGCACGTCGCCAAGGGTTGTTCTGCATACTTAGCCTACGCTGTTGATGCAAAGGCTGAAGTTCAATCTCTTTCTACCGTTCCTGTCGTTTCCGAATTTCCAGATGTCTTTCCAGAAGATATCTCGGGATTGCCACCTGACCGTCAAGTGGAATTCCGTATCGATCTCGTTCCCGGAGCTGCTCCAATAGCAAAGGCTCCGTACCGATTAGCCCCTGCTGAAATGCAGGAAATGATGAAGCAATTACAGGAGCTGCTCGATAAGGGTTTCATACGCCCAAGTTCTTCTCCATGGGGCGCTCCTGTGTTGTTCGTTAAGAAGAAAGATGGCACATTGCGAATGTGCATCGACTATCGAGAACTCAATAAAGTCACAATCAAGAACAAATACCCGTTGCCCCGGATTGATGATCTCTTCGACCAGTTACAAGGCGCAAGTTACTTCTCGAAGATTGATCTTCGTTCGGGTTATCACCAACTCAAAGTACACCCTGATGACATTCCAAAGACGGCTTTCAGAACTCGTTACGGACACTACGAGTTTCTGGTAATGTCGTTCGGTCTTACTAATGCGCCGGCCGCTTTCATGGATCTCATGAACCGAGTCTGCCGGCCAATGCTCGACAAATCGGTCATCGTGTTCATTGATGACATTCTCATTTATTCAAAAACCGAAAAGGATCATGCAGCACATCTGAGAGAATTACTAGAGTTGCTACGCAAAGAGAGACTTTACGCCAAATTCTCTAAATGTGAATTCTGGTTGAGGCAGGTACGTCTCAACATTCGAAACAATTTCATGATCCTTATACTCAATCATAAACCCTTTGTTAACTTGTACTTACTCAATATTCAATTCAGATCCAATTCTTGGGGCACGTGATATCTGGTGCTGGGATTGCTGTTGATCCTGCAAAGATCGAAGCTATCCAGAACTGGGAATCACCCCGCAACGCCTCAGAGATTAGGAGTTTTCTGGGATTGGCTGGTTACTACCGCCGATTCATCAAAGACTTCTCCAAAATCGCCGTTCCTCTCACTAAGCTTACTCGCAAGAACGCGACCTTCTTTTGGAAAGAAGAACAACAAACGGCCTTTGACAACTTGAAGAATCTGCTAAGTGAAGCACCTGTGTTAGCCCTGCCTGAAGGGAACGAAGACTTTGTTGTCTATACAGATGCATCAGGCACGGGTTTAGGTGCTGTTCTAATGCAAAGAGGAAACGTCATAGCTTATGCTTCTAGACAACTCAAACCACATGAGAAAGATTACTCTACTCATGATCTAGAGCTAACTGCTGTGACTTTCGCTCTCAAGTTATGGAGACACTATTTGTACGGAACCAAGTGTCAGCTCTACACCGATCACAAGAGTTTGAAGTACATATTCAGTCAAAAGGACTTGAATATGAGGCAAAGAAGGTCAATGGAGCTGATAAAAGATTACGACTGTGAGATTCTCTATCATCCAGGGAAGGCCAACGTAGTGGCCGATGCTCTAAGTCGAAAAGCATACTGCAAGGCATATTGCTATGCCTTGACTTCTACAATTTTGACCTCAACTATTATAGATGATGTTAGGGCTGCTCAGTTACAGGCCCTAAAAGAAGAGAATGTTAAAGATGAAGATATCAGAATACAGTTGCCATTAATGCAAGATGATGGAACTGGATTAAAGGGTATTTATGGCAGAGTGTGGGTTCCTAAGTTCGGGAACATGAGGGAAGTGATACTTGAAGAAGCTCATCAATCCAAATTCTCAATTCATCCTGGTAGCACAAAAATGTACAACGACTTAAAAGCCGACTTCTGGTGGCCAGGATTGAAAAGAGATGTCGGTCAGTATGTTGAAAGGTGCAGAACATGTCGTCTAGTCAAAGCAGAACATCAACAACCCTATGGTAGTATGCAACCTCTTCCTATCCCTGAATGGAAGTGGGACCATATTACTATGGACTTCGTAACGAAGCTGCCCAAGACTCGTCGTCAACATGATGCCATTTGGGTCATTGTTGACCGATTGACAAAATCTGCTCATTTCATTCCCATCCGAGAAACCTACTCACTGGACCGCCTTGCCCAGATCTACGTAAACGAAATCGTTATTAGGCATGGTGTGCCTAAGTCTATTGTCTCCGACCGAGATAGTAGATTCACTTCTAATTTCTGGGCTGCTCTACAACAGGGTCTTGGTACTCGTATCGCAATGAGTACTGCATATAGACCTCAATCAGACGGGCAAAGTGAAAGAACAATTTTAACTCTCGAAGACATGCTCAGAGCCTGTGTCATGGATTTGGGTGGTAACTGGGACGATCACCTCCCATTGGTTGAATTCTCCTACAACAATAGTTACCATTCCACTATCAAGATGGCACCGTTCGAGTTCCTGTATGGCAGAAAGTGTAGGACTCCAACCTGTTGGAGGGAAACAGGAGAAACTCCAATAGCCGGTCCTGCTTTGCTACAAGAAACCAATGAAAAGATAAAACTCATTCGGCAGTACATGAAAACGGCACAAGATCGGCAAAAGAATTACCACGATCGCCGTCATAAAGCAATAGAGTTTCAAAAGGACGATTGGGTATACTTAAAGGTTTCCCCAATGAAAGGAGTCACAAGATTCGTAAAGCGAGGAAAGCTATCGCCTCGATTCATAGGACCCTTCAAAATACTAGAAAGAGTTGGGAATCAGTCCTATCATTTGGACTTGCCGGAAGAATTGTCAAGTGTTCACCCAGTCTTTCATGTTGGGTACTTAAGGAAAAGTCTGGTGCCCGAGAGGGAACCATGGACTGATCACTCGGACATTAAGATTGACGAACGGCTAAGGTTCGTTGATGAGCCGGAGTGTATACTGGAAACAAAAGTCAAGAAACTCCGGAACAAAGAGATCAGGATGGTGCTGGTCAAGTGGAAGCATCATCGGGGAGCTAATCACACTTGGGAATCGGAAGAAGAAATGAAGACTAAGTACCCAAGTTTGTTTAGCGCAGCATGACTTCGCGGACGAAGTATAGGCGTGGTGGAGCCCATGCTGTAACATCCCAATTTTCAATTATGTGTAATTTACAATTATTAAGACTCAATTATTTGTATTAATGAAATGTTATGTCAATTTAAGTTATTTTGATCATTATCAGTTAAATAAGAAAATACGAAGTTGAGGGGTATAATGTGCAATTGGGACAAAATAGAAATAAAAAGGGAAAAACCCTTTCATTTCCACCAACTCACTCTCTCACTACTCTCTCTCTCTACCGTATTCTCTCTCAACTCTCTCACTCTCTCGGATTTCAACTCAAGAACCCAAGAATCATCAAATTTTCAAGTGCAAAATCTGGATTCAAGTAGCAATTAAGGAACTATAACAGTTGCAACAAACGTTTTAAGGTAACAATCTCCTTATATCACGAATTTTTGAAGTTTTTGGTTCGGGTTTTATAGAAACCGAATCCTAAGATTTTGATTTAAGATATTAATGCATGTAGTATATTATTGTTGAAATGTTTAAATCTAGTATTGATGATGCAACATACAAAATTTCAGAATCAGATTCGAACTATAAGTGTGATTTCAAGATATGTGTGTGTTTTAGTGTGTGTGTTCATCGTGACTCATAAGAAAAATGGACACAAATCGGTTATTTTGGTACATAAGTGTTATATTATAAGTTGATATAGTACATTTAAGCTCACATTTGCAATATTAGGCTCAAAACATGCAAAAATGGTCAAAATGCAAAATCTGGAAAATCTGGAAATTTTACAAAGTATGAACTCGGTTCGGATGAACCGAATTCGGACCATCCGAATTCGGGCACTGTTCATCCGAAGTCCGAACTCGGACCCTAACCCAATCCGGACTCACCCAAATTCGGACCAATAGTGAATTCGGACCAAAGACCCATTTTCGGACCTACAGTCACTTCGGACGAATAGTAATTTCGGACCTTGCCGAATTCGGACCCTGCCAACTTCGGACCAATACCATATTTCGGACAACCTTGCATTTCGGACCATCCGAATTCGGATGTGGTCCGAAATCAGTACAATTATACTTAGTTTTCAGAATACAATTTTTAAGCAATTACTGACATTAATTCACTATTACACCTACTTTACAGATCATTGTGGTGTTATCAAAACACACATTGATTCAGGATCAAGTCACAAAACCAATCACTGTGAGTAACAGATTGTCATTCGAACATTTATTGTTTTTGCATTCATGTTTATACATTCAATGGCATGTTCACGTTGTTCATATACTTCATTTGGCACTCATGAAATGATTTGTTGTTATGATGCACACTCGTACTTGACATGTAACACACATGTAGCTTGCGTTCATTTGAAAGTGCATCTATTTACATCATGCTTGCACTGCATGATCATTACTTCATAATCTGATGCGACCTGGACTGGGGCTGACAGCAGGCCACTGTCGGGGACTGATCATCCCACTCGTATCCCATCAGGTTCGGCACATCCCCGATCAGCATATTGAACTGCCAACCCATGCTTTCACTGCATGGTTTTCACATACACTGAGGCTTACACTGCCGATATTCACATACATGGGGCTTACACTGCCCATGGTTAAGCATTGTTTGTAAAGAAATATTTGTTGTATGCATAATCTGTTATCTCACTAAGCATTTAGCTTACTGTTGACTCACCATGTTTTCAGGCAAAGGCAAAAGTGTAGCTGGACCTTCCACTTAAGCATATCAAATCAATATCCCGGAGACTATAGAAGCTATTGGTACTTGAATGTAATAGCTTTGGGTTGGGATTCATTACTTCTAAAACAATTATGTTGATGTAATAGTTAGACTTTTATCACTGTAGACATGTATTCTATTGCTTTAGTGTGGATGTGCTTAATTCTAATTTAAGTATTCAATTTCAATTATTATGATACTCATTGGGTTGTTAGTCGATCCTGGAGATTACAATTATATCATTAATTTAACAAGGACGTCACATTTTGGGAGCAGGTTCAGCTCATTTGGAGCCTGCTTCACTCCAATCTGAGTCTACCCAGAGTCAGCCTAGACCCTCTGGTTACTCCCAACAGGAACCAGTTGTACAAACGGAGATACCCACATCAACTATCCCAGCCTCCCAACAGGCTGAGGATATTGAAAGACAGGAGTCCTCTCCACTCCATACTGTGTCCACACTGTCCCCCACTCATATCTCATCACACACTGAGTCTGCACGAGGTGCCCACGCTGCTGATATAGACCAATCAGCAGCTCAGCCTCAAACTTCTGCTCCCCATGATACAGCTGTTCTACACCAAACAGCTGCTGAGGAACCAACAACCCAAGCTGATGAACCTCAGGGATCATACCATCCCTCTGGTGAGGCTGCTCCCTTCATGCAAATTCCATCAGCAGGTTTCACCACTGCTGATGTTGAAATGCATATCCCATCTCCCTATGATGAGGTGCCTTTAGACCAAGGCACTGCAGAGGGAACCACCACTGGTCTTGATGAGGGTGTTGCAACACAAGCAGCATCTGAAAGGCCCCAAACATCATCCCCTTCTCCTAGTGATGCAGCTACAGCTGCTGCTGAAGGACCCCTTGATCCCTCCAACCTGGGTCATCTTACTTTTGCCCAGGCTATGGAGCTTCTGTCCAAAGTCCCTCTTCCCTCTCCATCACATCCTCACACACCAGCTTCATCATCATCTTCTCCATCTACCCACTCAAAACAATCTACCCATACACCTCCATCTCCCAAAGTCCTTCCTGCCTTTGAAGGATCAGCTTTCTTTGCTGACCAACAAAGTTGGTTCTTTGGAAAACACCATGCACTCTCTACCCTCCATCATATCAGACTCTGTGTCTGCACAGCTTCAGGGGTTCTTTGATTCGTTCAAGACCTCTTTCCCTACCGCCTCACAACCTGATCATTCTCCACAGCTGTTAGCACTCACTGCTCAGCTGCAAAATGTATCCACCTCCCTCTCCTCTATTCTTTCCATTCAGCAGGACTCTGTGTCCTCAATGACAGCTATTTCCCAACAGCTGTCCTCACTAATTACTTCTTGCACTTCTACTCTTCCTGCCACTCTGGCCAGCCTGACCACCTTAATTGGCTCCCTATCTAATACTGTGTCTTCAAACCTTGGTGATGTGCAAGATTCTCTCGAAGTACATCTAGCACAGCTTCAAAGTTTGCTGTTCACAGCATCTGATAGGGAAAACATAGTTAAGTTGACCTCCCTAGCTGATTCTCACTCCTCTTCTCTTCAGACCTGTCTTTCCCAGATTACTGAGGTGAAGGATAACTTGGCTTACTTAGTGACTAGCCTTGTTGGTCCTAAACCTTCTACTAAACCTACTGGCAAGCCTGCTGACTTTGTGTCTTCAGGCAGACCAGGTGTTGAAGTCGCCGCTTCATCTCCTTCAAAGGGGGAGAAGTCATCTGCCTCGAAGACTAAGTCTAAGGGGGAGAAAACTTCTTCTCCTAAGGAGATACCAGTGTCTGCAACTCACACTGTCAGCCAGCAGATGTCTTTGAAACAGGTCAGCTGAAGGTGCCTCTCAAGCTGCTATGCCTACTCAGGCTGTCTCTCCAAACCCTGCTTAGTCTAAGGGGGAGGAAGTCATTCCTGAGGACAGGCCTAGCAGTAAAAGGAGGCACTTAATTCTAACTGAAGAAGAAGAAGAAGAAGAGGAAATTCCTGAGGCTGCTGTCACTACAGCAGCAGCTAAAGGAAAAGAAAAGGCAGCTGATGATCCCATACAGCAGAAACAGGCAGAAATTCAATTTCACAAGGCCAGGGCAAAAGAGATGGGTCTTCCTATGCACAAGTACTTTGAGTTTAGAGAAGAACAGCTTCAAGCTCTGGAGGAATTGAGAAAAGAAGAAGAATCTGCTAAAGCTGCTAAATCCTTTGCACTCCAAGAAGCAAAGAAAAATAAAATGTCTACCTTGGAGGTGCAAAAGAAAATAATGGAAGCTGCCAGACAATCAGCAGGGGAGAAAGAGAAGGAAGTAGAGAAAGGTACTCAGGTCTCTGTGACCAAATCAACAGTACCCCATGCAAGAGCTCAATACCACTTTGACAACTTGGCTAAGAAAAAGTTTCATGATGTTGCTGAAAGAAGGCTAGCCAAGGAAGCAATTGTCAAAGATGTCCCTGTATCAAGGAAAGGCAGTCAGTGGAAGCTTAAAATAACAAGGATGGGTGCAACAGGCCCAGAATTGGAAACTTATGACCACACTGATGTAGCTCAGATGGGATACAGGGAGTGGATTGAGCTGGCAGTTGCCCTGAGTGAATTAAAGTCTGAAACTGCTAAACAGATCAGGGCATATGTCAAGAAGTTGATGGAAAGAGTAAAGGATCTTGGCCTGATATCTAAGGAAGTTAGTGAAGGTGTCTTTGTGACACATCCAAAAATAAAGGCCAGGAGAACAAAGAAGGACACAGAGATGGAGCTACTCCTTACACTGATCGAACAGGGCGACTATGCCATTGAAATGAAAGGAGTTGATCATAGCCTGCCAAGTGGAATAGAGTTTGAGGATGGCAAAAATTATTGAAGAACCTGAGCTGGGGGCATTTTTTGTAGATCCCCTAACTCAGAAGAAGTGCTTCCAAAGAGCCTCAGAGCTGTACAAAGTTGATCTGAGACAACTTGCCGCCTTCAGACTTGCAGTTTCATTTAGGCAGTCTAGCAAATGGAGAGCAGCCATCTGGGATAAGCTCAGAGGCTTCTATGAAAGAGGAGAGCTCAATGATCCCAAGTTCATGATCATCAGAAGTGAAGTTGAGGAACTTGAGGATACAAGGGAAGAACTGGAAAAGATGGTTCAGGATCCTTCTCCATTGTAATGAAGTCCATCTACCGTCTGGGTAGGTGAAGAATGGAAGTTGTCCATCAGTTGGACAGGCTTACCGTTTTCTGCTCCCAACAAAAACAGTCCAATGTACATTAGTTGTACTCTATGTTACATATGTTGTAATTCTCTTTTACATTAGTTGTAAAATACATTAGTGCATTAGTTGTACTCTTGTAAAAACATGTGTTGTTGTATGTAATCAAGAATCAGTGTATATAAAATCTGATCTTTTACTAGACTGTAATGTTGTAATTTTATTTCAGCAAATGTACTGTAAAAAATATATAGTGATTTTTGATAAGACCAGCTTAGACTGGTTATTGCAAATAGGGGGAGATTGTTAGGCACAAAAAGGCCTCAGTCAAACCTGTTCTACATCTGAGGGGGAGATTTATAATCAAACCTGTTGATGTATTTGAAGGTTGAAATTTAAAGGCCGGTTATATGTCTTTATTGAAACCTGAAAATGAATTTGCAATATCAGATTAAAGCTGTTCTATATGTTGCATGTGTTGCAACTAATGACAATTTGTCCCAATGTCTGCTCTGTCTGCGATGAACAGGCTGGACATAAAACTGTCTACGCTGGCTCTTATACACTGTTTGAGCAGCTTCGGGGCAA